>JAJJMC010031056.1:3142796-3241168 GCA_023531435.1 Papaver californicum
AACCTGATTATTGATGGAGAGTCAAAACCAACGTAAACTCCAAGTCGGCATTGTGGGCCCATCTTGGTCCGTTGCGGAGGGGCTATTGGGACATATAAAGCACAACCAAAAATTCTTAAATGTGAACTATTTGGTTGTTGTCCAAATACAAGCTGTATAGGTGAGTAGCTATGATAACTGGTAGGTCGGATACGCACCAGCTCAGCCGCATGTAAAATTGCATGACCCCAAGCAGAAATTGGTAATTTAGACCGAAAAATTAATGGTCGAGCGATTAATTGTAATCGTTTAATTAAAGATTCTGCTAAACCATTTTGGGTATGCGTGTGAGCAACATGATGCTCAACGTCAATTCCAATTGACATGCAATAATCATCAAATGCTTTAGATGTAAATTCACCAGCATTATCAAGAAGAATAGTTTTAATGGGGTGATCCGGAAATTGTGCCCTTAGTCGTATGATTTGAGCAAGTAGCCTTGCAAAAGCTAATGTACGACTTGAAAGTAGGCAGACATGAGACCATCGGGTTGATGCATCGATTAAAACCATAAAATATCTAAATGGTCCACAAGGAGGATGGATAGGTCCACATATGTCTCCTTGGATTCTTTGTAAAAAGTTAGGTGCCTCAATACCAACCTTTGTTGGTGATGGTCTAATTATTAATTTTCCTTGAGAGCATGCATCGCAAGGAAAATCATGAGGCGTAAGAATCTTGTGATTCCTTAAAGAATCACCATGTGAGTTTTTTATAACCCGACGCATCATCGTAGATCCTGGATGACCAATACGGTCATGCCAAAGTTCAAAAAGCTTTGGATCAGATATTGCAAGATGTGTTTCTATTATACTAGTGTGGTATAATCCAGATGCAAAAGCCGGAAGCCTTTCTAACACACATTTCTTGCCTGAGATAATAGAAGTTATACAAAGATATTCAATATTATTTTCGCTAATAGTCTCAATATGATATCCATTTTGACGAATATCTTTAAAACTAAGCAAATTTCTTGTGGATTTGCTAGAATATAAGGCATCTTGGATAATTAATTTTGTACCATTAGGCAATAATATAATAGCTCTTTCGGAACCGTTAATTATTTTTGATATTCCCGAAATGGTACTAACATTAGCATCGGCTAGTTTTAGACGTGAGAAAAATCTCTTATCTCGGAGAATTGTATGTGTTGTTGCACTATCTACGATGCACATAACCTTATCACTTGCATTAAAAATGCTCAAGCCTTTAGCAATATCCTTATCTTCAAAAATAAAAATATAGTTCAAAAATTAATGTAAAAATAAGAGAAATTTAAGTATACCTTAAAATTAAACTTAAAATCATTAAGAAACAAAACTACATGAAAGCAAAGTTCACCTAAACAGAATAATTAAACACACCATTGCAGAGAAATAAATGCTAACTAACAATAATCACTGCTAACAATAGTGCAATTGTCTTTAGGGAAATGGGAAATCCTACTGAAAATAAAATGGAGTGCCAATCCATATTTTCAAGATTCATTGTTATTCTCCTGGAGAAGGAAATCCGAAATGTCGAAGTGGATAGTCTCCCCATTCTCAAAATTAGCAAAATTCATTTCGACGTTATTTCCTTGTGCCTTAAGAGATGCTTGGTACAAATCAACCAGATGCTTGGCAGTACGACAGACGCGGGACCAATGTCCTTGCATGCCACAATGGAAACAAGTAGTCTCTTTGTTTTCCTTGGGCTTGCTTTGTGAACCCTTTCCTTTCCCCTTATCTTGAGGGAGGTTGTTGTTGTTTCCTCTTTTGGCGTTGTTATGACCACCCTTCTTCTTGTTATTGTGACGCTTGGGCCCATGCCAATGGCCCTTCCCACATCCACGAGATGAACTGGCATTCACTTCAGGTGTTGCTACAGTACCAGTGGGATGGGACTGATGATTTCTCATCAATAATTCATTGTTTTGCTCAGCCACAAGAAGACAAGAAATTAATTGTGACTATTTCTCAAATCTCCGTTCACGGTATTGTTGTTGCAGGAGAACATTTGAAGCATGAAAAGTTGAGTAAGTTTTTTCCAAAAGGTCATATTCATTTACAATTTCTCCGCATAATCTTAAACGAGAAACAATCCGGAAAAGTTCAGAATTATACTCACTAACCGTCTAGAAATCTTGCAAACGCAAGTTCATCCACTCATGTCGAGTTCGAGGGAGTATCACGGTTTTTTGGTGGTCATAGCGATCTTTCAAATCAGACCACAAAGAGTATGGATCTTCCACTGTCAAATATTGGGATTTCAATGCCTCGTCAAGATGACGACGAAGGAAAATCATGGCTTTTGAACAATCCTCCAGGGATTCGTCGTTTCCTTCAACGATAGTTTTTCCCAAGTTCATGGCATTGAGATGAATCTTAGCATCAAGAATCCATGACAAGTAGTTCTCCCCCGACAAGTTAAGAGCAACAAATTCCAATTTTGAGAGGTTCGACATAGTCTGAGAACATGAAAAATCTTAGCATTTTTTTATTCACATACCACAAAATAAAATATATACATAAACAAAAACCACAAAGAAAAATCTTAACTATATTATATATATCTATATATTCATTGCAAATGGTCATTAGCGATTATGGGTACTAATCCATATTCTATTTAATTGAATTTCTACATCGTATATGTTATCAATTTAACATGTGAAATAAAATAATAATAATAATACAAGATGTATCAACATGTTCATGAATATGCTTAGAATAGTTAAACAAATAAATGAGATTATTTGCTTAGAATAATAAAAAAATTATTTTGCAAGATAAAAATTATATCTTAATTTCTTACCGCTAAGGAGAGCTATCGTGCTGATAACGTAAAATAAACTAAAATAGAAGACCAAATAAGAGAGCAATATAGTAGTAGAAGAAGAGAAACTTTGTTGATTTTTCTTCATATTTACAAAGGAGGAAGAGACCTCTTATATAGGCTTTCTTCCATTAGGGAAATAACTATACCATTAAATCACCAATTACACCTAGAATAAAGAGGGTTACAAGAGTTATAAAATTAACACCCATAAAATGGATATTAAATGCCTAATTACTATGAATTAGTGGAGTGGTGGTTCATCTCCATATAATTATTTTATAACACAAATTGAATTGTAATTGTACTTCCATTATTCTCATAAATTTATTCAAATGCCAACCCTATCCACCCCATCCCCTAAGTCAAACTAGAGCATAATATTCATTTAATTCAAGTTGAACCAGAATTTAATTATTCTTCTATGAAACACCATCATAACAAAATCAATCAAAGGAGACTAAGGTCTTGATTCTTCGCCTAAAATTATTTTTTTTAAACTCCAAAAACAAATCTCATAAAATTTATTCTCTATATGATATTTTTCAATCGTGATTACGTTAAAATTGATCAAGAGTACAAATTTTCTTCAAACTAATTTTTTACCCCCCACCTTTCATAAATTCAACCTTAAAAATTAATATCAAGTTTGGGTCATATGCAATAATTATATTTAATTTTATTTATATGGACTACGGAATAATTATAAGGGTTTGTCTGATTAATTACATCAACTAGTAGAAGATAAGCCATAGGTGTTTTTTTTTGGGCTACATGGAATACACAGGCTGTGGATATGAAAATCCATAGATAATTGTATTCATGTTTCACATTACTATTAGTAGTAGAAAAGATGCCAAGAAAATTGAAAGGGATGAGAAGTAAAACCCTGCCATCTTCCCTATATACGCATTTGACTTAGATGGGGTTGGCGCATCGCTGGCTGCTTGCTTCGAAACAGGAGGCAAAGGTGGCTCTGACACATCAGCATCTGTCAAAATAGGGTTTGGAGCCTCAGCTGGTGGCAAATATTGGGGGGTGACGACTTGCAAGAGATTGCCAGGTTGAGCAGGCATCATGTACGGTGGCAATGTTTTTCCCCTCAAACACCGAGACTCTGTTAAAATCAAAGTACCAGAACCAGGTCAATAGGATATCCCATCATCTCAGCAAGATGATTCACAGAAAACATAAGCATAGAATCTAACAATAACAAGATACTTTATTAATATCATGGATAACTAGTGGTTTATTTAATCAATCAAAAAAAAAAAAAAATAGTGGTACATTGCGCGAGCTAGGAGAGGTATCATCATTAACTGCATACTGGTATCTATAAGTTAGTATGTGGATTGTAATTTGTTAATATCATTCTGTATCGTATATGGATGTGATTACATGTAGAGGTGGTGATGCTGCACCACAAAAGTGAGACTAACATCCGCTTGTGAACTCTTGAGGGGATTAGTTAGGCATATGTATGACTTCTTTCATTGCAAAGAAAACAACAGAAAGAAGACTAATGGTCTGTGCTTTTTATATTTTACGAATCAGGAAAATATTCAGTAAGTTGGAATTACTATAACTAGTTGGTTTATAGCAGATACAATGCAGAAATCAGAAGTGATGGAATTGAAAAAAAACTAAAAAAGCTTAAAGTGAAAAGAAAAAAGAAAAATTTAAAGAGTAGGGAGTTCCTTACTTTTGTATGATGCAGCTGTGGCAGGGAAGTCAGTGATGACTCCATCAATCTCACCTCCCATAACATAAGAGTTGATCTCCACAATTGGGTCGGAGAAGAAATCCCATGCCTGAGATACAAACTCGTTTCTAAACAGATATGCGTACACCGAGAGATTAAAAGAGTGCAGCCTTGGGACAACTTTAGTCGAACCAGTGAGGAAGAGCAGCTCACTAGGAAAGATAGATTCTTTGCTGATAGCAACAGAATCAGCAAAGCTCTTTATGTCTTTGATGGATGAGTCATCGATGAAGCTAATATCCTCATCAACCATGTACATGCGCTTGTACCTTGATTGCGCTTTAAACGCGGTCAGAACTGCTTTATTTGTAGACTGGATAATAACTTCTTGGGTCGTTTCTTTCTGGTAACCAGATTTATTTAGAACATCAATGACGGCATCAGTGATGCCCAAACCTTGCTTCTCTGCAAGATAGGCTGCATGCTGCATGAATAGTAGTGCCAAAAATATCATTGTTAAAGTGGAGGTATAGGATATTAAGAGGTGGAGAATTTCTTCTTGTCGTTTTCTTTCTCAAAATTCTTTACCAGAAAGACACAAGACATGGAAGTAATATCTAAGCTCACCTCTATGTTGATTAAGACACCAGAAAGTGGCTTGCTCAATGCCAGCTTTAAAAATTCAGCCAATGAGACAAAACTTCCTGCATTTTTATTAGCTGGATTCCGGACGAGCTGGTAATCAAAAGATGGGTTTGATATTACCGCTGCAAAAGAAACATTCAGAATTAAGAAGACATTATGGAATAAACTTTGTACTGCTACATGTGGGATTCTATTTACTCACTCTCAAGAGAATTCAGAAACTCGTGGCATTTTAAGATCGTTGCACTTAGACATCTAAGTTACACTAATGAGACTTTTTACAGGTAGTACTCGTTTTATATACATGAACCTACAGTAATCAGAAAAAATGAACCAAATTCCTTTTTAGGCAAAGTGTATAAACAAAAAAAAAGAAAGAAAATCAACTTACGTTTCAAGGTTTTAATTTCTTCCCATGTAAGATTGAAGGTAAAGATTCCAGGATTTTTTTGAATTTCTGGAATGATAACAGAGAGAGACCCAAAGGCTGATTGAGCAACTGCTGTTCCCTCTATGAGATTTATAGAGCTTAAGCAAACAGGGACTCCATCTTTTGTCATTTGAACAGGACAGTCAATATAATTTGCACCATCTGCAATGGCTTGATTATAAGCAAGATCAGTACAACCAGGGAACATTCCACTAGCTCCGTTGTGTGATACAACTGTTGGAGTTTCTGAAGCACAAACAGGTTAAACATGTAAGTTGGCAGTACTATATTAAAGTGTCTTTCAAACGAATAATGAACCTCAAACAGATAATAGCAAATTGTTAGAAGGACTATATAAATATAGTGGTGTTACCTTGTCCAGAGATGCTGTTGTCCATTTGAGCAAAACAACCTGCCATCAGAATGAAATGTCAGTACCTTGAAAGAATCATTTCTTGAAAATGAAAATGGGATACATAACTATTTATAAATCTACTGTTCAGACTGAATTACAGATGTGCTTATATTGAACAGTTCAGATTAACTGTATTCATGAGTACAGAAAAACAAAAACAATCAGAAACGGCTGTAAGAATTGCACGAGTTTCTGAATGTTGATTACACCTGTTATACCTGTTACAGAAAAATGCGACAAAACCCCCTGAAAGGGGTAAACAAGTTTTTGCAAGTTTATACATTTAAGGAGGGCATAAGTTTCCAGTGAAATGTTGCCAGTCGTATAGTAGTAAAATACACTGGCAAACGTTTGGAAAAATAGGAGAGTATTTTGTTCATATCTTGCATGCCTATTACACCTGTTATACCCGTTACAGCTACATTCCCTTTGGGAACTTCGCCATAAGGATTGCTTACCTATATATGCCACAGCAATTTCATGTAAACATGAACCTTATCTTAGCAGGGTATCTGGCTGAAGAAAACAACTCATACTAGTAAACCTATGGCTATAATTATAATCATCGGGATGCTTTACATATTCTTCATGTCCAGTTGAGGTAAAACAGTCTACAAAATTTTCTTAATTCACATGTGAGGTTATTTTTCCACCCCTGTGGCCCAATGATAATTTGTGCCCTTCTTTGTATAGTATACAAATCTTTACCTATTGAAACATACCTTTCCCTAATTATCTATGACCGAAGAAAATGTGTATCAGTTATAATTTTATATTGTTATCTTTTTTAGCTTAAAAATATATAATCACTACCAATGAGGGAATTCTTGATAAAGAGAACTGTGAAACAAGGTGCCATCAGGTATTTTAAGATGCTTACCTATGGCTGCTGATGCAGTTATAGGGAAGTCTGACAAAACGCCATCAACAGAAAAGTCGGCGTTGTCAACGAATGACAGATATTCAGATAGTGGGTTGTAACTGTAGTTATAGCTGAAAGTTACATCATTTGCGAAATCTGACGCATAAACTTCCAGTCCTTGCTTATGAGCATCGACAACAACAGATGTATGAGGTAATAGATATTGGCCAGCAGTAACAGGCCAGATGTAGCTCTTAGGAACAAGAATTCCAGACGCAAACATCTTGATAAAAGTAAGGTTCTTCAAAAGTGAACCGTAAGTCTGGTTTGTTGAAGGCTCGGAATCTCCTGCTCCAAGAAAACGGAATACTAGTTTGGTCTTGCTTGTTTTAAATCGTGCTGCTATACCTCTTAGGAAACCAACCTCTGGTGATGAGATATAGTTAACTGTAACTCTCTTAGATACTGATAACACATAGCTTCTCATATTCAAATTATGTTGTGTAAAAAATGAATTATGCTGCAAAAAAAAAAGGGTTAAAAGACAGATTAAATTGGTTCAGAGTGTCATGGCAAAAAATTTAAATTATCATTATGAGATTCACCCATCTGAGTACCTGGAGACTTGATAAATATATCAAGAGAAACACGACTTCAAGATAAGATGAAATGAACATAGTTCACATCCCGTACCTGAACATTCAGCCATAAGCCCGAGGGTTTATTTTGTGATGCCACATCTTCAACAGCTTGAACAGCATACATATTACCGTCAAATTTCTCCGTTCGGGAATCAATACTTCGAGTTACTGCTAGATAGCAAAGTAACCGTGAGTACTGCTTCAAACATCAAAGAAATACTTTTAATAGTTCAGAGAGAAACTACGAATTCAAAGCCGCATTACAGGAAAGAAATATTGAAACAAAAACCAATCCTACATAACTACACCTCCTTCAAATTGAATGTTATATCAATATTTGGAAAGCTGAAAATGTGGCATATTCTGTGCACTCAAGTCTCAAATCGTACTTGATTGGCGAACATGAAGGAAATAATTAAGATCAAGAAAGAGGAAATTCAGAACTTTAGCTTACAGAAGACATTATTTTTTTGCAGGAAGTTCATGTCATAGTCCACAGAAAACCATCCTTTCGTTGAAACCCCATTGACAATGTATGTGCTGCTCGTATTTGGTGAAACAAATCCAATGTTAGTAGAATTATCTAGCTTTAAGTCAGGAAAGCAGATTCCTATTCCATCCTTGGTCAATTGTACATCACACCAAAGAACAACATTGGGTGAACTTGTGGTCATTGCTATACTGTACGCGTCTGTGCTGGAATCGGGAAACAGACCTGAAAATCCACCTCTAGCTATAACTAAAGGTTCATTTCCTGCAAGTAGAAATAACCATGTAAATAACTTGGTTCTCAAACAATTGCATGGAACATTAACAACTGACCTAGATAGAGAACTGTGAAAAACATTAAGCCACGCCACGACGTGATGGGGATGAAACAAGTCCAGATGAAGGTTAACTAGTGATGCTGCCTATCCTAACATTTTGTACCTATGTAGGGAAGAATTATATATATTCATAATGTTCAAATGGTTCCAGAAAAAATCGAATTTTTTAGAGAGTAGTCTATATCTCTATGAAGATCTAACAATTAAAATCCACCATTTCCACCAACAAACACCAAATTGCACTATAAACAACTAAAAATTTCATCTTTATACAGAGATTAACACAAAAAACCACCCAATATTCTTTAAATAACAAGAAAAACACTTACTAATCAGCTCAAAACCAAACGAAACAAAGCAAAGTAAAATAAACAAAAATCCAGAAGAGGATGAGAAATAAGAAGAAAGAAAGAAAGAAAGAGAAAATGAGAGTAGTTTTAGGTAGCCACCACTTAAGGTCTTCCATGAAGAAGCTTTTTTAGCAGATCTTTGAGCTGAAACACGAAGCTTTACTGCTGAATGAAGAAGAAAGACCAAGAAAAGCGCGCGAATGATCGACATTGCCGGATTTAATCCCGGCGTATGAATTTCAGGGGTGTGCCGGTAGGATTAACGCGTCGCCACCTTTAATGATTTGGACTGTAAACAAAGAACCCTCCTCTAGCTTGTAGCCAATTTGATAGGTGCACATGTAATAAATAAACTTAGAGTTAGGATCTTGTGATATTTTCCGCATCATAAATGTTAAGGGGGTCTAAGGAATGTGCCCTGCTATCTGTTTAAAGGTTTGTCCTAGGTCTCACTGATTTCTGTTTAAACATTACGTTGTTTTCTAGGGTCTTATTTGTGCTTTCTGTCTAAGATACAATAGGTGAATGAATTCTCAAGATGATCCTATTCTAATCTAAGGCAGCAAGCAGTATATCCAACACAAGAAAACTGGTTGGTACCCCGTATAATTTGGTATATTTTATATATCAATATGCACTAGTCTTCTTCGAGTCTATGCAATAGGTAGTGTTACTCCTTGCTGTAAAGATGGTGAGACCTCCACTAGTGCTGAAATTTATTACTTGTCTTTATCTTAGGCGAATAACTTGATGGTGATTTCTTTCATGGAAGATAACCAATAATCTTCATTAAAAAAAATGATGATCCTGTGTTTTCATAACCATCCCAAATTGTTGATGTAAAATTATTATGCACGAATTTTACAAGGAATACAATCGAGTATAAACAATCTATCCAAACAACAAACAAATGTATACAAGATTTTCGCGAAGAATGACACAACTCTCTACAACATAAATAAGGAAAATTTTGTTGCAGGAAACCATTAAAAGAATGGACTAGTAGTAAATCTGGAATTATGAAACAAAAGCTCCCAACTACCTACAACCCAAGGATACATACACAAATATATACTTGCCTTCAAGTTTTCATATTAGTAGAAGAGATGCAAACAACATTGAAAGCAATGAGAAGAAAACCCCCGCCATTTTCCCTACATTCGCATTCGATTTAGATGGGCTAGGACCACCTGCAGAAATCACATTCGTATCGCTGGGTGCTTGCTTTGAAACGGGAGGCAAAGGTGGCTCTGACACATCAGCAACTGTAAAGCTCGGATTTGGAGCCTCGGTAGGTGGCAAAAAGGGGGTGGTAACAAGTTGCAAGAGACCGCCAGGTAGAGCAGGGGTCATGTAAGGTGGCAATTCTTTGGCCGCCAAACACTGAGACTCTGTTAAAACCAAAGTAAAATCACCATATCAGTAGAGTATATTGTATATAAAAATCAGCTGTTATAACGAGAGATCAAACGAGAACGATAAACAGATAAAGAACACAGGGATTTAACGTGGTTCACTAACTATTACGTTAGCTACCTCCACGGCAGAGAAACCAGAGTTTTATTACTGAGCAGAATACCAAAGATACTTTCTCTAGGTACAACGTATGCCTATATATAGGGCAAAGAAATAAACCCTAATTCGACTAGGAAGCGGAAAACAATCCCAGTCATAATACATTACGTATACCGTTTAGGCGGGGGGCTCTGCCCCTCGGACTCCCCATAGTATTCCGGCAAACAACTGATTCAAGGCATATCAACATCAGCAATGGAACTTGGTGCCTTCATCTCGGCAAGATGATTCACCAAAAGCACATTAGAACTTGGATTACATTTTGTTTGACATTCGTTCTTTATAGTTTCTATTAAATGCATAGTACCGATGCAATTACATGGAGGGGTGGTGATGCTGCACCACAAAAGTGAGACTAACATCTGCTGGTGAACTCTTTTAAGGGATTAATTAGACATATGCATGACTTCTTGTAGTTGCAAAGAAAAGAACAGAAAGAAGTCTACTGGTCTGTGCTTTTGTTATCAAATCAGGAAAAAGTTCACTAAGCTGGAATTACTAAAATTGGTTGGTCAGCAGGTGCACATGCAGAATCAAAAGTGACGGTATTGGAAGAAAAAAACATGAAATGAAAAGAAGAGTAGGAAGTTTCTTACTTTTGTATGATGCAGCAGTGGCAGGGAAGTCAGTGATGATTCCATCAATTTGAGCTCCTATAACATAAGAGTTGATCTCTACGATTGGGTCGGAGAAGAAATCCCATGCCTGAGATACAAACTCGTTTCTAAACAGATATGCATACACTGAGAGGTTAAATGACTGCAGCCTAGGGACAACTTTAGTGGAAGCAGTGAGGAAGAGCATATCATCAGGAAAGATGGATGCTTTGCTGACAGCAACAGAATCAGCAAAGCTCTTTATGTCTTTGATGGATGAGTTAGTGATGGAGCTGATATCCTCATCAACCATGTACATGCGCTTGTACCCTGATTGCGCTTTGAATATGGTCAGAACTGCTTTATTCGTTGACTGGATGATAACTTCCTGGTCTGTTTGGTTCTTGTAACCAGATTTGTTTAAAACATCAATGACGGCATCAGTGACGCCCAAACCTTGCTTCTCCGCAAGATAAGCTGCATTCTGCATGAATAGAAGTGCCAACAATATCATTGTTAAAGTGGAAGTACAAGATATTAACAGGTGGACAATTTCTTCTTATTGTTTTCTTTCTCAAAATTCTCTACCAAAGAGACAAAAGACATGGGAGTAATCTCTAAGCTCACCTCTATGCTGATTAAGACACCAGAAAGTGGCTTGTTCAATGCCAACGTTAAAAAATCAGCCAATGAGATGAAACTTCCTACATTTTTATTTGCTGGATTCCGAACGAGCTGGTAATCAAAAGACGGGTTTGATATTACCGCTGCAAAAGAACATTTAGAATTGAGAAGGCATTATGGAATAAATTTTATAGTGCTATATATGGGATTCTATTTACTCACTCCCAAGAGAATTAATTTTCTTCAGAAACTCAGGAGTTAGCATTTTCTGATCATTGCACTTTGACATCTAAGTTATACTATTGAGACTTCTCACTGGTAGTATCTATTTTATATACACGAACCCCTCAGAAATCAGAAAAATTAAACCAAATTTCTTTTTAAGTAAAGTGTACGCATAAAAACAAAAATAAAATAAAAAATAAACTTACGTTTCAAGGTTTGAATCTCTTCCCATGTTAGATTGAAGGTAAAGATTCCAGGATTTTTTTGAATCTCTGGTATGGTAACAGAGAGAGAGCCAAAGGCTGATTGAGCAACTGCTGTTCCCTCTATGAGATTTATAGAGCTTAAGCAAACAGGGACTCCATCTTTTGTCATTTGAACAGGGCAGTCGATATAATTTGCACCATCTGCAATGGCTTGGTTATATGCAAGATCAGTACAGCCAGGGAACATTCCACTAGCTCCATTGTGGGATATAACTGCAGGGGTTTCTGAAGCACAAACAGGTTAAACAAGTAAGTTGGCTGTACTATATCAGTGTCTTTAGAACGAATACCAAACCTCAAACAGATAATAGCTAAATGTTAGAAGGACTTGATATATATATAGTGGCATACCTTGTCCAGAGCTTTTATTGTCCATGTGAGCAAAGCAACCTGCCATCACAATAGAATGTTAGTACCTTAAAAAAATGGTTTCTTGAAAATAAAAATGAGAAAGACTATTTAACTACCTATAAATCCACTGTTCAGACTGGATTACAAATGTTCTTTCAGTAAACAGTTTAGATTAACTGTACTCAAGAGTAATTACAGGGAAACAAAAACAGACAAAAAACCCTGTAAGAATTGCAGGGGTTCCTGAATGTCTACTACAGCAAAATGCGACAAAAAAACCCTGTAAGAAGTACACAAGTTTCTGCATGTTTATACATGAAGACGTGGACAAGTTTCTGGTATAATGTTGGCAGTCGTATAGCAATAATGATGAATACAGTGGCAAGTGTTTGGAAGAAAAAAAGAGAGTATTTTGTTCATATTTCGCATTCTATTACACATGTTACACCCGTTACAGTTACATCCCCTTTGGGACTTTGCCATAAGGATTGCTTACCCATATATGCCACAGCAATCCCATGCAACCATAAACCCTATCTTAGCAGGGTTATCTGGCCAAAGATAACAACCCATACTAGTAAACCTATGGGCTATAGGTAAATTCGTCAATATGCTTAAATATTCTTCATGTCCAGTTGAGGTACAACAGTCTCTACAGAATTTCTTGATTGACCTGTGAGGTTGTTGTTCCACCCCTTTGTGGCCCAGTAATTATTTGTGCAGTCATTCTTTGTACAGTAGCAAAAGTGTATCTATGAAATATAATTTATATTATTATTCTTTTTAACTGAAGGTATCTACCAATGAGGGAATTGTTGATAAAGAGAACTGTAAAACAAGGTGCCATTGAGAGATTCAAGATGCTTACCAATAGCCGCTGATGCAGTTAGTGGGAAGTCTGACAATACACCGTCAACAGAAAACTCGCCATTATCAACAAATGACACATATTCATTCAATGGATTATAACTGTAGTTATAGCTGAAAGATGCATCATTTGCGAAATCTGATGCATAAACTTCCAGTCCTTCCTTATGAGCATCCGAAACAACAGATGTATGAGGTAATAGATATTGGCCAGCAGTAACAGGCCAGATGTAGCTCTTAGGAACAAGGATTCCAGAGGCAAAAGTCTTGATAAAAGTAAGATTCTTCAAAAGTGAACCGTAAGTTTGGTTTGTTGAAAGCTCAGTATCTCCTGCTCCAAGAAAACGGAACACCAGTTTGGTCTTGCTTGGTCTAAATCGTGCTTCTATACTTCTCAAAAAACCAACTTCTGGTGATGAGATATAGTTAACTATAACTCTCTTTGATACTGAAAGCACATAGCTTCTCATGTTCAATTTATGTTGTGTGAAAAATGAACTATGCTGCAAAACAAATGTTAAAAGAGAGATTAAATTGGCCCAGAGCGTCATGGTAAGAAACTCAAATTATTGTTATAAGATTCAGCCTCCTGAGTAGGTGGAGACTTGATAATTATCTCAAGAGAAACACAACTTCAAAATTAGATTTAATGGATATCTAGTTCACAACCCGTACCTGAACATTCAGCCATAAGCCAGAGGGTTTATTTTGTAATGCCACGTCTTCAACGGTTTCAACAGCAAACATATTGCCGTCAAATCTGTTTGTCCGGGAATAAATTCCTTGAGTTACTGTTAGATAGCAAAGGAACAGTGAGTACCGCTTCAAACATCAAACAGATGTCTTTAATAAAGACTTCAGAGAGAAACTACGAAATCATAGCCGCACTTTATAGTAAAACAAGAAACATTGAAAGAGAAACCAACCCTCCATAATAACTACACCTCCTTCAAATTGGATGTTAGCCGTATGGGAAGATTTCAAGTTCAGCTTCGCAAAATGCAAACTACAACTAAAGAATCTAGGAACTGCATCACCTTTTGCGAAGAAGAAATATCACTGACGCCTCTCTGTGAATAGAACATTTCTTTCTTTGATAGGAAAAAAAAAAGAACATTTCTTGGATATTAGGTTATAATGGTTATCGATCTGGACTTTATTGTTAGGAAATATTAAGAGTGGCTCCACAAAATATGTGAACCATCCCATCTAGTTATAGCTTGACTGTAAAGATCATTACTACCAAAAAATCAGCTTTCCCTGTAGATCCTCAACATCGAGTTCATCTCTTTAACACTATTCATAACGTTAGAGGCAACCTAAGCTGAACTGTAACATCTCATAGTTCAGGAAAGATCAAGTGAAGCAGAATTTGCTCATGATGACTTGCAATAGACAAATTATAAGCTACACATATATCTATTTTTAAGAAGTCAAAGGGGTGGCATTTCGGGTGTACTCGAGTCTGGAGATCAGACTTGATTTGCAAACATGAAGGAAATAATTAAGATTAAGAAAGAGGATATTCAAGACTTTAGCTTACAGAAGATATTTTGCAGGAAGTCCATGTCATGGTCAACAGTAAACCATCCTTTCGTTGAAACCCCATTGACAGGGTATGTGCTGCTCGTATTTGGTGAAAAATCTGCAATGTTAGTAGAATTATCTAGCTTTAAGTCAGGCAAGCAGATCCCTACTGCATCCTTCGTCAATTGTACATCACACCAAAGAACAACATTGGGTGAACTTGTGCTCATTGCTATACTGTATGCAGCTGAGCTGGAATCTGGAAGCAGACCTGAAAATCCACCTCTAGCTATAACTAAAGGTTCATTTCCTGCAAGAAGAATTAAAAATATGTAAATAGCTTGGTTCTCAGACAAATAGATTCATTAAACTGTATAGAACATTAACAACGGACCTAGCCAAAGAAGTGCAGAATATCAAGCCACGTGATTGGGATGACACAAGTCCAGATGAAGCGTAAGTTAATTACAAGTTATTAAATGGTTAAGGTAAAGGTTAACTAGTTATGCAACCTATACTAGCATTTTGTACCAGCTCCAAGCACAATCATATATTTGGGAGAAAAAAGGGCTAGTACATGTCTCTTTTTATTAATTTTCCGACCAGTAAATTATTGTGTAGATGAGTGTCGACTTCAGGTCGTGGGTAACATCTAACAGTCAACAACTGGTATCTGTAAATATTATAGTCAACAAATTCCTCTGGTGTAGGTTTAAATTTAGATCGAAATAAAGAGAAAGCTTAAAGCTCTAAAAGCTCTTTTTTACGAATGTATGCTGATTCTTGCTATAAATGAATACATGGTATATAGAGTTAACAGTGGCCTCTAATGTGATAAGTGCAATTCAAATTAATTGGTGAACTAGCTAAATTACCATCTCCCAGGTCCTACCTACTTATAGCTGCATAATCTAAACACCATTTAGCCTGCTCGTCTTACCCTCGCTATCGTTTTCTACCATTGGAAACTCAGCCCTGACAAACCAAATAATGTCATCATGGTTACTTGGAAACCTAAGGTATTGTCACTCATTCTAATCTCAAAAATAAAAAGAATGTAAAAAATCTCTAATAAGTGAAGGCTGATAGCCTCTCTGTAACTGCCCACTGATTCCTTAAGCTCTTTTACTATTTAGCTTTCTTCAGCCTCAACACTTTATGGAAGCATCTGAAGACTTAATTTAAGTACCAAAAGTCCTATCTAATGAAGCCCTTTTCGATTGATGACCTTATTTTCAAAAACCATACTCCATGTGCAACCATGCTAGCCGCATCATCTTCGAATATCCTGACTTCTAAGTAAATCATTGGTCCTCCATAACAAACGTGGATCAATAAACAAAATCTCATGAACCAGCAAAGTTTATGGATACAATTTGGTGGAATCATCTAATCTTTTTCTCTCCCCAATTGCTTCTAGCCTACAATTTGGCATCTTTTATAGCAATACGCAAACACTATCCTCAAAAATTATTTTCCTTATATAGAATCAACCAGAAATTACTGCTACAGATTCAACATGTTCTATTAAGGAAAGAATTACTATATAGATTCATCTTCATTTAATTTTAGTATATCCTCATAAAATAAGCACAACAAAAATTCATCAATAGTGGGACTCAACATCTCCCACTTTTACTGCCTCTTTCTTATTTAGTAATGCTAATTTTAGAAAAATTACTAGCTCGACCTAAATGAACCTAAAGCCTTTTACAAAAATATATATATATCATATGTTAGTTTGTAAAAGAACGTTCTTGTACAAGTGATGAACCATGGTTTAACATCACCATCACTGATCGTTATGATTATTCATCGCAAAATGAATACAAAAATAATAGAATGTGCAAAAGGTTCCTGAAATAATCGAATTTTTAGAGAGTAGTCTCTTTCTCTACGAAGATCTAACAATTAAAATCCACCATTTGCACCAACAAACACCAAATTGCACTGAAAACAACCTAAAAATCTCTACACAGAGATGAAAAAACAACAACCTAATATTATTCCTCATTTAAATAACAAACAAAAACACTTTCTGATCAGCTCAAACCGAAACAAATCAAAGTAAAGTAAAAAAAATCCAGAAGAAGATGAAAAAATAAGAAAAGAAAGAAAAGAAGGAAGGAGGGAAGAAATTAGAGAAAATGAGAGTAGTTTTAGATACCCACCGCTTAAGGTCTGCCATGAAGAAGCCTTTTCAGTAGATCTTTGAGCTGAAACTAGAAGCGTGACTACTGAATGAAGAAGACAGAGCAAGAAAACCGCGCGAATGATCGACATTGCCGGATTTAATCCCGGCACAAGTCTCAGAGTATCAAGTTCTGCTGGTCGGATTTACAGCTGGAATTTGGAGGAGAAAGATGAGAGATGAGAGTTGAGAGACAGAGGGAGCACAGTTGAGTTGGCTTTGATGGATTTTATATGACTAAATTATTTAGTTAATACAATAAATAAGCCACGGTTGAATAATCTAGAGGGAGAGGAAAAAAAGAGTGAGAGAGTTCATTTAATGGAATTTGTGGAAGGAAGCCGGCTATCTAACGCGTCGCCACGTTTAATGATTTAGAATGTCTTTGTTTGTTTTTTTGTCAGAGCGTTGACAATAGGACGAGCAAAACACGGACTAAAGATCAAAACTAGTTGATAGTCTGGAAATGTGAGTCACAGCAGGACGAGCATACATGGGGTTTAGTCCAGAAAATCCATTGTAGCAGACTAAATCTGGTCTTTTTTCTGGACTATACTTGGTTTAGTCGAGCGGCTTCGTAGTGAACCGCCTGACATCAAGCGGCTGTAGTGAACCGCCTGGCATCAAACGTCATTCTAGCACAACGCTTAAAAACACGGGCGGTAACCTAGGAATACGCATGATCAAGCGCTAACCTAGGACTACGCCTGATGGAACGAGCGTCTAGGATCACGCCCACTAACAGACGTCACGCTAGAATACTGCCCAATTTGAGCGTAACCCTCCGATACCGCCCATACCTAAACGTTATGCTAAGGCACCGCCCTATATGGAGTGTTCGACTAGGCGTCCGCCTAGTTCTAGGCGCGCCCCTAGAAGTCCGCCTGGCTAATGGTTTGTTTAAATGTTTAAATGTTTTGGTTAAATGGTTTGTTTAAATGGTTTGTTTAAATGGTTTGTTTTTGGAGGGAAATGGTTTGTTTAAATGTTTAATTAGTCAAATATATTCCACATTTGATGGGGCGGGATGCTAGCAACTCGCTTGGAATTCCAGGCGGGACGCTAGGACACCGCCTGCCCATTTCAAGTCACACGCTTTTCTCTCACAAGGGATACTCGATCAGGCGTGATGCTGGCACACCGCCCTATCAGACGATTGTCTAGTGCTCAGCCCATCTCTTGGACGTGGTCCTGGAAGACCGTCCAACATCAGGTGTTATCTTCCACATCAAGCGTTCAGCTAGAAGTCCGTTTAGCGCAAGCGTTACGCTAAGATCACGCCCGTCTTAACCAACGATACGCTAGGAAACCGCCCAATACCAGACGTGTCTTTGTAACATCGTCCGACCATTTACCGTTGTTCTTGGACCGAACCAAAGACTAAAAATTTAATCTTTAGTCTTTAGTCTTTGGGCATCCTCGTCCCACTGTGGATGCCCTCGACAACACAGCTCTAGATTCATTGGAGCCGATTTGATCGGCGCACTTGCAATAATGAGGTTAGCGTGTTACGACATATTCCACATCAAACTTGTTAAGGGGGGCGAACAAAAATTACTTGTAATAATAAGCTTAGAGTGTTGTTTGTCTGAGGAAATTGGAACAACCAGATGTAGTTGCAATTTAATGTCATCTGCTGGATGGGTTCAAATTTATGGTACGTAAACTACAAAAGTTTGAATACTTGACCCTAACTATTCTAGCAGCAGTAAATGTCAGTGTGCTACAATTAGAAAACTAATTGGCACCCCGGATAATCTGGTGTACTTTAAATATCAATACTTAACCTTACCATCATTTTCCGCCTAGCTGTCTGTGAACATTCGTAAGTTGTGTGTTGTATGTTTTTTTCTTGTTTTTTTTATTCCTAAAAGTAATCAAGGTGGATCCACTCGTATTATTTCATTTTTTTTTATGTCATTTTTTTTACAAAACCTAAATGCTTATAGCGTATTTCGACACCATTATCTTTTAATTTCCGAAAAAAAAAGAAAAAAAAAATTAGTTTGAATATATAATATTATAATAATGTTTAAAATAGAAAAAAAGAAAAAAAATTATAAATAAAATATTTTTACTTTTAATTTTTGGAATCGATTTCTGCTTCTGATATCCAAACAGACTATAATGGATTGTAACAAAAATACTAAAAATTTGTTCCCTTTACAAAGATTCGTACTAAAAATGAGCATATTACGAAATGTATGATGTCACCGTCTATTATTTTGAAAATCAGACGTTGAAAATCAACGGAATTTCAAACGTCGAAATTAAGATTGATCGATATTAAGGTTTTGATCTTTTGGAATACACTCATCTTCAATAGATATGCAAAAATGTGTAAGAGGAACATACACTGAAATATTAACTTCAAATCCGTTATTCATGTTTTTTATAAAAAAAGAAATGTTCAAAGTGTGAGAGGGTGTAAGTAACAGTACAAATGAATCCTCCCTCATTAATAATATGCACTAAACGGATAAGGATGGATATTATGTTGTGTTTTCGAGATCATATTTTTATCTTAGAACAATTTCTGGTGAGTTTTTGTATATTTTAAAAACTTATCTTTTATCTAGTTATGACTATTTATAGAAAAAAGAATAATGAATATGGCCAATCAAATCTTAACTAATAATTTAAAAAAAATTATAAACATAAATTGATGGACTAAGATGCCCATATAATTAAGATTGGGGCTTTCATATACTTACACATCAATTCTTCTATTTATATAAATAGAGGTTTAAACTCTTATATTTTATATACACGGATAAAAAATTTTCTCTTCTTCTCATCTCTACTCTGTGTTTCTTTTTTAATTTTCTAGCTTCATAACACGTTATTAGCACACTTAAAACTGAGTAATTATATCAAATCAGGTAGTTCTTACCGTTGGAAGCTCGAATCACACGAGTACAAGTTGTAAAGCCAAGAGAGAGCTCCCCAAATAAACAGTTTTCAACTTTTGTGCTGAATAGTTTTTACTCTTACTTTTGAAATCATAAATTAATTTAGATGCATATATACACATTAACTTGTTTTTTGATTTGATATCTGCATGTACACACTCACCTTGGTTGGATACTTGAAGGCGTACGTTCTGATGCCTTTGGTGATTCTATGTTCTACCACAGTGAGAATGAACGCCTAGATCTCATGGTGCATGGGAAACAATCATAACATATGGCGTTTATTTATTTTTATATTATGTTGATTGATTTTTGTCTATCTTTTAATCGTTATACTTTTAATTTTTATTTTTTGAAGCAATTCTTATAACCATATACTATCGGTGATCAATTTTTATATAAGTTTGATTTTCAATCCTTTTCTTATTCTTTTTTCATAAAGAAAGAATGGTTTACCGTTTATACCCCTTTAATAAAATTATATTCACTAAAAATAGATATTATCATAATTTGATTATTTTTACAGTAATTAATTACGTGCATGGTTCATTAATCTATGACCAATTAAATTTGTTATCTTTTTCCGTTAGATGAAAATCATGTGATTTATATATATGATTTCTATTTCTTTTAAGAAATTATTCGTCAAACACAAAGTTGATTTTTTTACACAATGACTAAAACATCAATTTTTTATTTATTTTTCGTCTATGCGATATTGTAATATTACTTAAACCAACTGGTATTTGTTTTCGCTATCGATTATGCGATATGAGGTGTAAAATAAATAAATTTGCATTCTAATTTATTTATCTTTGGCCAATATGGGTTGATTTTTTCGTTGTTTCTGAAAGAATGACGATGATCGTTTAAAAGAAATCTTAACCATCAAATATTGTGTGATTATTTTTTATTGATTCTAAAGAATAACACGGATCATAGCTAGGTTTACAAGAAATCTTTACTATCAAATATGGTTTTATCTAAAAAAAACTATTGGTTTCTATTCCTTCAAAGAAACCAATCAACTAAAGAGTGGATTTTTTTTTCTAAAGTCGGTAACGGTAGTGATTTCTTTATTTATTAAAAAGAATCATATAAGCCAATTGAGAATAGTTTTCTCCATCGATCCTAAAAAGATGAAATATCTCTATTATGCCATAAGACAATTGCAAACACCACTAAATAATGAATTGTTGCATTCCCGAGGAATATTAAGCATTTTTATCTTTCCTCCTGGTACTTATCTCCAAATGTTTGGAATCGGTCCACTTGTAATTGGAATAAGGTAGAGCACTCAAGGTTATTGGGTGCGCACCGGCTAGGACTGCACAAAGGTCGGTTCGGCTCGGTTCTTGGTGGAACCCTGTACCTGTACCTCCCCATGGTCGGTTCTTAAATTTTATACCTGTACCTTGTACCCTGTACCCTGGGTCCGGTTCTGGTTTTGTACCCTGTACCCTGGGTCCGGTTCCGGGTACGTACCCTGTACCCTTTTTTTTTTTTTTTTTTTTTGTTACATCTAAAATTTAAATGTAAATTGTTGAAATAAAAAAAATAGAAAATTTAAGTGTTTCTACCATTTCAATCTAATTACGAAATGTATACAGTATTACGAAATGTGTAGAAATGAATATTATGTTAAAGATTGAATTGATGACTAATATAGAAAATAAAAAAAAAAAGAAGAAAAAAAAATCACATTACCTTCCTCAGCATTAGAGTTATCATCTAGTATATAATCACATAAAATATCAAGAGAAATAGGTTTTAGTAATCAACTTTGTAAAAGATCATGAGGAGATACAGGTACAGGGTACATGGGTAGTACCTGTACCTTGTACCCGGTTGTACTCGGTTCCCATTTTTTGTACCCGTATCATGTACCTTGTACCCTCGGTTCGGTTCTTTTGGGGTACGGTTCCGTCGGTTCCGGTCCGGTTCTTCGGTTCCGGTCGGTTCCTGTGCAACCCTAGCACCGGCTTGTTATCCTAAATTATAAGTCATAAAGTGACTTAATTGATCTTGGGATAAATCTCTTTTGTTAAAGAAAATGTTCATAATTTCATTCTATAGTGAATAATTTTCTCGTTGGCCCTACATATCACAAAATTATTGGAGATTACTTGCATAAACTGAGGGAATTCTCCTGATCTAAAATCTCAAACCTGAAGAGCCGAGGCAAAAACTTATATATGATTTATGCTATAACCAAAAGTAACCTATGGTTGATGGTAAATATTTACTTAAGTATATGTCCTCAAATTAATCTGATAATACTTAACGAAACTTGAATTTATCGTGTATGAGATGAAAAAATTTCCGCCATGATTAGGGGGAGAGTATAGAAGATATTAGGGATAATGAACTTATAAGTTATATCAATCTCTCTCCTAGCATGATCAAATTCAAAAAGATTATCACTAATAATAGATGTGAAGTATCTCATTTTGCTTTTATATAAGTGTTTGCCTCTTAAAAGGTAAATCCAATCACATATAGCAACAAGTAGCGTTTTAGAATAAGCTACATATATTGATTCAATAGAGTCTATCGAACCAAGATCCACATTCTCATAGTTTATGTCTCATCACTGGAAGATGAGGAGATTATAATGCCCGCGGGCGCTGGTACCAGAAATTGATTGAATTTTTCAATATATCCATACATTTGAGAATTATGTGGGATCATATTAAGATAATATAATTATCGATTATTCACAGTAGCTAGCTACTAAAATAATAAAAGATGGTAGTTGTTAACCACTCTGCAGAGAAATGTCGACATATGTGATTGGTATGCACAAAATTGAAATTATATTGGACTGAAATTTCTTGAATAACACAATATTTGGATCCAAGACTTAACACCTTAAACATGCAAGCCTAAATTCTGAAAATTTCAGGTTAGTGTAGTCTTCATGTGTTATATGAGAAATATGATCGTTTTAAAAACGATTTGAGGGTTTAATTTATTTTATTTTTTTCAAACCCTAGGATTTGTACATCAATACTTTGCTCTCCATGTATGATGCATTTGTCTTGGTAGTCCTTGAAGGACTTGTATTGCATTCACACAATAAAAGTGGTCGGAGAACATATTTGAATTTGTAATCCTTTGAGGATTCAAATTATATTTAGGCATCCACTTGACTCGATTAACAATCCTTTATGTGTTTTTAGAAATTTGGTACAAAACCAAAAATCCGGATTAACTAGTTGATGATATCAACTTTATGTCTCTTGAGGAGTCCTTAAAAATGCTAAAATCCACGTTTTAGCAGCATAAATCTTATTGTTTTCTTAAATTTGCAGTTTAAATATTATGCTTGCATAAAAAAAATTATCTATGATATAGACTAGAGTTATAATTTTGATGCTTGTTTTCTGTAACACTCATATAGTTGAGTTAGCATTTATAAATACGTTAAAAGTTGTACTATTTTCCCTTCGTTTTAGGTTTTGTCCCATGTGGTTTTCCTGACAAGGTTTTAACGAGGCAACATCTCACTGACGTTGAATTTTTCATTCAAAATGTTGATATTGTGCTCTTTTTTCTGCGTCCAAATTTTCTTCCCATTGGGTTTTTACTGTCAAGATTTTAGTGAGACAATTTAACTCAACATGGTGGCCATCCAAGGGGAAGTTGTATAATTTCGGTCGTTAAGTGGATGCCCACATTTGATTAGACCAAATCAACATAACCATCTCCTAGGAATTTGAATGTCTTTCTGAACCATATAAGATTTAATCACAAATATGGTTTTTGTTTACATATTGTAATGTATTCGTATCTTGGCACTTTATTGAAGAAACTAGATCAACTACTTCTGCAAATCATCTTCGAGAAGCTAGCAATCCATGACACAAGTCCTTAATGTGTTTAAAGAAGCATGACGACTCGAGAACACTATTATTCGAAGACAATAATGCTTGTGTTACACAAAATAAGACTTCATCAAGCAATTTTTTCCACAAAAACACAACAATCTTCTGCATTCAAAAAATTCATTCACCGAAATTGGGAAGTCTCTATTTAAAGATTTGCAAGTCAAGATATAGTTGAAGTACTTATCAGGAGGGGCGCCATCATACAAGGTGCATTCTATTGGACTTATCGCGTTGCACTCTTTTCCTTCGTCAAGGTTTTGTCCCACTGGGTTTTCCTTGTCAAGGTTTTAACGAGGCAATATTTGTGTGTCCAATACTGTTTCAAGTCTTTATGATTACACATTTTAAGGTTTTGCCCTTTTGAGTTTTCTTGGTATGATTGTAATGACTTAGATACAGTGATCATCAGGGGGTGTTATAAACCTAAATGTATTGACTAAGATGCCCCTGTATCTAAGATTGGGTTTCCATAAACTTGGACACCAAATTTTCTATCTATATAAATAGAGGCTTAAATTGTTGTATTTTACACACATGAATAAAAATTATTTTCTTCTCATCTTCTATACCTTGTGTCTCTCTTCTATATTCTCTGGTTTCATACCAAAAATAAAATTTATAATGATTTTACTGTTAAGTTTTTTTTTCCCGCAAGATCATCTGTACTGACATGATCAGTATTGGGAAGTGCTTGTAAGTAAGATTGAAAATATATCCTAATCATTTAACAAAAAAGAAGATCATGTGTATTTATTTCAACAATTGTTGTTGCTATTTTGAAAATTGACCATTCACTACATTATCATTATAAATGATTGATTTCTCGTAAGATTTACCAAACACCTCCTGAATAACTCAATGGTTGTTTGGTATAATTCTATCATGTGAACTTATAAACCGCTAATGTGTACATATTTTTCAACAACAATCAGTATGCACATACAGCACATCATTGTAAGTAATAGAAAACGTATAAAAAAAATAAAAAACTAACTAAAAACCCAATGCGTTGAGAGGGCAACTATCTCGTATAACTTTCAAAGATCCACGATGCTTGACATCTCACTTTTGCTTGTTCAAGTAGGTTTCTTATTTTATGGCCCGCCTACTCAAAGTCAACTTAACAAAGCCTATGCGTACACCAGGCCGAACTCTTTGTTTGCAAAAATTGACGCGGTCACCATTCGTTTTTGGCATCCAACATGTTTGATAACTACAGACACATCTATTCGCCACATTGCCATGGTTGAGCCTAAATTGTTACACCAGCATACGTGGAAATTAGTCTCTTTAAATGAAGCCGTTTGTTACGTATAGTGGGGCCCAGGCCAGCGGGTTAATTGGTGTCAGGATGACAAAGCGACCAACGTCATCGGTGATTCAATGTCATCCAGGTTTCTTTAGCCTGATACATCCAACACAGCATACTTAACTGCCGATACTACCCTTATCCCGACCAAACACCGTTTGTCATTCCCTGACCCAAAGGTTGAGGCGTAAACGAGCCGAACCGAATTCAAACCGTTTTATACTGGTTATGATTTCACTTTTCATTAGTCCAATTTTTTTGGTAAGTCAAAATTCTATTTAAAAAAAAGTTAATTACAAGCTAAATACAAAAATAGAGAGTAAAAAAAGCAGCCCAAAAACTTATAAACAATTAAATCTGAAATAGGAAAAATATGCATCTCAATGTTCGAAAAAAAATTCGACTTGCCAGTGTAACTTTCACTAACACCCAACTGAATTTTGCTAGCTCTTTTAGCTATAGTATTCGCGTTAAAATTCACTTCACGATAGGTATGTTTAAAAACAACAGAATCATTATTAGCACAAATTGCTCGCCATTTACGACGAATACTCCAAGATATGCTTTTTGCCAATACAAACCAACACGGTAGGTACGAGCAATAGTCTGATTAGGATTCTGCTGGAACTGCGCTCATTTTAACCATATTATAACTGAGGGTAACTATTGTAGTTCATTTTTTAGTTATAATATGGCTAAAAATTATAGCTTAGCTAGCAATTTAAAAAGATGTGTCTTACCTTGTAGCTAAGAAACGGACAATGGAAACGTAGTTTTCGTATGATTTTTAACGGAAAACTCTCAATTATAACTTCATTTTTTCCTAATTTTTATTTTTAATATTTCTCTTTTAATTTTTTTATTTATCCAAATTTCTTTATTCTTTATTATATCTCCAAATTTTTATCTTAATTCTTATTTATCCAATATCAAAATCATTAATAAAATCCTAACTAAATATATTTTGGATAAAAAATTTGACAAGAACTTAGCATCGGTATTATTGTTTTGACGCAAACTGAGTTTCCGTCAATAAGCTAAGAAATGTAAATATATTATAATGATGATTTTTTAGTGGTCCTTGGCTTGATTATACTATAGCTAAAGCTAAGAAAAACGCCCAAAGATAATGTTCGGTATTAATGAACATAACTAATTAGAGATTGTAAAATTGATTTATAATCTGATAATATCCGTCAAATATCGTCAGTTTTAAGTACTAGATATATTACGAAAAAAAATTAAGGTTATTTTGATTCTAGATTCATTAAATGATATGTTGTTGGGTCCTAATTTTGTCTAAAATTTTGTTTGGGTCCCAGTAAAATTGTATGACTTTTTACAATAAATTTCATATCATATAACTATCGTTATAGTATGTGGCAAACATCTAATGATCGTAAAATTAAATCTTTCGTAGATACTATCGTCCGTTTAAGAAAAAGTTATCTTTCTCCGTTCAAAACTTCCATCTGAATGCATATTTTTTAAGTTCCTCTAACCCTAATTAGACTATCTTTTTATAAAATATCTCTTTTTTGTTCGAAACTTCCGATTGAATGCATATTTATTCAATTCCCCTCAAATTTTACAAATGACATCCCTTAGTTATATGACTTTGACCACTTTCTATCGTTCTTTTTAGTGGAGTCTTCCTTAACACAGAGTAAATGTCCTCCACATATGATAAACAGACACACATGTCAAGATCATAGGATTCAATCGAAAAGGAGAGGGCAAACAAGCTAGACCATTGCCCAGAGCCCCAACTGTTAAAAACTTGTTTTTCATTAATAGTCAATCTTTAATTGTTATAAGTATTACGAAAGATTTTTATCACAATTATTTATATTATACACCATTGTAATAATTATAACCATTACTAAAAATGCTATAACGACAAAAATTGTCACTAATTTTTCAATTTTTTTTAAATTAATAAGCGAGTATAGGGTATTTTATATCAAATTACAAGTTTATAATATAACTCAAAATCTAATAAAAAGAATTAAAAAAAATTGGCGGCCCTAAGCCGCATACCAGGATTTGGGTTTAAACATATAAATTTGTATCCCTTTATACTAAAATTCTAATATAATTCCTATTTTGGCAATTAAAAAAAAATAATATACTTTGAGTTCGACTAGAACACCTCAAAATTATAAGACGACCCTGTTCATCATTATGATGACATTGTATTCAGTTAGACACTAAAACTGAAAACCCAACCCCAACAGATCTTCAAACTCTCCATCAAAAATCAAGATCCGCAAAAACCTTAAAGCTATAATTTAGAAAGATCTCTGATAGTGTTGAAAGGGATTTAGATCTTATGATGTATCTTGAAGACTAATTTTTGATGAATCGTTAAGATTGATGAAGAGATCTGATGATTTATGATTGTTGTAATCGATTTCATAAATATGACAAAAGAGATTAAGATGTTAGGTTTGTATTTTGAAGAAATAATTATAGCTAAATTATCATTATGCCCTAAGATAATTTTTTTGTAAAACACAAATACTATATAGGTACGGGGCAAAATCAGAAAACACAGTTTTCAACTTTAAATCATTGTTCAAAAGATAGCTCCCTTTATGTGATTGAATAGAATAGATAATGATTTTAAACAAGAAGCATGATTTAGGGGCTCCTCAATTTATAGAGGGGCTCCTCATATGAAGATAAAATAAAGACATTTGAAGTAAAATTCAAAAACCTCTTATCCATGATATTCTTATAATGACTAAAATACCCTTGATTAGTTAGTATTAGTAAAATTAATTAGCTAATAGATTAAGTTAATCATAATTAATCTTAAATAATTTTATACTTAATCAAATCAAATTAAAAAAAATTCTTTTTGGTTTGGTGGGAAGAAAAATTAGAGGAAATGTAAGATAATTTTCTAGAGTTTTTTAGAAAACCCGAGTAGTGAGGTATACCTAGCTTAAACTCTTGGTCTTTTAATGTCTCAAATTTGATGAAATTACGTTATAGTAGATGAGTTTTTTTTTTTATTCAGAGAATTTTACGGTTGGGTTATCATGTCGAACCCAACCGTAAACACCATTTACGGTTGGGTGTTCTTCCCAACCCAACTGTAACCGCTTGTTCAGGGATGAACTACAAATTTTAACAGTTTTACGGTTGAGTTTTCGCATCGGACCCAACCGTAAATAATCTAAAAAAATTATTATCCATGATGATTTACGGTTGGGATTTTCCAATCAACCCAACCGTAAAAACTGATTTTAGTTTACAATTTCATCCAATATTTACGGTTGGGTTTAGGCTTCCCAACCCAACCGTAAAACATCTTTTGGACCATTGAGTTTAAGGTAAAATTAGGGTTTAAAAATCAAAATTTTAAACTTATTCAATCATTTTAACTAGATTGAAGGTAAATTAGGTCATTCAAACAAAGAAAAACCGAAAACAACACAAGTATTAGAATCCAATTTTGAATGATCCGAGAATATTTACGGTTGGGTTTTCAGCCAAAACCCAACCGTAAATAGCCGTTTTAGTTTTAGTGGATGATCATTTAAGGTTGGCTTTTGTAATCGAATCCAACCGTAAATAGGAGTTTTAGTTTTAGTGCAAACACATTTACGGTTGGATTTTGTAATCGAACCAAACCGTAAATGATCATCTTCATCTCCTTTATCCCACATTTTGTATGTATAAATCAGATTTTTATTTGGTTTGGTTGGTGGAAAAAGTAGAAGAAAGAAAAGAGAGTTTTTGGTTGTTTTTTGAAAAGCCCTAAATTTTGATTTTCTTAACCAAAATGAGTGATTCTAGTGACAAATTTGTGGAGGGTGAATCCTTGTATGATTGTCAAACCAAATTTTACATACCCATTGATGGAGACCCAACTAAGTATGATTATTTGGATGGTAGAGAGGTTTTAGGTCAAAGTTGTGATGGTGAATCTCAACCAAATGGAAAAACTAGCCGTCAAACTGAAGATTCGATTGGCGAGATTAGTCAGGTATACCTCTAACTTAAACTCTTATTTTTTTTGGCTCAAATTTTATGAAATCACGTACATAATAATGATACTTTTTGTGATTCAGGTAGTTTTACGGTTGGGTTTGAGAAGAAAACCCAACCGTAACCTTACTTTTCATGGAGGAAAAGTACACCGTAACAGTTTTACGGTTGGGTGTTTAGCACCGACCCAACCGTAACTCATTATGTGCATGGGTATTTATTGCACTAGTTACGGTTGGGTTCGACACTCGATACTAACCGTAAAACTGTTAGGGATGTTTTCTTTTCTTTTTACGGTTAGGTTTGAAGCCACAACCCAACCGTAATTTCCTCTATGGTTGGGTCCGACGCTCATAACCTAACCGTAAGATTATAGTTTGTAGTGTTTTGTTGCCTAATGCCTTGATATTTTTTGTTCAGCTCGAGATTGTACCTCACCCAATGTATGCTCAGCCTCCTCCAAATGATATTCAAACTAGAGATACTACGGATCACTATTTGAACGACTTGGTAGGTTATAGATAAGTTGTTAATTCCTTTGGACAATATAGCTAACTTTTTATTTTATTTTCTAACTTTGTGTTCTTGGACCATGTAAACATGGGATAAAAGAGATGATGCAAATAAATGGGCTAGAGAACATGGCAAACTCATCATGTGATTGTTTGTAACAACCAACAAAAAGACAACCGCTTTCAAATATTTGCGAGTGTAGTAGATTGCATACAAGTCATGCGAAGAAGGGTACTGAGTATGTAGGAAAGACGAAGAGGAAGTCAAAAACTTTCACTAAGAAGACGGATGTCCTTTCAAGCTTCAATTTCATACCAACAACGAGAATAAGTGGTTCTTATCTAGAGTTGTATGTGGTCGTCACAACCACCTACCACCAGAGACTTTGTTAACGCATCCTTCTGTGGGACGGCTCACCGAGGAAGAAAAGGTCATCGTAGGCGACATGACGGAAAAGCGAATGAAACCCATTGATATCCTCGGACACTTGAAGAAAATAAACCCAAAGAATGTCTCTACGTTGGAGACAATCTACAACGCCAAATCCAAGTTGAAGAGTGAGAAATGGCAAGAAATGGACCAAATCCAACAACTTATGTACTTGGGGGAGAAGCACAACTACACCATGTTCCACGAAGAAGATGAGAATAAAGAAATAAAGCATATTATATTGGCTCATCCCGAGTTTATGAAGTTAGCACGATATTCCCATCAAGTGCTTCTAATGGATTTCACGTACAGAACTAACAAGTATGAGCTCCCGATCTTGAATTTTGTCGGACAAACTTCTACCAAGTCCCCGTTTAGTGTTGCCTTTTGCTTCTTGAGAGACGCCTCATACCGTATCTTGATGCCTCTGAACGTCCTCCGACTTTCATTTCCGTCTAATGCCACAAAAATTTGAAACACAGGCTTCCCCAAGGATGGGAGTTCTGACCCACCATCCAATCTTCATGTGCAACGGCGTGGTTATTGTTGTTATAGAAAGCTCTATCGTAATCGTGCATTATCATCGTAAGCCACGCTCGAACAATTGCAACACCTTCAGCATTAGTGTAAACCATTTTTAGTGCTTCAAAGGGTATGGTGAGAATGAGTTGGAAAGTCTAGAATTAGAATGAGAATGAAAGGGATAGGGAATAATGAGAAAATGAAAGGGAAAGGTTTCCTTTTATAGTGAAAAAATACCCAACGGCTAGATTTTCAAATAAAAGATCCGTTGGGTTTGTCTACTTTAAGGAAACACAAAAACTGACAGGTTTACGGTTGAAACTTGTTTAGTTACGGTTGGGTTTTCCAACCGTAAATAATCCTCAACAAAAAATTTTAACTAACAAAAGAATTTACGGTTGGGTTTTACAATCGAACTCAACCGTAAATAATCCTCAACACAAAAAATTTGGCATATGCAAAATTATTTACGGTTGGAAATCAGAATTAAACCCAACCGTAACTTCCAAAAAAATTGTAAGTGCAAATTTTTTTGGAAGTTACGGTTGGGTTCAGAATCGAACCCAACCGTAAACTTTTATCTTCATCTCCTACCTTTAAATTTACGGTTGGGTTTGTTTAATAACTCAAACGTAAAACGAAGAACAAACTAGTTACGGTTGGGTTTTTCAATCGAACCCAACCATAAATTTTTCTGTAACCCAAGTTCTTCATTAGTTTGTTTAGTTTTATCCGTATTGTCATCACTAGTACCTTCTACACCTTTCTTAGGATTCTTCATCACGAAATTTAGAGTTTAATCGATGACGGAATTTTGATTCGATGGAGAAATTCGGTTAAAATGGAGAAGGAGGAGATATGGAGGGAGAGAGTAAGGTTTTGTTTTGTTTAGGTTTTAATTGATTGAAGGGTAAATTAGACTTTTTCATTAATAGAATGGTAATATGGACATTTAACATAGCCCCTAGGACACCCCTTAATGGATTTTTGGGTCACCCTGCCTCACATTGGAGCTCCTCTACAAATGTGGGAGCCCCTAAATCAAGCTTCTTAAACAAACGTTTGTAGAAAAATAGAGACATCAAACAAAAACACGATTATCCATGATATGTTAAGATATTTTAGAATCACAAACAACATGCACCAAATATGGCCAATTTATGTCAATCTATAAATTTGAGATGAAAAACGAAAGAAAAAAAGTTTATTTGTGTAAACTGCTTTCAAAAGTTTATTTTCCCCTTTGTGTTTTTTGCTATTAGACAGTGTCGTGGTTTCTCGTCGGGTATCGATATCGGATCGGTTCTCACCGATATAAATATAAAACGGTGGTATCGTTAATATTGATGGAAACTAAAAATTTCTATATAGCTATGGTATCGAAATTATATTAAATATTTAAATACGGTTACATGCACAACTGATTAGTTAAATAAAATTGACAGAACTATCGAATTTGAAAAACATTATAATTCCAATAAATTATTACATTAGATTTGATTGAGTATATTTGAATGTCTCCACAAACTATAATAATAATATGAAAAGATGTTAAAGTTTGATCTAATTTTTTCTTCAACATCTGAATAACAGATAGATGGTTTACTTTGGTCTTCTAACTGATATGTTTGTATAAGATGTGTATGGGAACTAGATGAATCTTCATTTCAAATGATCCTTCTCATTTATCACGAGTCACGACATTCAACATTGTATATTTAGATTTCTCATTGAAATTTGGGCATTTGATTAAAGTGACCCCATCTAATCATGCAATAAACTAATATGCCCCGTTTTTTTTCAAGTTTTAAAAGTGCCCTTACCGTTCACTTCTCTTGGGCCCACAGAAAATGGTCCATCCAGATTGACTGAGTCAATAAATTAAACAAGATTATAATGTTACCCTTCAGCAAAACAACTAAAACGGGTCAGATCTACACCGTCCATTCCATCAAAGGAAGATCGAAGATTCGCAGGAAACAAAAATAGAGTCAAGAAACCCTAAAACCATTTCATTTCATTTTCTTCTTGTTTCTTTCTCTCTTCATAGAACGACTATGGAAAAAGGTCAGGGTTTGTGAAATCGATTCTTTCAATTGATGATTTAGGTTGTTTAAGGTACTTAGACACGGATGAAAAGGAAGCGAATCATGATTGTGACCAGATCAAGGAGAATCAGGGAGAAAAGGTTGTTTCCAAGTTTGTTTCAGAAAACCCTACCTTTATTCTTTTAGATCTACAAAAGCGCTATCATTATTGTTTTGTTTTTCTTTTGGGAGATGATTATTATATCTTTATACGATGGAAAAAAATTGAATTTTTTGTTGCTCACTGTTTCAATGACTATCTGGCTTTTTTTTATTTTTGTAAAGATGTTTTCATAATAAATCATTTTTAAAAGATAAAGAGTAAGATGGAAATTATATTTTTCTGTTATAAAATATTTTTAATAATCCCCACAAAATTTTAATTGGGGAATTTATCGATTTGTAAGTTTAAATAGTTGTTTTATCTTTTTTTTAATTGGGTATTTAGGTTTTATTTTTGTATGCTTGTTTATGTATGGGACCATTTCCATATGGGTTTGACAATGAAGTGCAATATTGATATTTTACATATATTTGTATGTTCTAGTGTCCAAGATAGATACCCTTTTAGAGACATATGTGTGAATTTTGTTCATAATCTGAGTGAGTCATGTTTCCATAACCTGGGAAAACATGAAATTAATTTTAAATTGTTTGAGAAAGAGTTTCATATGAGAGAAGTGCTAGGAGAAAGTGAAGGTGTTGACATAATATGGCTGGAAGATCATATTCTTCCTTTTAGTATAATGAATAATGATAATTTCTGGAATTGTTGGGATAATATTATACCTAATAGAAGAGGTTTTATATGGTTGATAGCCAGGGTAACCAGTCTAAATGGTTCAAAAATGACACCAAACAAGCTTGTTTCAAAAAACCCTAGAGTTGTTAGAAAAAGCCCAAGAATTGAAGCTAAAGTTAAGGTTGATAAACTACATGCAACTTCCAGTTATAAGAAGTTATTTGTTGACTTATTGAATGAAGCTGAGTCTGCATCACAAGTTACTAAAGTTGGTGACAATTTGGGAGGTGGATCAAGTCAGAAACAAAGGAATGAAGCAAGTCAGGTGGAAGCCACCCAAGCAAGTCAAATGGAGTCAACTGTAGATGAAGATGAAGATTATGTTGTTCAACCTGAAAACCATGAAATTGATCAGTGTCATCATGTGGAATGGTGGGAGACATGAATCCTTCTATCAAGAACAGGAAAACAGGAATGCCCAAAGTTAATATAAGGAGAGCATATGATGAACCACCTTCACAACCAAAGAGTTACAAATGTCGAAAGTGCAAATCCACATGCCATGACAAATCAACTTGTGCTGAAGATGATGTAGGAATCAATCAAAAAGGGAAGAGACAAATAACTCATGTAGATGCTGCTAATAGCACCTACACCATAACATATCCAACTAATGTAGTATTGCAGGTGGTAAAGCAAACAAAGGTAAGAGGAAGTCAACTTAAGTTGGGGAATCATCTCAACCATATGTTGCAAAGAAAGGCAAAGGCATATCTGATTCTACTTCAACACCTAGTGGAATTCTAACAGAAAATTACTCAGAGCTTATTAGGTGCTGGCTCTATGCAACAAAATGTTTCACAGATATTCACATATCTAAAGGGAAAGGAAAAAAAAACAAGCTAAACAAAAGTAGAAGTAGTCAAGTTTTATGTGTTTTTATTTTCTATGGAAGAGTGTTTTTAGTTGTTTTTTTTGTTGCTTACTTTTGAACAAGTTTATTTTTACTGGTTTGAACATCTTTGGATTTTTTGTAACCAATAATCCTCCTTGTTTTGAACACCTTTAACTGTTTATGGCTACGAATGAAGACACACAGTTTATATATAAAATGATATAGTTTATTTAAAATAGGTCTGCATATTACATATGAAGACTTTTTTCCAATTTTGTTACATAAAGCAGTCACTTGAACTCTTGAGTTTCTCACTTTTTCTTTTGCAGCAATGAATATGGCATCTATTTCCCATCTAATTGCATTACATCCACTCCAAATAAGGTAAGCTATGTTCTTATTATGTTCATTGTTGCATAACATCAGTTTGAGTTTGGATTTGCAGCCTGATTTGTAGCAAGCTTGATTCTGCAGTGGACATTGTTTCATCCAGTGACCATTTCTCCACATGCATAACAACTGTTGGGTGATGGTAACTAGGGGTACTTTGGTTTACATGGGTCACAAGCATCTTTAAACCATTTAAAGTAAGTGAAGGTAAGAATGGTACACTTCAAGAACATTTTCCATTATTTTTCAGTTGTTGTGGATCGAAGAAATGCTCTAACACCATTACATGAAACATTCTTGCACCTATAATACATCCACGAACAAACTTTTGTTTCATGATTCTCCAGTTCACACATTGCACAATCAATTAGGTTTTTATGAGTCTCACCTTATTGTTGCTGCTACTTCTGCTTGTTGGAGAGTCTTTAGCACCTCCACCCATTACTTATCTATCTAATATCTATTTAATTGAAGTTTCTTTAAGTAAAATTGCTTACTAATTGATGTTTCAGAAATTAGGGTTCCTCCCTGCTATAAATAAAGGTCGGAGAAGATGGAGTTGCAGAAGAAGACCGTTATATTTTGATCTATTTACAACCTTTGGATATATTAGGTTTACAATTTATAAGATGGTGACACGTGTTTCAGGCCGTTATACAGTTCAAGTGTAACTCGGTTCGACTTCACTTGAGTCACTCAATAAAACTAGGTTAAACTCAGTTAGGGGATTTGATGACTTTTATAAGTGAGAGAAACTGACACTTGTCACTAACGAGCCGTTAACCGTTTAAAAAAAAAAACGGGACGAAAGATCACGGAAGTTCGGACAATCTCTTTAGTCCTATAGTTCTCACATGGTTTTCAAATATGGACATAGGCAATGACTTAGTAAATAAGTCTCCACATTCTCATCAGACTTTACTTTACTAACTTGAACGTTTAGAAGACATTGTTGTTACTGATTGTAAAAGAACTTCGGTGATATATGTTTCGTATTATCACCCTTGACATACCCTTGCTTCATCTGTTCGATGCAAGCTGCATTGTCTTCGTAAATGCAAGTCGTCTCTTCAGTGATAGAACTCAAGCTATATGTTCCTTGAATATGTGTACTGATATACCTTAACCATATACACTCACGAACGCACGAACGACCTCATGGAGGCAATGATCTCAGAGTAGTTCGTGGAGGTATCCACAAGGGTTTGTTTGGTCGATCTCCATGATACTGCAGTATTCCCTACGGTGAACATATATCCAGTTTGGGATCGACCGTTGTGTGGGTCTTAGAGGTACCCAATATCATCAAAACCAACCAAAACATTATTTGAGGTTTTAGTGTAAGGGGTTGCAATTATATTAGAAGTTCTCCTAACGTCTTCATAGGGATAAAACAAACCCATGTCAATAGTTTCTTGCAGGTATCTAATAAAGATATTCTTTATACCATTCTAATAACGCTGCGTTCGCGATGAGCTAAATCTAGCTAACAAGTTCACGAAGAACGATATAAATATGGTCGAGTACACTATGCTACATACATAAATATGCATATTGCACTTAGGTAGGAAATTTCATCTCCGAATACTTCTTCGTCATCTTCCTTCAGACGAAATTGATCTTTATATACATCTAAACTTTGACCAATCATAGAAGTGCTAGCTTTGTGCACTTTGTCCATATTAAATTGCATGAATATCTTTTGGACATATGCAGGCTGGTGGATTAGTATTCCACAATCTCGGTGCACTTTGTCCATATTAAATTGCAAGATCTTTATCTCAAATTCGGATTTCAAATAATTTACGGTTTCTCTTATTTCATCAAGAGTACCCACTATGTTCATATCATGAACATAGACAATTATAATTGTAAATCCAGAACTTGTTTTCTTTATGAACACGTATGGGTACAATTCACTATTTGTATATCCCTTCCCAATCAAATAGTCATTTAGACGACTATATCACATCCGCCCGGATTGCTTTAATCTATAAGGTGAGCGTTTTAGTTGAATTGCAAACGAATTCCGTGGTTTAAAGTCACTTGATTTAGGAAATGGAAGGCCAGCTGGCACTTTCATGAATATCTTTGTACCAAGGTCCCCATAGAGATATGCTGCAACCACATCCATAAGCTGCATTTCAAGTCCTTTTGAAACTACCAAGTTAACTAAGCAGCGGAACGTTATGACTTCCATTACATGAGAGTATGTTTCTTCGTATTCAATACAAGCGCGTTGTGATAAACCTTGCACCACAAGGTGATCCATATACTCACAACTTCATTCTTCTCATTACGTTTTCTGAAAAATACCCATTTATGTCGTACAGGCTTTACACTTGGTGGGATTAGCATTACCGTACCAAATACATGTCTTTGCCAGTGAATCTAGTTCATCATGGATTATATCTCTCCATTGAGGCCAATCTTCTCCCTTTTGGCATTCTACAATAAAACATGGTTCGATATCATCGTGTTCTATAATCTCTCTAACAATACTATATGCAAATATATCATTAATATACGTGGAAGATCTTTCCATCAACACGTATGCACTTTCATAATCCATAGAGATTTATTTGTTATCTGGAATCAATTCGAACTTCGGGGAATTCTCCAGTAATGATTCATGGACATAAATGTAATCAGAGACAATATCATGAGATGGATTATCTGCATTGATGATATATGGATCGGTTTGTACCTTACTCCCCCTTTTCTTCCTTAGTTGAGCATCGATCGAACCAAGTGGTGTCCCCGTCTTCCTTTTGGGGGCCACGACCTCCACTACACTTCCCCTAAGTGTAAACGCTACTTTTAAAAACTTATAAAAACGGGGGTATATTGTTCTACGGGTATTTTACATGGGGGTACTTTAATAATATCCCCTTGAAATCATTGATTCTCTTTTCTAAAAAAAAGATTTGATCGTTGATTATTAAATGACAGTAAATTCATTTGATGGTTAAAGCTATCAAATCTTACATTGCATCCATAATGTAGATACTGAGATTCTATACAATCTTGGCTAGAAAATCAAGAAGTCTTAGTAGAAAAACCCAATTTAAATGATAAAAACAATAACATTCAATTTCTTCAAATGTATATACAAATCTAGGAATTACTAGTTAATCCAATCCGTTTAAGCCCATCCATATAACTTGTTTTACCCGTTAGTCCATTTTAATGTTTTTGGAGCAAAATTTTTATCCATTGTTCAATTACACGTGATATGTATATCATGTGTTTTTTTTTAATTCCAAAATCACCATTTTTTCTATAAAAAGTTAAACTAACGCTATTTTTAGAAACTTATAAAAAAAGGGGGTATATTGCTCTATGGATATTTTACATGGGGGTACTTTAATAACATCCCCTTGAAATTTCATTAATTCTCCTTTCTAAAAAGAAGAGTTGATAGTTGATTATTAAATGATAGTGAATTCATTTGCAAATCTTACATGGCATCCATAATGTGGATACTGAGATTCTATATAATGTTGGCTAGCAAATCAAGAAGTCTTAATAGAAAAACCCAATTTAAATGCTAGAAACAATGACATTCAATTTCTTCAATTGTATATACAAGTCTAGGAATTATTATTTAATCCAATCCGTTTAATGAGTAGTCCATCCATATAACTTGTTTTACCCGTTAGTCCTTTTTAATGTTTTTGGAGCAAAATTTTTATCCATTGATCCATTACACGTGATGTGTATATCATGTGTTTTTTTTTAATTCCAAAATCACCCTTTTTCTCTATAATACAGAGGAGAGAGGGAGAGTTTTCTTCTTCAATCTTCTCGATCTTCTTCTATAATCGTCAAAACGAGAGATGGCATCTATCTTACTCCTCCTCCTTTTTGGATCTGTAGTTTTAAACCCAAAATGAGAAGAGATTGAGATCAAGATGAAGATTTTGATTTTATTAATTTTCATGATTGTTTATTTGTGTTTTAAAAATTAGGTTTTAATTAGAGAGAATAAGAGATGGTGGAAAAGGGGGAAGAAGAATAACAAAGTACGAAAGCGATCAAGAAAAAGAGAATCAAGTGATGGTGAAGAAGGAGAAGAAAAAAAATTCGGTGAAAAAGAAGATAATATGTTTTATGAAGACATTTTTTGATTTATGAATGATCTTACAGTACGTATTCTGGGTTTTCCTTCAGTATATATTTTCCTTTGATACATATCAATATGTATAGTTGGATCAATATGTAATGTGGGATCATATATTTTCTCCTTCAGTATGTATGATCTTCTTCTTCTTCTTTCTTCTTCTTCACTGGATTTATAACACAGTTTTTATATGTTTTTGTTGATGATCGTTGATTAATATGATTTCTTAAATTTTGTGAAGGAGCATGATACGAAAACAAATATGTTTTTGTTGATGATTTTGATTTCAATTTCGTTTTTCCTTGATGGATTTTTGGTATTTCAGATCTGTTTTTGTTGATGAATTTTTGGTATTCGATTTCGTTTCTGTTGATGAATTTGCATTCAGATTTGTTTTTTCGTTTTTTTTCTTGTTTTAATGGAAGAAACAGAAAGAAGTTGTTTCTCTACTTTCCGCATATACAATAAGAAGGGCAGTCGGATCTTTTTGTAAAACCAAAATATTTTTAAACCTCCGATTAAATAATTTTTCTGGATGGACCATAAATTAAAAGGACCCGAAAATTTTGGATCAACTAGCAAATATCTATGTTACAATTCCTAGCATTAAGATCCATACTAGTTATAGGTATATATCTGTACATATCGCTGAAGCACTCGCACCACCCGGTATTGTCATACAGGAAATTGATACTTGAAGATCTATAGATCTTGGATCAGTAGCGACGAATACGTATATGATGCGGACGACCATGTTCAATGTACTGTTCATGAGTATTATACCCTTTTTTTCCAATTTAAAAGTAGGATTATTATTGGTAGGTACGTCCAAGACAAATGCGAAGATAGCGGGAAAAATGCACCTTAGGGGGGATAGGGCCACATGCATGGGTGTAGCGGAAAATATGATAATTCATGTCCGTATCAAATATCATTTTGAGGGATTTTTGCTATGAATCATGATTTCATAAAGTATTTTGTCGTAGAGCGTAGGACCCTGGTAAAATTGTAGCGGCCACGTTCTGTCGTAAAATACGAATAGTAATGCCTCTCTTTCGATGTGAGTTGGTGCGCACCCAATACCGCGTCTAAAAAGATTGACGAGATAATCACCTTCTACTATTAAAAAGGAATTAATTGACTTTAATGGTGATGAAACTCATATCTTTGACCTTTTCGATTGATTTTATTCTTATTAGCCGTCAGGGTTTTGATGTCCATGAGTTGAATGATTATTTAGAGTATACCAATTGTTTCTCCTCAAACCTTAAACTCTGTTGCAGATTAAAAATATAATTAAATGAAGTCCTTGCGTATCAAACTAAATAGATGGGACTTGAAACAGCTTCGTTGGCAAATTCGTGCATCGTCCGGTCCCTAGGTGATTTGGGCTCCCTATACTAGGACTCTTTTTAACTTCTTGCGTACAATATAAAGATCTTCTGTTAGCTCTCACTCATGCCGGCCCGATGATGTCTATCATATTCAAGGCAGAAACCATTAGCTCCCATGCGATTTTTTTAAATTATGATCATGCTACTGGACTAGCAGGATTGGGTTTAATTTGTAGAATTGATGCAGGTATTTGCAACGGAGTTCGAGGAAAGCCAGCCACAGCAGTAGATATAGAGCAGGCAGGCAGAAGCATTATCACTTCTGGATGGGCTCAGGCAAAGGGAATCAGGTACTTGCACTTGGAAGGAGATAACTTGTACCTTGTAAATGCGACGAAAAGACAATCTCATGCAGTGTGAAGTGGCTAATAGTTTAATTTTCTTAGCTTCTTTTGAAAGTTGGCGATGGACTCATGTACCAAGAGATACAAATATTGTTGCTGATTCAATAGCAAACTATGCAAGAACTTCTTCAGATGTACAAGATTGGAATATAGGCTGGACGGAATGAAATCAAATCTTTATCTAGACAGATCAACCCAGTGTGTCTGCTGCTTATTAATTGAATTCCTTTCTTATTAAAGAAAAAGAATAAAGGAAAGAAATCCCGTGTGAAAAAAGAAAGAAAAGGAGAGTAACTAATGTATATTGTTTTTATTGTTATGATCATCTTCATGTTCGGCAGTTACATTTGTGTTGGGAAGTCTATCGAAAGAAGTCTCATCTTCATAATCACATATATCTGATAAGCGTACTTTGTATGGAATCTCGTCATCATCGCTTTTGTCGGACTCATCATTGCTGCTGCCTTTCCTTTTCATGATTCTTGGGACCACCCGAGTTACCTCTTTGGTCTCCAACACCATTTCATCTCCATTTATCCTTTCAAACCTGACAGCACTCACCTTCCTTGCATTTCCCGCCAATATCTGTCACACAAGTATAAAAGCAGAAATGTCAGGTTAATCCATTGCTAAACAGAAGAATCTCAATACCAGAGAATGTTCTGACTGCAATTCAATCCCAATAAAATTGTATAACAAAATGAGGTACAGCCAGAGACCAAAACCTAAAGCATTTAAATTATTTTTAACTTGCTATACACTTGGAGCACCATCCAAATGTCTTGCCATGTAATATACTCATGCATATACATATAATATTGCCGAGTATACCATACCTCAAGCTTAAAAATCAGATGTTTTTCCTTTGGTTGTTGCCGCTCAGCTTCTAATTCAGTATATTCATTGTTCTCTTCTAGGTCTGCCTTTTCGAGCACCACTTCAATATTCTCACCTGTCCTTGGAATATATCCAAATGCCTCGCACACAAAGCCAGATACTGTCTCATATTGATGGCCCTACAAAATAATAAAAAAGATGTGAAGATGTTTGTTTTCCTTCGGTATACATCGCTATCATGGCAATGCAAGCACATATTTTCCTTTAAAGGAAAACTGAATGAGAGGCGAGCACAAATGAAAGAGACTAATTACAAACCTCTGCCATTTTCACATTCAAATCTTCTGAAAGCTGGTCAATTGATGTATTTGCATCCACATCAAATATTCCCTCTGCTCGCATTACAATATAGCCAGTTTTTTTCTGAATCTCTTCCTATAAAGGAGCAAAGTTAAATATGAACTTTCCAAATATAAAGTACCTAAACACAAAACCTGCAGGAGACTAACAAGGATATTGTAACCAAAAGTATGTTAAATTTTCAACTTCAGGAGTGAAAAGGTGCAACTCAAAACCTCGAGGCAGAAAAATAAAACAGAAATGATTTAAGCAATCAACAGATAAGTACTCAGAGATCTGGAGGAAGCGCATTAACAATCTACACACGAAACGATGACATACGTGTTTACGTTAAGGATTGTTTTCCATCAATATCAAGTTCTCATGGCTCTTGATATATGCAGGTTGACACTATTTTATTGCATTTCAATTTTTTCACCTTTTGGTTCATAAGAAGCTGTAAACCGAAACATGTACTTATAAAGCATTAACAAAATAAGATCAAATATACTTCGAGTGCAAATTGCAAGCCAGAGAGGTTCTCATACGATATGATGCTCAGTTACATGCTAAACTCAGAATATCGTTATCAGCTTATCTACTTCCATGGAATATTAAAGACGGGGATACATGAAGAAACAAGGACAGACACTAGTTCATATCAAAGATAGAGCTTCCTTTAGGCTTAGCTGCAGTAAGTCATCTGATAGATCAACAATGTAAACATCTCCAAACCGTAAGTGTGACTCTTCAAATGATTTACTACAACAGCTTCACAAAGTTGCCTAGAGTTTATGTATTATCAGTTCACTATCAAATTAGCAAAATATGGAAGAAGTAGCCAATTTTGGTAACAATTAAGTAGTTACCTAGTTAAAATTACTCCGAGGGAATATAGCCTAAACAATCATAACCTATAAATGATAGTACAGTAGAACAAGAAAATTAAAAATAAGATACAATAAAATAAAATATTTGATCCTGTTAGATATAGGATGTTAAATGGGATATTGTGTAATGGGTGCTAATTTGGTCAACAACTAGCCAAATAAAACTACTCTGGGGTAAAATATAGCCTAAACAATCAAAAATAGTAACTAATAACACAGTAACAATAACCAACTATTACCATATTAAGCTAAATCACCACATGTGTTATTAACTAAGATGTGAAACAATCGTCTCGTAGACACTGAAGCACAAATATTTACAAATAACTTACCTTTGAATCATTCTCATCAAAGATTTCACCAACTATTTCTTCCACGACATCTTCTAAAGTCACTATCTGCTTGAACCGAAAAAGAAACATAAATTTGTATAGCTAGAGTAACATGACAATAACCTGCCATATAGAGCAGTTAGATTCTTGTAGTTCCAAAAGTCATGTTATAAAGTTGCTCTAAGCAAACATAGATATCTGAACAGAAGATAAAGTAACAGCAGGAACTTGACCACAGATTGTATATTGGATACTAGAACGAATTTTTATGTAGTATTTTAATGTGCGCATCTTCTCTCAAGTTTCCTCATAGTTCCCTGCTGTGATGATATTTCTCAATTAATTTGGGTGCATGTGATATGAAACATATTTCACGAGCAGCAGTATTGCAGCTAACACAAACAATAAATTGATGACTTTGTGACAATAACTGTAAGAATTCTAAAAATCTCTCTCGGCCAATTGTTTCGGTTATGGAAATTGGAGTATTAAATATATACGATGTTATATGAGCAGAAGTGCTGGAAAAAAATAAATAATGCATGGCATGTGGCTTGATATACTACTTTAAGAAGGGAAACATCAATTAGTTTGTAAATCAACAATAAAACTAAGTAGTTCAGACACTAAGCATGAGCCTCTGATAAAATAAGTTTTGAGCAGCATGAACATCTAATAAATACGTAATCATACCCCAATAGTTCCGCCATATTCATTCAGGACAACTGCCATGTGAACCTTCCTGATACGAAATTCTCTCAGAAGATTCCACACTGACATTGAATCTGCATCAAAACTAAAACACAATTATCCACTCTGTACAGTAGCAAAAAAATTATCCAGAATCTAAGAAATAAAAAGTATGTCTCATGCTACTAGAAGCATATGTATTTTTTTCATTTTTCATTGGTCGGTAGGAGTTATTAGGGTGCTGAAGAGTTCCAAACTCAGGTCAATGGGTATCCATACCCAACAACCTTACCACTCTACTGGAGAAGCATCTGCAAATTCAATTGAGCTTCCAATACATTACTTGAAGGAAAACTAATTTTGAGATCTTGTCTGACGGTGTATAGCAAACTTCAGCTCCATGACGAATAGGAATAGCTAACTAAACAATTACCGGGCACAAAGTATGCAGGTTTGTGCGCTATATCCCCCACAGTAGAACTTTCTAGCAGCTCACCCTTTATTAATGAAAAGACAATGAACACAATGAGATTCTTTAAACTGACAAAATAAAGAGACGAAACGATAATTCAGGAAAACAAACATTAAGAAGCAGAAGAAGTTAGCTAACCTTTCGAACATAATCCAGTAGATCCATTGCGTAAGTTAAGCCAACTATGTTGTCAACTCTCTGCTCAAAAACTGGAACCCTGGGATAATCCCCAATTAACTCTTAGTGCACAATGGCTTGAAAATAATCAGGAACATGCTTTAATTATTTTATTTTTTTAACAAATCAGCAAGTTAACAAACCAAGATGCCCTACCTAGGCGGGATGCAATGTTACAAGCATGTTTGGATACCATAATACCAAAGCAGAAGTTATTCTACTTATTGCAGAGGTAGAAGTACTTCGAGAGTCAAACATTTAAGATATGTTTGTACGCCAAACTGTTAACTGAGAAATCAATAATTAAAAAACATGTAACACAAGAACCAAGAAAAGGTTGGTTTCCTAGAAGGATAGGCATAAACCTTTGGTGTTTCAAAAAGATGCAACATTTTGTGCCCGTGCAAGTCTTTTTATTTACTCCATTCCAATCACGCCTTTCGACTAAAGAGCAACTTCCTAAGTGGTATTTAAACAGCCTATAACAAGACTCAAACATGACTTCACGAGGATACAGATATAAATAAACCTAAAGAAACTATTATTTATAAGATGGAGGAGCAATTTCCTAGTGAGATGATGTTATGAATATTTGCAACGCTACTTTTATGCATTTCCTGATCAAATATACTAAATTTGGTATGTAATGAACTGCAAACCTGGAATATTGATGTGTCAACCAGAGGTTGTGGAAATCAACAAGTGTTGCACTAGCGTCAATTGCAACAACATCTACAAGAGGTGTCATCACCTCCCTGACATGTGTATCTTTGATCTCTAACACATTTTCGATCATATCCTGAAAAATATCCTTAAAGATGTAAGTGACACTGTGACAGTATGTAAAACTACCACAACTTTCACAAAGTAACTAATCTGTAGTAAACTCATACATATCCACATGTAACTGCCGTGTCATGCAATTTTTAGGCCAACATCTGAAAGTTGGTGATTAGTATCCAACTTTAGACTAAGTTTTTTCATCTAAAGTGGGTATTTCAGTCTCTGGATTTGGATTGTAAACAGTTTCCTTTGAAAGGTGGGTGAATGTTAAACTAATATTTTCAATATATATTTTTTGTCTCCTGTTCTGTATTCTATCATTTATATGGATTTTCTAAACTAAGGATATGTCCTCAAGTACATCCACGTCTCGAAATTTATCCTACTTAAGAGTGTTGCTGAAGTTACTTCGTCTTTGCTTTTCCTTCGTGCTTTCATTTTATTCAATACATATTATGGCAGTAGGGACATGGAACAAAAATGGAGAGTTTTAACCAAGGATCCGAAAGTGACTCAATAAGCACATACGAACCTGCTCTTCCTCCTCTATCGCCCCACTCAACTCTGCTCCTCTCAGCATCAACTTCAACTCTTCTTCAGTTACAAATGGTTCGCTGCATCACAGTAACAAAGTGTGTGAAAAAGGAAATAATGAAGACACCATTCATGGTAGCGAACTCTCAGTAATATGATACGTTTCATTTACTAGATAACCATGCAAGCATACATACATCATTAAGGCCATACTAGGAGAACAGAGCACAAAATATATGGAAAAGGAGAAGATATATACACATGTTTCGAGCAAAACAGTTTTGATTTTGATGTTTGAAATGGCATCCAAATAGCAAGAGATCCAAAGTATCAAGGAATTTGTAAAGTTGTGTTTTCCAGCCAAAACTTCAAAACATTTTATGTTAAGGCTATTCTCTAAAGATCATTTGGGTTTGGACTTGAAGGCACACTCTCAACATCTAGGTGTAGGCAGCATCCTCAACCACTCAATATTCCTCAGTATGGAACATATCTAGATGAATTTTCTTTTTGAGGAACTAGTCATCCTGTAGAAAATATAACATGACCTTCCCAAATTTCAATTTACTGCCTCAAGCTTAAATTTTGCAGGATTTAGTTGCTGACTTATATCAGGTGATATAGTCACTTGATGCAAATAAGATGAACTTAACATATGCAATGGCCTGTGAGGATACCTACTGCAAGGAACTGATATAGAGAACCAAGAACAAAAACAACAAAAAAGGGACCAACAAAACTTATGAACTCGCAAACGCTTTACGAAGTTACTATTTTATCAGTTTCACAAACTCTTTACGAATTGACCAAGAACTAATCCCCGGCTACTACTCCCTAGTGGTCTCCAAAAAGTAAGAATAAAGCAAGGATACCCTTCAAGGAAAGTATGCAGAACTTTAGGGCCTTGTGCACAGCCTTGCCCCATTTTTTTTTGTGTGTTTCCCAATAAACCTTAGAATTATAGCTACAATTTACAGTTATAATTATTATGAAGGTCTATAACTATTACCATAACATTGTGAGTACAAGTTCTTAGATAATCAATTGATAAATAATGAATATAAGATATTCATATGTGAAACTTGAAAAACAACAACAGTTGAAATATTAGTATTAACAAGTGAGGAACAACTTGAAAATTATGAAGAAACTGAAAAACAAATGGACTTAAACTGTTACTGGTAAACATGGCCTATCAAGCAATTGCAATAACATAATGCATACTTACGTTGTAAAGGTGAAATAGTATGTTAAAACAAGAAAGTACCTTCGTCCTTTTAAACCCAGCAGTTTCAAGATTCCCATAGACAAAAAAGTAACAACTCTCCCGACAGGATACAGTATCAACGAAAGCCATGCCACTGGCCTGACCTATAGACATTCCAGTCCACATTCTTGTCAAATAGAACTCAAAATTATCAGAACCATCACAACTCAAATTCGTCTAAGAGTCATACTGACATGTAACAAACTTAAGAAATACAATGTCTAATGTAAGTTTCACCTTACCACAAACCTAACAACCTCCGTGGCATTGTGAACAGCTATACTCTTAGGAGTAATTTCTGTCAGGAGCAAAATTGCAACCTGTGATCATTCACAGTTAAATCAGTTTAACAAACGCTCCGAGGTCAATATAGGCATAAATTTAAAAAATTCACCTATCTCAATCAAGAGTTTCCAGGATATTCCTATAACTATCAGACTTCAACTTCACACTCTAAAGACATCTTCTCTAGTAACATCAATCTCGATTGCCTACTAATGAGGACTTGCACATTGGACATGAATAAAGAGATGCAAGGCAAGAGATGAGAGGCGTTGAACTGATGAGAAGAAAAAGGACCACAGGGAAATAGTAAGTCGAACTGTAATTATTGATAAAAGGATCTCCACAATCATCCAGCTCAACCTCTACCGAAATACATATAAGGGTTGGTATTTATCATGTGGCACCATGAGTATTTTCAACAAATTCGGATAGATGTCTACAAGTTAGAGAAATATTCTAGCTACAGTTTCTATGTCTATCATAAAGTTAAACAATATTCTTTTCTGAAGGAAGGCTACTTTATTGATCTCTACAAATGGCAAAGAATACTGAAGAACTTAAGAAAATAATTGTAGGAAAGTTCTTGAATGTTTGAGGGCATCTAAGTATTTATGAATACCAAAACATGATTAGGCAGTGTGCAAGCATCAGATAAGAAAGGAAGCAGGCAGGAGCAACAAGCCTGGCAGGACCACAAAAGTCTGAAAAGACATTTTGAGATTTTAAGTTACTCCCAATAGTCTGGATTTACATTATTTCCTTTTCGGATATTAAAAAATCAAGACAAGTTACTGACACATACAGTCATAACTCCTGTTGCTGCACTAACACCAGCTTCACCAAAAATTGTTGTAGCTGCCTCCGTAACTAATGCAGTCGCTCCAATATTGACCACACTGTTAAGAAGAACCTTGTAAGATACGTATGATATAAGAATAACAAGCACTTTAGTTGCCTAGAAAGTAATAATGCAAAATATTTACAAAAGCAATACGTTGTGCCAATAAGAATGGTTGTTAGGAACCGAGTCACGTCACTTCGAAGCATTTTGAAGACACCATTCTCTGGCTCTTTTTCAGCCAACTCGCGCACCTGAGAAGAACACATGCATAAGCCTCAGAAAACTGATTGAAGCATAGGATGGGGAAGTTGGGACATATCTTAAGGACAAGAAATGACAAGAAATCATGTGTTCTACAAGGAACAAATGGGCAGAAGTGTAACTTTTTTGATGCAGGGGAGCGTGGCAAAGCAAAAGAATATCATGGGAAAGTCGGAAGGAGTCAGTCTATGTTGCATTTGCAAGAAAGATATATACAATCATGTGTTAAGTGAGAAATTATTTATTTAGTTATCTGTTCATGATCAGCACTCCAAATCATGTACTTCAGGTAGAAAACAAAGTGTATTTCTCATAATATCTGATAAGAATACTACCTATAGAGGTGAAGCTGTTGATGACTTCAACACATATCTTCAACTTAACCTTGACGTGGTGACCGAACAAGCCCTTGCATTAGAGATGTAATTACTAACCCAGAGGCCACCAACTAACTCTTAAGTATTGGGAGGCTACACACCAACTCTTGCTATAGTAACAACAATGTCATTGTTACAATGATAAAAAAAATCCACAAATGGGGCATAATCCCAAAGAAGTACTAGGACCAGCAACAAAGTAAATCCAACAGCAAACCAAAAATTTATACCAATTCTACAATAAATGTTTGCTAGGTGCTAACGGGATTCTTAAATCTTTTTACCAAAGAAATTCTTTTTCATCTGTACTCATTTTTATACATAAAAAAAATTTAGCCACAACTTGCATTCTTAGCTTGATGTTGACTATGGATTTACAGCAACTAAGACAGACGAAAAGCTCAAGATTGCTTTTAAGTGCCAACGCAACAAACAAAGATGCAGGCTTAAATATTTTCCAGAAACTAAGTAACGCGGATTAAAAATATTACAAAGCTAACATGGGTCTCTGGCGCCTTTCGAGTGCACAAGAATGTTCATACATTTTTCACTAAACCTGGAAAGCTTGATAAATGTGTTGATTAACTCCTCGTTACTGTTTTAAGTAGTTAATTTGGTATTTCGCAGCTAAGATGTTTCACCCAATCATTTAATCTCACTATGTATTTTTGATAGCTTATGGTGGTTGACTTGGACGCAGATATTGCAGAGTAACCAGAACAACAGAGGCAAAGGTCAAACCCATCTCAAACTCTCATTACAGTGTTCCTAGGCTTCTTTTAACTTAATTTTACCTCCTTTACAAACCGACATTCTTAAAACAGTTTGAATAAATAATATCTCACAGCAGTGGACTTAAATAGACTACATTCTGTGCATACTAATGTACTCAACAGAGAGACAGAGATGAACTTACTTTCCAAGGCCAAAGCGTGGTGATTGAAGTCTCTGCCATGGAGAAAAATGCTGAGAGACCCAAAAGAGCAGCTAAAACCAGCCCTTGCTCTTTCAGAACAATCAAAACCTGCAATAACTTTGGCCAAGCTTCCTGTCCAAAAACCTTATAACCCGCATTGACAACTCCATCCGTTGCAAAAACTTTTCCACACCTAATAATAAAAACCCCACATACCACTGCAGACAACAAAAACCCTCGCTTAACTAAAACCATTAACCATTCCAACTTTTTTTTAGAACCTTTTTCTTTTTCTTCTTCTTCTCCCACTTCGTACTTGGATTCAACTTCAGAATCAAATAGCTTCGTTTCACTAATATTAAGCTTTTTACTGGAATTTCTAACAACAACGCGGGGATCGATTCGCTTCATAGTAATTCGGAGATTCGGAACAAATTTCGTTGAGATTCTAAGTTGACGATTAAATGATACAAAAAATGAAGATTTTCCACCCCATATGAAACTTGGACGACTTGAGACTGAAAAATCCACGGCAAAATCCATTTTTATTTTCAGGTGAATCAAATTAATCAGACATTAGGGCTTCTTTCAGAGAGTGAACACGTTGAGCTGAGCTTATTATAATTCATTCCATTACAAAAGCGGAATATAGAGATACCTAATCACGAAATGCAGTGCACCCCAAGTTGCAGGGTTTTGTGGGTGAGAATAAGTTGTTCGTCATCTTCTCAATTATCTCTGACAGGAAGTGGATTTTTTGGTGGGCTCTTTTACCCACATAAATACATAAAAATCACATTGATCCCAATATAAAGGAGCCGAACCTGTTAGGATGACCCGTTGACATGGGAGTGTGTTATATGCACATAACATATTAATCATCACCGTTGATTTATATTAGGAGTTATATAAATAAGGGTTAAAATTCTAAATATAGAGGGTAATGAGATATCAATTAACTAATCAATCAACCAAATGAACATGTGAAATATACATTTTCTAGAGGAGTGTGCACATAATGACACTCTTGGCTTGGTTATTATTCCGCTCTTATAATTTCAACACTAATCTACCTAAAGATAATGAATTTAAAATTATACAATTATGATAATATGATCTTTTTACAGTGCTCTACGTTCATACTAAAAACGAGTGCGAATATGAGTGTATTAAGGTAAAACATAAGTGTGAAATGAGGGGTAAGTTGAAATTTGCTTCGGTCATAAAAAAAGGAGGAGGGGGGTTGATCTTCAGAAGAGAAGACTGAGATGTCTTTGTAAATAGATTAAGTGATCAGTTCATAGTCTTAAACTCACACTGATATCGTAAGAAGTGGAGGAGTCGAGAACGTGGTTGAAGCCATGCCGCAATTGTAGGGAAGACCGATAATTACACGCCCACTATTCCCTTATCCTCGTAGCGTTCACACGACTTGGTTCATTTCCTGTTGTGAATGTATTGTAACATTGCACATGTTACAGATTACGAAACCAAAACCCTAAAGAATATCCCCCAATTTGACATATTTGATGTCTCGTAAAAAGTACAGTAAAGCTAAGTGCTACAACCGTCAAGTTGATTAAGTCATAAGAGAGATTACTTGGTCAAGTAGTTAAACCAAGACTCGATATGACAATTAATCAATCAGACTAATTAGTATCAAGTCTCATGGAGCCTTAATGAAAAGACGAGGGTACTGAGTACACTCACAAATTATTTTGCAATAACATAGATCAGACAAGCCTTGTATAATCTTTTTGAGCCTCGCATATACAAAAGATTAACTTGATAAAACTATCTTGGATATAATCTACAAAACCACTCAAGGTATAGATTATGGGATCGATCCAAGATCTTTGTTAACGTACAAATGTATTTACTTAAATTATAAAGCTAAACAGTATAATTGCGAAATAAAGTAAATAACATAGACACACACGATTTTTTTAAACAAAGAAAACGGTTTGTCAGAAAAAGCCTGGGACCTAGTCCAGATTTGAATAATCTCATAATTAAGTCGTTATACAAATTGACTAACGCAACTTTGCATAGTTGAGACCGAATAAGCTACCCCTATTACTCAGTTTCCTCAATATCCATACGCCTATAACCAATCTGGATAATGCACATGAATCACCTAACAGAATCCACTTCCAAGTGTTGTTTTACCCTTGTAAAGACTTTTGCAACCCAATTCCTTTAGGAAGTCTTACAAATAGCAAGAAATCAAATTGTCTTGTAATCGCTGAAATCACAAATACCAAAGATAATGTACGATAAATCATAGTCAAGGATCTTCTGTTTAGATTTAAGATACCAATATAACAAGATACGATAAATCTGAAACTTCTTGATCAGGATCAATCAAGATAATGATTATCGAAATAATCAATCTTGATTCTACAAGTTAAGTTCGCAAAATAAACAACTTTTCGATCTTTACAAGCTTTATGTTTATCAAAGATAAATAACTTCTTTGTCCCAGTCAATCAAGTTAAGCATATAATCACGCTAAAATCAGAAACATGAAAGAACTTCAAGTTTTAAAAGTCTTCAATCTTCTTAATCTTCAATAGTAAGAACTTGCATTTGATTCCACTTAGGGACGGAGCCAAGGGGGTACTGGTGGGGTCTATGGACCCCATAGGATTTTGGATTTTAGTAGAATTAGGTTTGAGTTTAGGGTGATATTTATACATTATGGGTGCAAATATGTAGGGTAAAATTGAAATTTTATATCGTTAATGGGGTCAGATTTTTTGTGAATGTCAATTTTTTTTGTTTGACCCTAGGACTGAATTTCCCTGGCTCCGTCCCTGATTCCACTAATAATTTATATCACATAACAGAGTATGTTAATGTTGGTAATCAATACTTCTATCCCACAAATCCATAATCATTTAGATTTATAATAGTCAATTTTCAAAGCATTGAGTAGCCTTATAGCAGAAGAGAAAGACTATAAAATAAACAAGAACTTATATCTAGAAGATAACTATGCGAGTTGGTCCACAAAATTCTACAATCAAGTTTTGTTTTTTCCATACATAATTATAAAATCTCAAGTTTTCCACCATCTTTATGAGTTCATTACCAATTATTTCCCAATTATGCTAGAAAAAATTGGGAGGGAATCCATTGGGCTCAGGAGCCTTGTTTCATTCTATTTCAAACAGAATACTTCGTTTGTTCCACTTTAGATGAGGGTGTTGGAGTTTTCACGCAGATTAAGAAAAGGGAAAGAGACTAAACTTTTTCCATCTGTGTCCATAAAAAAAATCTTCAAACATTAATTAATATTACTATTTAAAAAAATGTATGATTCCAAGTCAAAATTCAAGAGTGCTGGTAGTAGTTTTGCGGAAAAATATAAAAACCCTCAAGTGAGAATCAGATTAATAAGATCAAGGTTTAACTTTGGATGACTAGTAGTATAAATATTGCTAAAGTATTCAATAACACATTCAACTATTTCCACTCTACTAGTTAACCATTGACCATTTTTATCTCTAATGTGATCCACTTTATTTCTTTTATATGGGGGTGTTTGGTAAAAATTATGATTATCATTTATGATTATAGATAATCATAAATTGAAAAATGATTATGCTATTAATCATTTTTTTAATAAATTTTAACAAACATATTTTTGGAATAATTGATTATCTTAGAAAAATGCTCTTGAAGAGGAGAAGAGAGAATGATGATCTAAGAACCTTTTTTTTAGTCCACTATTGTTTTTTTTTGTCTCTCTCTTGGTAGTTTAGAGAAAATAAGAAAAAAAATCTAATTCATTTTTGTTAAAAAAAAATAATTGATTATGATAATTTTTATAAACAATTTTTTTCTACTTATGAAAATAATGAGTTTTTTCAATTATGATTAAAATAATCAGTTGTTATAAATTTTAACAAACACCTATATAATGGATTATGGGCTGGATAATTGATTATGGGCTCATAATAAATCATAATCATGGTTACCAAACACCCCCTATATATTTATAGCTAGCAGAATTATGAAAAAAATTGATGTTTTTTTTTATCTCCCTAATGAGTTGTTTGCAATTAGGGTGGTCCACACCACCCCCCACCCCCCAAATATTTAAACGGATAGGTTCCATCATTCCAATTCAGATTGGTTTTTAATTTGACTTTGAACTACTCTTTATGTTTCTTTTTCCTCGAATTTGGTTCGGAACTCAGGGACAAAAATATGTCTAGAAATGCTGAGATACCAAAGTAAACAAACTAACTAAGGTGCCTCAATGGCATCAAGTATCCTTTTTCCTGGTGTTATATGTTTGGCTATATTGTGTTATATATGTCTGAGCCTTCATGGAAGAATTTCTTTAGAGTTACATCAGTTAAAGGATTTATAGGCATTGCATGAGTAAGGATATGTATTACATGCTATAAATATGTACTGTTCGTTGTACCATACCTTCAACGTTATCACAGGGTCATCTTTAGCATATCTTTATTGCATAATTATTGATCTCATGAGTATTCCTATGACTACGGCTAATAATTTAAATCACAAGGTCTTTCTCTAATGAAGTGTTTATTTGATAAAAGATAAACTTTAAGAATAGATGAGTAAGGGTGTGGGTTGTATTAGGGTGCAGGTGGGGTTTGTGTCATGGCGGGTGTTTTATTGCTTTTAGGTTCTGATCTATGTTAGGTGTCGATGGGTGTGCTCATTTCTGTTGATTTGGGTGATCTTATAAAAAGAACTTTGAGATGTGCACTTTTTCAGTATAATATTTCCTTGCTGATTGACCGTCTAGTGTTTGGTGATTATGAAAATTACAAATGCGTGATGAAACTGCAACATTGAAGCTACTAACTCAGTTTATTTTGTTGCCAATTTCTCATCACCTAAGCTTTAGATATTGCACTTGTGAAGAACAATGCACTCGTTGGTGCAAACATTGTTGCTGCTCTGTCTAAACTTAAATGAAGTTGATTGTTTGCTAGAATTTTGTGACCCCGATACAGTTGATGGCGATCATTTAAAGGCATCTAAGTTTCAAGCACTGGCGAAAGGAGTTCATGTTAGAATTTCCTTTTGCTATATTAATTGGATTCCATCCATGTTTAGAATCTTTCTGATATTAATCTTTGATTTTGGCCCATGTTGGAAAGATATAATCATCTGATATATCTTAAGCAAATATTATATGTAACTGTAATCACCTTCATCAAGTTCAATTTTGGGTTTAAATGGCCATTCCGGTTTATAGATTTGAAGTGGGAAATACTTAAATATCTCTCAAAATATTGGCCCTATTTAACAATTTGTCCCGTTTTTTTAGGAATTTTCAAATTACCCCACCATCCATTTTTAGCGTCCCAACAGAGTTAGGTAGTGGGACCAGGATGATATAGGCTTTATTTTTTTGATTTATAGTTTCCTTTTTACGTAGAAATATTAGCTAATAGTATATTTGTTAATATATAAGTATTACAAAAATTAGTAAAAATAATCATACCAAAATTCGATAGTGTATTCATATAAGCTTAACATATTTATTATGTGTATTAATATTAACTTGATTTTAAAAATTTGTCTCATGGATTAAAAACATAATTTCAAATAAAATTTTAAAATATTTGTTTTATTATATATTGATTATAAGAGGTGGCATGTTGTTTGGTTGAAAAAACTAACATCTACTTACACTTAGTGATAACTACAATAATACATAAAAATGCGTGGAAACGCATATCTTAAAAAGTTTTAGATGTAAACACTAATTAGTAGTTTTATATAGAGTCCAAATTTGTGTACCCCTTATAAACCGGGGTGCATATTACGGCTTCTTCCACTTGTCCTAGAAAACCACCTACTTTTTCACTTATTTATAACTTTTATCTTATTTTTCTTTTCTTTTATAAATTACAAAACGTATAACAATGATAAAATTAAAATTTAACGAATCTGTAGTTCACATATCCAGCTTTATAGTTTATATATTTATTTAACCTGTATAAACAATTTATGATCTTTCTGAAATCAATTAGAGATGAAAAAAATTATTACTTAGATCAAATATCGTTATTTAGATTGGGATCATATCAATTAAAATACTGACGTTAGATTCAATACTGGTAGCATTAGTTGAGGAAGAAGTTGGTAAAAGGAAAACAAAAAGCATTGAAGAAGAGTTTAATAGGCAAATATTATTAAAAAGAAGTAATTTAGTTGTATTATGAGCCTTTTTAAACATCAAACATATATAGGTCCATTACTTTATATATCCCGGGGAAAAATGATTGCAAATAATTGAGTTAAAAACCTTGTTCTCAGCGGTAAAATAAGATTGATAATTTCGAATTTACATACCCAACTTGTACAATCTCAAGAACCATGTGATAGAATTTGTGGCATGGATGGTGCAAACTAGATTGCTACAACAAAACACTAAATCCTTGAATCTTGTTGAAAATATTTTTAAAAAAGGCTGAAAGAGGCCACCAATATAAACCTTCTAAATATGTTAAGGTTATAAAAAAGTATGGGTGGAGAGATATAAATTTTCAGATCCCAAAATATCCCAGTATTTTTAAGGGCGACCCAAAAAGAATTTGGACGACTAATAAAATAAAATAAGGTCACTAAGAAGTAATATCAGCACACCCCTTATCCATATATTTTCTTTAATATCTAATATGTCATTGTTTAATTAGTGTTAATGATCAATTAGTTAATTAATTTTGGTTATAGTTAGTGTTAAAAAATAATTTGAGTTATAGTTTTAGAAAATAAATAGAGAGTGTGTTAGAGAAGAAGAAGAAGAAGAAGAAGAAGAAGTTTTGGAAAACTAGGTTTTACCTAAAATCAATAACAAACATGGATGAGTATGAGGAAGAAGGTGAGAAACATCATGAAGAACATAATATTGAAGGTTCAATGATGTTTAGAGATGACGATTTGGGATATTTGTTGGATTATCCAAATTTTGGTATGGAAGAAACCCTAGACGACGATTTAACGAGAGAAAACGAGGAATCACATCAAAATGAAGATAATAATGCATCAAACAATCAGGTATTGTGTTAAGAAGTTCAAAAACCCACTTGATCTGTGTTTGTATGTGACCGTTAACAAAAAAAAATTATTTTTGCATGCATTTAATTCCATGGGCGTCCCATAATTGGTAGATACTAGAGTACCATATCTACCGATTACACTAGACTGAGCCAAAATTAGGGTATAATCGGTAGTCTCGTGAAGAACGATTACTACCGATTGTATATGTTTCCCCAAATTCAAATTTGAAAAATTTATCAAATTTCCAACATTTGCATACTCCATAATCGGTAGTCTATGAAACTTTATTTACTACCGGTTATAGATGTTGCCCCAAATTCAAAATTGAAAAATTATCAAATTTCAAAAATATTCATACTCCATAATCAGTAGTCTAATAAAAAAAATTACTGCCGATTGTATATGTTGTCCCAAATTCAAAATTGAAAAAATTATCAAATTTCCAAAATATTCATACTCCATAATCGGTAGTATAAGAAAGCTTCTTTACTACCGATTGTATATGTTGCCCCAAATTCAGAATTGAAAAAATTATCGAATTTCAAAAATATTCATACTCCACAATCGGTAGTCTAAGATATTTTTTTACTACCGATTGTATGTGTTGCCCAAATTCAAATTTGAAAAATTTATCAAATTTCCAACATTTGCATACTCCATAATTGGTAGTCTATGAAACTTTATTTACTACCGGTTATTGATGTTACCCCAAATTCAAAATTGAAAAAATTATCAAATTTCAAAAATATTCATACTCCATAATCGGTAGTCTAAGAAAAAATTTTTACTACCGATTGTATATGTTGTCCCAAATTAAAAATTGAAAAAATTATCAAATTTCCAAAATTTTCATACTCCACAATCGGTAGTCTAAGAAAGTTTTTTTACTACCGATTGTATATGTTGCCCCAAATTCAAAATTGAAAAAATTATCAAATTTCCAACATTTGCATATTTCATAATCGGTAGTATATGAAACTTTATTTACTACCGATTATAATGTAAAATGTGTCCAGAAACCAAGCAGTTCCATCAGCAGGTGTAATCGGTAGATAATTATCAACCGATTTTAGATCAGCAGGTGTAATCGGTAGATAATTATCATCTGATTGTGGATCAACAAGCTTAATCGGTTGGTGATGCAAACCACTTATCTACCGAATGTAATGTAAAATTTCAACAAAGTTACTTATTAAAAATGAGTCCCTTGCAAATCAATCTATAATTCACAAAAAGAATAATCCATTCATCATCCATAAAGTAAACATAATGTTAGAACATTAAACAAGTTTCTTGCACATCAATTGAAAATTATGTTATCTAACAAAACAACCACAATCTAATTTCTAGATTTTTTGGTTTTAGTATGAGGACGATGAGAACTAGGGACATATCTTTCAGCATCAGGGACATTGGCTCACCATCATCACTTGATGAACCACGAAATATTTTACTGGGATTTGTTGCTGGCCTCTTAGGCTTATTCGAAGCTTTCTCCCCAAACTTACTTGCATAAGCATCATTATCAATGTTATCCATTAGGTCTTTATGCTCTTTCATCTTCTGAATTGATAAAGACACTCCCGCCTTTATACACCCAACAATCTTCTTGGAGAAAACGCAAACCTTTTTTTCTGTTTTTATGCAATAACAATCAAATAATTATTATCTAAAATATTGATCCGTAATATTAAAATCAAAAGGAAAGAACATTACGTACCAGTCTTTCATAACCAGAAGATTTGTCTTTGATTATACAAGTATAATTGGAAACTTTGGTGGTCTTTCCTTTATCTTCACAGATCACATGAAGATGAGAATGCTCCTGGTAACATTCCATATAGCCTGGATCTACATCATCACCTCGGTTGACAGGTCTCCCATCATTGATCAAATATTGCATCCTGTTATTCCAATCTTCAACGGATGGGTTACCAGAGTAAACTACTGTGATAGAGTCCTTACCCCATACATAATTCTCCATGTCCAATTTGAACTTGCCACGCATGTGACTCCAAGGTTCTTCTTGTACATAACCGAGTTGACGCATCACCCTAGAGGCATTGTACATGACATATCTTGTGGGATGCCACAATGGTCCATAGTAAAACGACAACTCGAACCTTCCCGCTATATGTCCACTAGCTTGGTCTTCCTTGTATGGATCAAAGCATACATCTTTGGACGCTATCAAGTCTAATTTCCTCCTCTAAGAAATCAACTGCTGCTCCTTAGACCTTGAACGGTTGTTGTCGAAGATGTATTTTTTTCCTCTGGGTGTTCATTTCTCCCATATAGGGTTCTCTTTGGCCAAATCGAGGAACGAGAAGTGGTCATATATCTATGTCTAGTATACATATCAAACCAAGTATAAGAAAATTGATTCTTAAAAGAGGAAAAAAATAACAATCAAAGCATCAATAGAGTTACCAAAATACTTGTAGTAGGCTCACATTCCCGGCAATTTGGCTAGTTGATTCCCTCTATGCCTTTTTTAACTCTTCCAAGAATGCATGGCATGCGGTGCCCCATGAGTAATCACGAACTCTATTGAGATGATGCAATAGTTGTAGAAGGTTAGCGTCGACCCGGTTGCCACTACAATTGGGGAAAATGACACATCCCAAAACACATAGGTGATATGCAGTGGCTGCAGCATTCACTTCGTCGTCGCTAAACTCTGGATTCATTTCTTCTTTATCCTTGGGTGCCTTTGAACATATTCATCAAGTGGACCATGCTGAACTGTCTAGTTTTGTAACGAAAGCACTGGTTGAACTCAACTTCGGATGTCACTCGATCCCAACCAAGACACTTTTGAGTGTAAAAATAAAGTTGTTCCCAGCTTAACTGTAATCAAACTTGACGTTTGTACCATGGTCAGCGAGACTTAGAATCTGCACCACATCATCTGGGGTGATCGCCATCTCTCCAAACGACATGTGGAAGGTATCGGTCTCGGGATACATCTCTCCAGGAAGGCTGATATCGACACTCGGTCATGCTCTAACATTGAATTCTCGGCAGCAGTAGATAACCCCGAGTGATAAATAATTTTCTTGAACCTTTCACACTCACCATCTAACGACCAGTCTTTCATTTTTCTTGGTGCAGTTGTAGGTTTTAGTAGACGAACCACATGAGATGGTCCTAATATACATTAATTAGAATAGCGGTTAACACTTCTATGAATAAAAAGACAATATCTTAGGGATGGTGTTTTATAATTATCACCTCAGTTGAATAAATTTCTTTGGCCCAAGAGTTTTTGTATCCAAATAGAATATCTCCTTAATCTCTTGGTAACCCAGGGATTTGGCCTTCTTCAATACCCTTCATCTTCAAAGAGGCGGGGACTTGGTGTCCTCATTTCTTCTTAATTACATTCTTTATACTTTTTCCTTCTCCTTGTGTATCACTTGGTTCTCCTTCTTCTTGGTTTCTAACTTGTGGAACACTTGGTTCTCCTTTTTTCTTGGTATCTAAATCTTGGAACACTTGGTTGTAAACTTGTTTGAGTTCCTTCGGTGATAGAGATTCCGTTAGTGCTCTTTTCTCTTCTTGCACTAGCTGTTAATTTCTTACCCCCTTAACGACAAGGCCCCAAAACAATTGTATCTTGGGCTTGCTTAGCTCGCATTTCCCTAAAAAAAAAAAACAATTAGCTCATAAGACACCGTTTAGTCACTACATAATCGGTAGAAAAAGTACATAAAAATCGGGTCCTAGATTATCTCCCGATTATACAACAATTTTGGGTCATAAAACTCTAAGCTATGGACGCACATATAATTGGTAGTCAAATAAACAAACTAACAACCGATTGTTCATAATCGGTAGCTCGGGACCTAGATTATCTACCGATTATGCATAAAAATTGGAACACAAAACTCTAAGTTATGGATACACATATAATCGGTAGTCATTTAAACACAATAACAAACGATTACAAAACAGTCGGAAGTCAAATACAAAACCTATCTACCGATTGAAACCATCTAATATAATCGGAAGTTAACAACTACTACATATCTACCGATTGAAACCATGTAATATAATCGGTAGTTAGATAAAAAAATTAACAACCGATTAAGCCTAAATTTTGGTACAGAAAGACAATAGATAGATAGTGACTAATTCTAACTACCGATTATAGTTGATGTGCTTGAGGAATCCTGAACTTTCATAATCGGGAGTTTAAACCTATACGAAACTACCGATTGATCCAAAACTATATTCCTTTATATGAAACCATCTAATATAATCGGTAGTTAGATACAAAAATTAATTACCGATTAAGCCTAAATTTTGGTACAGAAAGACAATCGATAGTTAATGACTAAATCTAAATACCGATTATAGTCGATGTGATTGAGGAATGAAGAACACGACCATAATCGGTAGATAAAACACATCACTAAACCTCTGATTATGACAATTCAACGAAAACCCTAGAAATTCTATTGACAATTTTATTCAATTGAAGCAAAATAAACATAAATAATGGTAATCCCTTACCTTATTGGAGCCATTCGATAGTTATGGAGAAGTTGATTGTCAGAATCAGTCTCTGTATCTTGATCATCATCTTCATGTTCTTCATATTCTTCACTATGTTCTTTAATAATCTCTCTGTTTCTTATTCTCTCCGTAAAATTTGGCCAATTACTATTATCAGATTGACGGCTTGTTTGTTTCTGTCGAGCCATCTTTAGATTGAAATATCGACGATGATTTGGTACGACGATTAACGACGATACGATGAATTGGTTTTGAAAATTTCACAAGGAATTTTTTTCGCACAATCGGTAAATAAAACGAAGAGAAGAAGAAGAGAAATATTTTCTCACAATCGGTAGTTAAAAATGAAATGAAATGAAATTAGTTTAGGTTTTCTACTTTTATTAGTGAAATGGTATATAAGTATTTTTTACCTACCATTAGGCTATCCCATAGCCACATCTATTGGATGGGTATAAATAAGTCGTCCCAAATTCTTTTTTAATCGCCCTCAAAAACGCGAGGCAAAATATCCTGGATAAATTGGTGCCTACTCAATAAGTTAAAATAGGTTCATTATAAAGTAATTCTAAAAACTCCATATTTACTTCTTATTTTTAATGATTAATATATTCATGATCGATTAATGATAATTAATCGTGTTAGTTGCTAATTAATTGAATTAGTTGTAAAATTAATAAATGTTAATGAAACTTAAAAACATGAAAAAATCTAAGAAAATTTGAATTTTTTTAAGAACATCAAACTAGTTACGGTGGATAGGGTGGCTCGTGTATGCTGATTCTGGATTGGTGTTCTTCAGTCACGAAGAACATTAGGAATCGCCGATTGTTACAATCGTCTGATGTGGATGTTCTTATGAACCGATTGTGCTACACTTTCATAAAGAAAAATTTCATTCATAGTTTTAGGAAACTAACACAGTACATAGTTAGGAAATTAGTGCATTACATAATTTAGTATGCGTATTCATGAATCGCGTACATTAATACATCGTTAATGAACCTCCGAGCATATTTTTTCAACACGATATATTCCTTCTCATGCATGAACGTTTTTTCCCCATTTCGTATTCGTCATAGGCTGTGAAATCGTTCAATATGAAATTAAATAAATTACACATTAGTATGCAAACATCAAGCAATGTGATATTGATCAGCATACTGAATTATTCACTTTCTTGTTGCGAAAAGCTTGGCAATGATGGTCAGTAAATATTCTTTTAATATTACGGAACTCTAGCATTTCCCTTTTGATGTTGTGGAATCTAAATGCTAAGTCTCTCCATTTGCGATGTTTAGAATTGGTTGGCTCATAAAAATTCTTTAACGCTCCTCCAAAACGTAAAACAAATTTCATTTGGATGTTCGTGGAAGACGGGAATAAATGATTTTAACGAGCTTCATATCTTCTTATGTTTCATATGCTATTTTCATAGCTCTATTTAAGTAGCGGATGAAGTGAGAGTCAATATAAGGTGCAAGTTTAGGAGAAATTGGGTATGGGAAAGAGGTCCTCCTTATATAGAGGAAGACCCAAAGACTAGTTTTTTGAAAAAATTCAAAATACGGGTCAAATAGTTTGGCATAATCGGTCGATATATATGTCCATGTCAACCGATTGTGTCTTATCAAAATTTTGAAAAAATGGATGGTTACCATCAGTCGATTTATATGTCCACATTAATCGATTTCAGGCTAAATGATAGCCATAAATTGGTTTCTCCCTTATAATAATCGGTCGATATGGATGTCCACATAGACATGTTGTATCCTAAAAAAACCCATTGAAAATTAGCATTTCCTCTACCTAGAATCGGTCAATATGGTTCATCACAACGACCGACTGTAGCCTAAAAACGAACAAAAATTGTTTTTTTCTCAGGCATCATAATCGGTCGGTATGAATGTATATATCAACCCATTATTTAAGCCTAGAAAACTTTTGGCATGTTTTCTCCAGAATCAGTTGATGTATATGGGTATATCGACGACTTTAATTGGTCGATATTTATGTTCACGTTGACCGGTTGTAGCTTAAAAAACCGCCAGAATACCTGCATTTTTGGCCCAAATTGCAGTTCTTTTGTCGCGTCTTAGCAAAATACAACAGTTTTAAAGCCAACCAATTCATTCATTCATTAACTAACAAAACTAACATGTTTTAATTCGACCAAAAAATATAAGTTAAGGACATAAGTTTTAAAAACAAGAATCCCTTCATTCATTTTCATGGTTAACATCAAAACCATGCTCACCACGTCCACGACTACCTCGACCTTGTTTGGCAGGTCGTTGTTGAGCCTCACCATTATCGCCAATATCATGTTGGTCATCTCCACCTTGGCCCCGAGTACTCTTTCTCGCTCTAGTTTTTATCTTTGGTCCCGTCTCTACCGTCTCCCCATACATAACACCAGCTTTTTGATCCTCCAGAGTGTTATATTATGCAATCTTCCTTTCATTCGCCTCAACATTTCCTCATTTTCCCAAACAGACTTTTGCTTTGTTGGTCAGATACGTGATTCGTCTTCTTTGTTTCATTTTAAACAACAAACATTTAAGAAGTTATGCCAAAACCTTAACAAAACATAAGAGACTACAATAGTACCAGAACACCGAGAGATCAATCCCGGTCCTTGATTAAGGGCCTCTCATCTATTCATATCATGCGAATATGAGAAACTTCGCGGTACCACGCCATGTATCCAGAAGATACTTCATCATCTGAGTTTAGAGACCTACCTATTTGAACAATAGCGTACGTCTTATCTTCCCAATCTGGGGATGATGGTAAAGGTTCGTGAACAAAAACAATTTCATTTTCAAGGGACTTATAGGCGGACTTGTCCAATTGATACTTTTATTCAAAAGAGTTGATGGGGATCTCTGATGCACCATCATATTGTCTCGCCACTCTAGCCGGGTTATACAGTACATAACCTTTGTGGTGAAACAGAGGTCCAAAAAAATGTTGTTCCTCGTACCCAAACCATCCTTCTTTTCGCTAGTTCTTTCCTGTAAGAGTTAAAGACAATATCCACCATCATCAAGTTGTCTAGTTACTGCCTCAAATCCAGAAATTCATTCTGCTAACTTTTCGTCTTGCCGTTGAAGGAGTATTTGTTTCCAAAATAAGCATTATCTCAATTTTTTTTCTCATGGGACCTTTTACCAACTTTGGGAAGTGCAAGTATATAATACTTGCACCAATATAGGATTATAGGTGAAAAAAAACAAAAAATAAGATAAACAAAATACAATAACTGCACCACTTGAATTACCTGGAGATGAGCCACATTCCCTATGACTGGTCTTGTGTACCATATTATACTTTCCCATCTCGTTCAGCAAGAATGAAAGATACCCACTTCCCCAAGAGTATTTGCTAACTCTAGTCAATAGTTCACTAATTGGATGTATTTGGTGTTCACCAAGAGATGGAAACGTCCGGGAAGATAACATATCCCAAGATGTGGAGAATATATACGATGATTGTACATTGATACGGTCTTGAGTCATCTCACCTATTTTATGAAGCTCAATTGTTCCTGATAAATGATTCCTCAAGCTCTTAAGATGGAATATTCTCTGTTTTTGACCAACTACTAGCATCTCCAACTTGGTTTTGTTTTCATCGCAACCAAACACCCTCGAAGTGAAATGTAGATCTTCTCCCAACTAAGCTCATTCACGTAGTTGGGATCCCTCACGAATTTACCTCATATAATGACACCTTTAATCAGCTGCACATCATTTGGAGTTATTATCATATCTAACCATCAAATTTTTTATTGCAGTCAGCAACCCTGAATCATCGATGAGATGGACAACTTGGGGTGTTTCTTTAGACAATAGCTGTAAAATCATTTTATTTACCGAAGATTGGTGTTTTAGAAGACGCACGACATCGGTGTGATCCTAAATAGCATATCACGACAAATTAGAAAGTGCATGATAGCTTCGGTAGAAGTAAACGATTATAGATGGTGGGTTTTTGTCAGGTCTAAAATAGTAAAAGATGGTGTTTCTGACCCGGGTCACAGAAATATTGAATTTTATAATTCTACAAATAATTTTAAAGCAGGCGCCCATCTTGGTTAAGACATGGACCTCATCCGTCTTAGTTTGAGACATAAGACTAATCCGGCTTAGGTAAGCACAATACTTGTACGTCTTAATACTAGCTTAATACTAATGTGTCTTAGTATTAGTATCAATACATGTGCGTCTTAGTACAACTTCAAATCTTATGCATCTTATTATAGCCTCAAATACTAATGTGTCTTAGTGTAGCACAATACTTGTGCGTCTTAATATTAATACAAGAATAATGCATCTTACTCTATTAATACAAGACTCATATGTCTTACTCTATTAATACAATACTAATGCGTCTTAGCACTAATATTAATAACTAATGCGTCTTAGCATTAGCTCCGAAGCTAATGTTTCTTAGGCATTATCTCCTAATGTCTTTCTGGACTTATTTCACGTATACAAAACCATAACTTGCCTATAAGATGCCATATTAGGCCTCACTCATATATTTTCATGTGTAGCTTCACATACATATTCTCATGCTCAGCGGCATACGCTTATTTCTACAAAATAAACATGTCAATGCGAATTGACCTAACATATTGTTACTCATAAACATAATAAAATAGAAATAACTACATATTTTATTTTATTTTAGTATGTTAAGACTCATCAGGCTAGTCAAGAAAGACAAGCCTTTATTCAAAAGACTAAGCAAGTCTCATTCGACTTAATATTATTAGTAGTACTTAATACTACATAAAATACACGAAACATCAAAGATGTCACAATGAGAGGATATTCACTATGGCATTGGTCTGGTGGTCTACGACACGTAGTGCAACAAAGCACCCACTAAATTCTGCAAAGTTCGATCAGCAGTTGAGTAAGGGATGGTAGGTTGAGTAACCGTCCATTCAACCTCAAACAGAATGGGGAGCAGTTGTCAACACTTTCTCTACCTTATACACTTCACCAATACTTGATGTGATTTTAATTACACCACAAGAGCACGGCTGTCGATGAGACAATATGCAAGTACGGGCCGTTCCACAGGGATTTTGAAATTATAATTTCTAACTTTTAATTAACTAATGTGCTAATAACAAAGATGGTTTGGTGATTTTATTCTAAAACTCTAAAAATGCTTAAAATACTAAAGTTGATGTACAAATAAAAGAGAGCCTAGGATGTCGAGATTTCTTCACAACTATGCAAACTAGATGATTGTAACTATTTTCGATAATTTCTTTAAAATATTACACAAGACGATTGAGGACAAATATTTGCGTCTCGGAAAATAAATCATTTCAATTATTTATTATTTTTTTCTCAAAGGATTAACAATTTTGTTCACTTTAAAATGCTACTCTCTCACAAAGAAAATATATCGCTTAATAAAACATTATAGGATACATGAAGAAATCATTATCATGATTAAACAAGAAATAAGGACCAAAAGAAATATTATTGAAAATAAACACACATGCTAACAAACATTGTTGGACTTCATCTCTAATCCTAGGGAAGGAATTTAGCGACTCATGGCAAGAAGAACAAAAGAAAATTGAATGGACATTTAAATTTATTGATGTAATAAAAACTTAAAATTTTCTTATTCTTCTTTAATGATTTAACGACTTCCAAACACGGTAAAAGAAGAACGGACCTCAATTGCAACACTGAAGGTTGTTCGCTGGAGTAGTAGAAAAACGCAGTTCTATAATGTATTAAAACTCAAAACTGCCGCTCACACTATTCAGAAAATTGTTGCGATAGAAGTTGAATATAAAAGATAAGGCAACAACATCAGCGACAATGTGAAAATGTGATTTGTTCTTCTTCTACCTCTCGCTTAAGAACCCTAACAATGGCAGAATTGTTTTTGGTTGATTTCTCTCTATCCTGGCTGGCAGCCAGCTTCCCCCAACTCTTCATATCTTCTCCCTATTTATACCCAACAGCTCCAAATCTTCCCAAATCTTGTCATGAATTATCGCAAATCTTTCTTTGATGAAAATTTCTCGAAAAATATTTTCTTCCTCTGGTTGTTTTAAACTCGAGAATAAATCTTGATTTTGTTTCCTTATCAAAGATCTTTTTCTCTTATCAAAGCTTGAGACAGAATCTCACATAATATTATGTCCATATCTTGTTAAGATACTAGCTTCCCAAACCATCCCGAGAATATCCTTTCCTTATTTAACGACCAGCAACCAAATTATTTCTGAGATTTCTCAGGTCTCCAACCATATATATCATTTTATCTTTTAAGGCATAAGTATATTCTTACTTTAAAATCTTTAAATCTCGCAGCTAAATACTTTGAAATCTTCTCAGTTCGGAATTGAGAGAATAAAATATTCCCGCCAAAACTAAAATTCAAATGGAAGAGATGGGTGCATTGAACCAATTCTTGGGTGCCTTTAACAATTTCCGGGGTGCCTTTATCACTTTTGAAGCCTAATTTTTCCTCCATTATTTATTCCACAAAAATACCTAAAAACATATAAAATTATAGCATTAGTACAATAATTATGGGCTAACAATATACATTACTGAGACTAATAGAGACACAAATATGTGTCTATCAAATACCACCAAACTTATTATTTGCTAGTCCTCGAGCAAATATTTAAATGAAAACTAATCTAAAAATGAAATAAAAGTCCTAAATCACTTTTGCAAGAATGCGTCTACACTTAGCATGTGTAACAAGACTTTAAACCCTTAGGTGGCCTTAGTGGACGAGTTTTGTCTCGTGAGGGTTTACAAGAGGCGTACCCACAAAACCTTTTACTCCAAAGCCTAGTTCGCTACAAAATGATTGAGAGTAGACACTAAACATGCTATTTAGTTGGCTACAAAATTATTTGGCTATGGGAGGAATTACCCTGTTTTGAATTCAATTGTTATACACGAGTTTGCGCTCGAGCGTACTAAAATTCATATATAAGAAAACAAAGCACCACTCAGAAGTCGTACAATGGACCACGATACTCGGAATTTAATGAACCACAATCACATGAATAGATTAAGAATATTGATATGGAGATAGAATTGCGCGCATGTTGACTAAGGTGAACGGTGTTTCCCATAATATTTGTACGATCATCTGTCCCTAATAGATTGAGACATGTACCCACTAGTCTGAATCCTAATTTCTAGTATCAACTCAGCTGGTATATACAAGGGCCCCAGCGGTCGATTTATTGAATATATACAATTATTTTTGTACTTTTTTATTTCATTTTTTTTTTGACAACATGATTGAATATTTTGAATCTAAGTGCATGCTCCTTGTCAGCAGATTACATGATAGTTCCTATGGATCCTACGTTCCACGCTTGCTTACACGACGGAGACAGGGAGAACACACACATATTATTATTCAATTGCCTTTTTTTTATTGGTCAAGTTCAATTAAAATAACGGGGCTTGATCTCAATCATTCTGCTTCATCCTGGCGATAACAATGCGATACCAGTGCCCCACCAAATCACTTAGAGAAACACAAAAGGTTGCAAAAATAAAAACAGAACGTGATATGGTGACGACTCCGAGATATGGTGACAACTATCATGTTATTTCTAACACATGAACTTTGTCCTTTTATGAATAGACCACTTAGTTGGCTCCCTCAACTCCTATAGACAAGAATTTTGATATAGAGAAAATAAAAAAAAAAAAATAGATAAGAATATTAGGTTTTAATATAAAGTAATTTAGTAGTTTCACTCTATTTTAGACATCCTTATCCATCATCTTGGTGGATACAAAATTTGATAAAGCCTCAAATAATTGGGTAGACCTCAATTTAACGAGTAAAAATATGGCACGTAAACACAGCTGCACAGTCCGTTGACTCCGTCCTTTGATACAATTCAATTAGAATCACACAAAGTATCTATCTGGACAAAGTTGTTGTTTGAAACCTTTTAATTGTGTCAATCTGTAAGCTAAAATTTGGATGGGAATAAAAGTTTGATGATTCATACAATGCATTCTTTCGTTGGAATAGAACAAGGTATTACATTTACACATGATAAAACTAATTTTGAATTGTCATTTAGGTCACCAACACTTCTAGTCTTCGTAAACTTACTTAAAGTCAGCTGGTCATAGATTTAGGTAATTTGATCGCACAAATATAAGTTTGCTAAGGCATACAAAACAATGATTTTACCAGGTTGATTTCTACAGTAAAACCTCTATATAAGAATATATTAGTATTTATCCGTATAAAATATTCTATTAGAAGGTTATTTTTATATAAATATAAAGGTATACCTTAAAAGAAACAAATTATTATATATATACAAATAGGAAAAATACAGAGGTATGCAGCTACGCTAAGTGACACAACAACATACCTTGTAGGTAATACAAATACCAATTTAATTCTCTTACTTTCTGATTTATGGATATATTGAGATTTACGTAAAACTCAACCATACCATCCAAAATTGAGAAATAAAATTATGTAAGCGAAGACAGTTGTATTTAGTAGTGCTAAAAAAAAGTACAAAATCCATTTTAAAACAAAATAATAATCTAATAAAATGGTTACAATAGTTTTTCGTCTATAATTTCAATAGATGGCGAGACTTATATTATTTTTAATATAATATACATATACGGAGTCAACTTCTTTAAAATGGTACTGGAAAAAAAATTGATTTATTTCACCGTAGTTAATTCTTAAATACAACTGGCCCAAATCATGAAACCAGAATTTTTTATTCTTATCGGAGGTTAAATTGTCCGCTAATATTTTGTAAAACACTAAAACGAATATTTTTACCAAAACACCCTTAAAATAGACGTGCACTCTCCAAACCAGTGGGAGAAAAGCACGTTTGAAAATATTCACCCCATTCCTCAAATTTTTAAGAAAGACAATGAATAAACAACTCCAAAACAAATCAAGCACCATCTTTTCATGTTTCTTGGTTCATACCATCTTTACATGTCTCACCAAACTGCCCTACCAAACCAACATTAGGGCAGCTTAAAATCCACCCCAACTGCCCAAACAATCAGATCTCCTCAGTCCTCACAATCCGAACCACCAAATTCTCCCATCCAACACAGAAACTATCTTCAAACGGAGATGAGTATCTATTCTTACTTACTTCTTTTACTACTACTCACAGTCCCTTCATCAAAAAGCAAACCAGATAGTATCGACCCAACAGAACTACAGTCAGCCATCCATGACATGAGATCAAAATACTACTACGGATTCGTCATGCTTTTAGAAATGCTACTTAACTCCCCAAATTATACTGCTTTACAAGGCCCCGACGTAACGTTCCTCATGCCAGATGATGAAGAACTTTCAGTACTTTCTATTTCTCCCGACGGACTAACAGATTTCATGCTCAACCATTCGATCCCAAGATGTATGAACTACGAAGATCTCACACACATGCCTGCAGGAACCATGATTCCAACAAATTTACATAGAAACATGCTCAGAATCATTACAGATCGAAGCGCACATGTGTTCGTCAATCAGGCACGAATTGTAGCTCCAGATTTGTGCTCAAGTCGTACGATCAAGTGTCACGGACTCAATAGGATTCTATCCGACATAAGAAGCATTAAGAAGCCAATAAGGAAGCCAGGACCTCAAGAAAATACTACCAAAACCTCTGCACCAGGTAGTTCACCCGGCAGAAATGATAACCAGGACGGACACTCTTAAGATTGGTACCAGGCTGAGATACCTATTCTGAGTTTCTGTGTTTCAAACTCTGACTAAATAAATGTAGCTCATATGACTAATATCCACCCAAACAGACAATTTTTCAATTATAAGAATAGACTTTGTTGACTTTGATATATATAGATGTGTGCCCATATCTTATGCAGAAAAAAGAAGCCCGCATGCGTATGTTAATCAGGCCCAAATCGACAAATTGTAGCTCCAAACTCGTGACTAATCCTAATTAATAAATTTATGTCATGGACTAAATAGTTTATCCGCCTAAGCAGAATGAAGATGCCTGTAAGGAAGTCAACACCTCAACGAGATAAAACAAAGTTCAGCACCCACTAGTTAGTCCCCCCAACACAGACCAGAACTAAAATCACTTTGTATGTGGTGTTGCTAAGATTGGTACACCAGAGTAGTAACCTGAGTTTCGGTGGTTCCAAACTCTAAATAACCAAACCTAGCCTATATGCACAAATATCCAACAGAACATCAACTCTCAATTTAAGAAGTACGGAAAAAGTTAAAAAAACAATCAAACATCAAGACAGATATTCATTTTTCTTAAGTATTAAGTAACAAAGTGGTATTATACTTCAATTCACATTTCCTAATTTATGGTGCCTAACAGAAAAACAGGATTGTGAGATAACCCACTACACTTTTTTTTATTGTGCTCCCACTAAACATTTGGTAACAGAACGAACTTACTAATTTCTCTACTATTTATATCTCCAATATCCTACTACGTCGCTCTACTTCACAAAATGGGACTTACCAGGAGGTAAAATCAAGTTGCATCATTTCTGACCGGTGCCAGCTTCAACCGGTTCGATTACCTCTGCTTCAATAGAGGCCTCCGAATCATTGCTCATATTACTCTGTTGGAACTCCATTGGAGACCATTTTCCTGAGAGAGCCATACCCATCATCTCGTATATCTTCCCACCAAGCTCCGCAGGATTTTCAGGCTGCATTAGAAAAAAGAAGATGACGTGAGATGAATGCATAACAAGACCAGGAACGTTAATATCTAGAAGAAAAAAATAGCACTCACAGTGAAGCCGCTAGAGATTAAAGCTGTATTATACAAAAGATCAATTGCTCGCAGTGACTCTTGATCATCAGGGCTACTCTTGCATGCAACCTGTGCCATCATATTCCGAACCACTTAATAAAACCGAAGGTATCCTAAACCAACAGAGATGGGAAATGAAAAGAGGACATTTTAGACCCTATTCCTTACACTCAAGTTTTTGATGATTGGGTGGTCTGCATTGATCTCAAATACTCTCCTCCCTCTCATAAAGTCCAAGGAAGATGTGTCTCCAAGTGACTGAGCCTTCATCAGCCTGAACAAATTACAAGTACACAAATAAGTAACATAACTCCTTGTGCAGGTAGAAGTCTTTTGCCTTAAAGGCTTTACAGATACACTAAATGAAGCAAGAGTTAAGTATTAAAACCCTAACTCTGCAGTCTGCACTACGGCCAAAAACAACATCCTAAAATAAAATTAGCTTTTCTTTTGCTTCCTTGGTTTAGTTACATACTACAAGAGCAAACATGAATGTACTAGGTGCTGACATTCTATTAATATACCTAGTTTAGTTAATCTCAAAAGGCGGCAAGGAAAGAACTAACCTCTCCATATTGGCTGACCAGCCAAACTTTCCAGACACAAGAACACAAGGTGAGCTGCTTAGACGACTGGAAATTTGAACACTCGCAACTTTATCACCCAGACGCTTCTTGATCCAATCACAAGTTACGCCAAACTCCTCCTTGATCTGTTTCTCCTTCTCCTCATCCTTATCACCTGCCAAAAATCAGAATTAAGAGGTGCTTATCAATTATAAAAACAAACGATCACATTTGACACAAGAAGAAAGAACCATGAGAAGAATTTCTCCATATTCCTAACTTAAATCTACAGAACCATACAATTAAGGCTATTGTAAACTTACCCAAATCCAAATCTTCCTTGCTAATGTCCACGAAATTTTTCTCCTTGTAGGATTTTAGGTTTTGGATAGCGACCTCATCAATGGGATCAACTAGAAACAGCACCTGCAGCAAACACAATCAAGGAAGCCCATGATGAATACGGACGAAAGTAGCAAACCAATTAATTAGACTATTGAAGTGACCATACTTCATATTCCTTCTCCATGAGCTTCTCTAAAAATGGTGCATTCTGAGCACTAGTCAAACTATCCGATGCAATGTAGTAGATATCCTTCTGCTCAGGCTTCATATTCTCAACGTATTCATCCAAGCTGATCATATTTTGATAAGCCTGGGAGGAGAAAAATCGAAGAAGTGGAGCAAGACGCTTATGGTTTTCACGATCCTCGATACAACCCAACTTCATATTCTTTCCAAAGTTATCCCAGAACTTTTCATAATCCTGCAGCATGATAAACATAAAAATTCAAACATATGCAGTCTGGCCTAAGGGAGTTAAATTTCGTGTGTATGTGATTGATCAACACAGTACCTCTCTGTTCTCACTCATAGATATACCCAAGATCATATCAAAGGCCTTGCGCACCAATCGCTTCCTCATAATACGCACCTAACACAGTGTGAACGATGAAAATCAATATGGCTACATGATGCCCCCTGATACTTCAGAAGAAATGTGAGAAAAAAAAAAAAAGAGCAGATAAGACAAGAAAATTGGAATGTACTTACAATACGGCTCTCTTGAAGAATCTCACGTGAGACATTCAGTGGAAGATCATTTGAATCTACAACACCTTTCACGAAGCTAAGATATCTAGGAAACTAGTAAACAAAGCAGAAACAAACCATGCAGTCAAAATATTAGTCCTTTTGAACTGCATATTACTTCCAACATATAGACAACAAAAAATAAACAAGTAGAAGAGAATTATATGGGCTTTCTTACCAGCTCTCCATCGAAGTCATCCGAAATGAACACTCGCTTAACATAAAGTCTAATGTTCTTCGTCTTTGGGTTTGTTATGTCATCCTTTCCCGTTGGACTGATGGCTGGCACATAAAGCACCGACCTGAATTCAACCTCACCCTGCCATAGAATACTTACATAAGCTTTGTGGCCTTGAAATCATATTCGCCGGAAATATCATAGTAAGTTGTAATACTGATGCACGAGAAATAATTACCTCTGTTGTAAAATGGGAAGATGCCAATGGCTCCAAGTACTCATTGAAGGTCTGCTTGTAGAAATCATTATACTCTTCTGTAGTAACTTCCTTAGGATTCCGCAGCTACCCATAGGACACGAAAAGGTAAATGAATTCCTGAAATTAATGAACAACCAAACTACTTTTTAATATAATGGCATACCCATAAAGGTTTAGTTTCATTTGTAAGCTCCCAGTCCCAGTATCTCTCAACCACAGTTTTGGTCTTCTTCTTCTTCTGGTCATAACAAAAACACATAAAAAGTTAAAAGACAACCTAGAAAAGAAAATATGTTTGCAGTGGAATACAGTACAACAGGACCAAAAAGGCCACCTCGATTTGGCTACAATCTCCTTCCTTTTTCACTTCAGCTGGATCCTCATCAACCTCCACCTGAAATCAAATGGCAGATTTAGGATAATAAAAAAAATAACTAACAGAACCAAATAGCCCCACTTGCCACTTTTCATCACAAAACATCATAACTTAATGCGAACAAAAACACACAGCAGGAGACTAAACCTCTTTCGTATATCCCTTTTCCTGCCAGGTATATATAGGGAACGATACAAACTGCGAGTAGTTTTTCACAAGTTTCTGCACTCTTTCCGGATGCGCAAAACCTTTGTCATCACGCTGACCACAGGAAACAGTAGCAAATAATCAATATCAACCTTCCCATAGTAAAAGAAGTAACATGGAATACAGAACTTTCATAACAAACCTTGAGATATAATGTTAAACGAGTTCCTCTTGGAATAAGCTTCTCAGGGTCTCTCTCCTCTCGGATTGTATAGGAGCTGGCATTAGCCTCTCCCTCCCATACATATTGCTTCTCAGATCTTGGGCTTTTGGTTGAGACAACGACCTACTTAATGGAGTCACATCAGTAAGTTATTCCAACATAAGAACCAACCCAAGCTAAACATATGGTTAACAAGGAAAGGTAAAAAATTAAGGACTAAGGTGAACCACACTTAAGAATGCCGAGTCCATACCTTATCAGCCACAAGAAAAGCTGAATAAAATCCAACACCAAATTGACCTATTAAATTGTTGTCAGATCCAGCATCCTTGCTATCCTGAAGATGAACAAACTTGCCTAAGCAAATTAAATAAGGATAAGCATCAAAAGGGCTGTCACTGAAAGGAATCTATACCTTCAAAGCCTTTAGAAACTTAGCAGTTCCACTCTGGGCAATAGTTCCAAGACAATCAACAATTTCTTCTCGAGTCATACCAATTCCAGAGTCACTACATAAGTTACAAAGCCAACTAGTTTTAGAAGAGCACAACGGTTTAGAGAATATATTAATACAAATACCTAGTTAACTCTCAGTGAGCTTACGTGATAGTAATGATCCCACTGTCCTTGTCTGTCTGGACTCGAATATCCAGCTCAACCGATTCTTTCATAAGCCTGGGATCCGTAACGCTCAAGAAACGGAGCTTGTCCAACGCATCACTAGCGTTGCTGTAAGGATTCATTTGACAGTTACAAATTAGCAAATTAATTACTCAAAAAACAAATTGAATATCTGGATAGGAGTAATCCAGGCTCCTACTAGACTAGAATGTAACTATCACCAAACATCAAAATATATACCCTTGCTTGAATTTGAATTGACAAAAGCCAAGCTCTAGTAATTTATTTCAGAACCTTTTAAGGAGCAAAGCACAAGACAGTTAACTTCATCTAAACTCACTCATATCAAATTCATATTCCCAAACAAATAAGAAATGGATTGTTGGAATAATACCTGATGAGCTCTCGGAGAAATACTTCTTTGTTACTATATAAGCTGTGAACAATGAGATCCATCAAGCGACTAACCTGTCAACACAAAACATACCAAATTCCATAGGCCCCTGAACCAGAATAAGATTTATAAAAAACAACAACCAAAAATCAGTGTCTTACTTCTGCTTGGTACTCAAATTTTTCAGCAGGTGGTGAATCTGCAGCATCTGATGCTGCCGCCGAGGTTGATTCATAACGGTTACTCAAATAAAAACCATTTCTCAAATTAAACTTGGGTGTTGAGTTAGAAAAACTGCTTCTCCCCGTGGTTATTGATGAATACCATCTGCTTGTTGACTGGTTAGAATCAGTGACTCCATCCTGAACCAACGAAGCAGAAACCGAAATTAAACTAATGAGTTCGTAATAACATTTATTATTACTCAATTCCAATTCAAAAAAAGAAAAAAATTGGTAATAATATATTGAGAAGAATAAACAAAAGGAATCAACAGAATGTGTCATTTGGAGCATTTCAATGATGAATCAGTAAGGATAACAGTGGTTAAGGTTTTACCGAATCAAACTGATAAGTGGAGGACGAAATTGAGGAAGCAACCCCGCGATATCGTGAGCCACCATTACGAAGAATAGAGGAGGAGGAAGAAAGTCTTGATAGCTTATGCATTTTTAATTATGGGATGCAGAGCTTGTTCTTGTGATTACAGTGACTAGTTTTGTTAGGGTTTCTATGTGGGTTTAAGAATAAACTTATCGAAGCTTCTGGACTTGGGGTGTTAATCAAGCTTTTGTAGCGAGGGCAAAACAGGATCCACGGAGTACAAATCGGTCTAACACAGTTGACGTAGTCAATTTTGACCTTTTATTCCCAAATAATCCATTTGCTTCGTGAACATGGGTCGAGTTGTTATCTTGGGTTAAGTAAAGCGGTATGGAGGGGCCTAAACTATCATATAAACAACAAAACCCCAGTATTAAGATTTGGATTGAATCTTGGCTAAGCAACAATACTCTAAATCAAGAATATTAAATACACCTGAATCAGTTTTATACTATATCTGCCCGGTATATATGGAAAGTCTGATGTCTTAAGTGCTTCCAAAATACCACCACATCCATCGAATCTACCATCATCCTGATTCTCAATCATTTCAAAACCCAAACCAAGGACCAGTTAACCCAATTTCTTATTAGAAACCCAAACTTTGCTCAACTTAATCAGGGATAGGTCCAAGCTTCTCGGACTGTTACAGTTAATGGAATAAACAATTAAAGGAAGCTTGTATAATAATTGTGCTAACAGATGAAGGAGGTGAAGCAGCAGGACAAAGATCTTTCCACCGCAAAGCAACCAACCTACAAGAAAGTAATACCCTCGGCTCTCTAGTCGCTATGAGCTGGCATCATCAACTCAAAAGGAGGATATGCAATATAGAAATGACAAATATCAAACTTATAAAATAGATGAAAAATAAATGGTTCGACCCATAGACATCAGTCAACTCAAGACTGATTGATGCTAATGTAGAATTATTCTCTAATTTTCGTCAATTTAAGTGTAATTCCTTAAGGCTAGATTGATTAATTTAGCAAAAACTTTAGCCTCATCCTCTGGAGATGATGGCAGTAGTTATCTACAACAACTATGTATCCCTCTAGTAGGGAACAATGCTAATCAGGATTCTGTCCTGCTATACCAATTTTCATGTCGTAATTGGTTTTTGAAGAAAAAAAAAAGTGAAACTCATTAATAATAAATAAATTTGTCGCAACCTCCCTAGAGCTTTGGTTTTCATGATTCACTAGGTTTCAAAAAAAAATTTTATTGGTTTCATCGTTCCTGATCATTTTTTGAAGATTAGGGTTGGTGTATCCATCAACTGATCCTCCAGATGTCTTAGTATTGATTATGAGTATGTACGTAATTATTCTTTCACATTGATTATCAAATTTACAAAAAAATTTTTGTCAAAGACAAAGATCTTCTTTTTTTTTTGTCATGTTTGGGATTCCCATGTCGGTATGTGATAGTTACGCATAATACAATGTAATCCAATTTTAAGATATTGATCCCTTTTGGCAATAATTACCATTCAATGAACCAATTATAGATAATGATTTCAGAGGAGAGTTTGTCGATACCGACATTGGAAAACACTATCCGAGAAGTACTCTATATTAAACCGGGTGTAAAGGTAAATTTGATTAAGTAACTTAAGTAAATTCGCTTTTTTTTCACACTAGGTATGATGTTAGAGAACCAAGTAAGGGAAAGAAAAAGGGTAAGCCTAGTACGAAAGACTCAAGTCGATATGGTGGAATAAAATGAGGTAATTGTTGGATGAATCAAAGAAGAGCGATTATTCGGGTTAGGAGCACATGTTTAAAATGTATGAAACGGAGAATGAGAAGGAGGATGTCGTAACAACGGCTAAAAGCAAGCATAGTCGTAGTAAAATGGAAAAAGGTGGACCAAGCCGATAAGATGTATTTTATGAGGTTCCGGAGTTTCTGACTCAAGAGAGTTCAACAATCCAAGTATACATCAAACAAAACGGTCCGGCCAAACTAAATTCAACATCAAAAGTTGACGCGAAGAAAAATTCCCTAGTGATACAAAAGGTACAAATATGACTCGATCATATGAAGAGAAAGAGACAACTCGTACTGCATACGGATTGATGAAATCCTCTAGGTATGAGGAAGGTAAAATTTATCGACCTACCTACATCATTTATGAAGACTACTTGGAGTATCTTCTTGATATTCTTTGTGAGTACACTAAAGCCACTGACGATGTTGATGACGACGATAATTGTGGTTTCCATGTTGTCGTGGAATGACTTGAACCTTTTAGTTGGGTGAAAGATTGTGGTATGGACGAATGTACCTATCTAAGGAACAAAATATTGGCACAACTATGCAAAAATCGTGGTTTTTATAAGTCAATAATGAGAACGGGGGAACAAGGAGAACAAGAGACGAAGATATACGAGAAGTTTGTTGCATTTGAAAGTCGTTTAAACGACAACATTAAGTTGACATCGGATTATTGGATGAGCATGCTGGTATGTGGGCACTTACTCACTGAAATATTCTTTTGTGTCGTATATTATTTCTCACTTGCAATGGCTTGTACATTCGCACCAACAAGAACACCTTGTGTCGAACTACTTTCTTGTAGAAGAGTAGTGCTTTGGTACATACTAAGATGTCAATTTATCGGTCTTCAATTAGAATAAGGAATTCCATTACCTCCATTGAGAAGCCAATTCGAAACTGAAATATCCAAGAGTTGATTTAATAAGTATGAGCATCAAATGGAACTTTGGAAGGCGATTAAAATGTCAAAACCCACTCAACCATTTGTAATTGAGTAAATGAAATTAATGATAATGATTATATAATAAAAATTGTATTTTAAATCGCATATTATGAACTAGATATTTTGTTGGATTTTTTATTGTATTTGCTTAAAACAATTTATTTTTATTACATTGTTAATTTACGACTAGGTAATGCCCAGTACAAACCTAGTTATAACGTACACTTAAGGAAATTTATAGTTAGAGGAAAAATTACGTATAGGTTTTTCCCAATACGAACCCAGCCGTAATGTACAATTGGCAAAAAATTGTACTTCCATAAACATTACGGCTACGTTTTGCCCAGTCGAACGCAGTCGTAATCGTAACTTTCAATTCAATGTGCAAGTTACGGTTCGGTTGGTCAGGTACAAACCTAGTCGTAAAAACTAAAAACATGGGTTCTTATGTTTATTTAAACTATAAATAAAAACCCTTTCTCATTACTTAACCCACATTAAAATCCATTACATAGAAAACCTACCTTACAACCCATTAAATTATATAACATTATAAAAGGATACTTTTCGATCCTATAGAGTTCAACGTTCATCATATATCCTTTAATTATGCCAAAAGATATATTCTCTGCCAACAACCGTCCTTTGTTTTTCTATTTATATATCTAAATAAATTTTATTGGATTATTTCATAACATAAATAAAAATTTAAAATATTAATAAAAATAAGTAGTGTAGTACCGTTTTTTCATATACTTTTTTTTTCATTTACATATATATATACATCCATTACACATTTTTCTCGTCTTCATTTTTTTCATTCCATCAAGCTTTCATCGTTTTTGGATCAATATTTATCACATGAGGATGACCAAAATGATAATACCATGCCAGGTAGTCTTTTGCGGCAAAGCTTGCACTAAAGTGAAGCACTGCCTCATCCATTTGGATTTGGTATTAGTATTGAATAAGGTTGTTTTAAGCATTGCTAGTTGGTCATGAGTCGTAGCCCATTATGATATTATTGTTATGGATCCTGGAACCATCAACACACAATTTAAAGGTTTCCCTACGAACTATGCTTGGACATGACCAATTTGGAGGAGAGTTCGACGAAGTTTAACTATTATGAACATTGTTGGATGAATCAAAAGGTCCGTTGTAGGTTTCCAATTCTGAAAATATATGGGTATCTTCATCATCTTGGTTGAGTCTCAAATAAGGGTCAAAAACTACCTTTTCAGTTGTCAAACTGTCGAAGTCAACCCCTATCTTAGTATTTTTCATCTTTTGGTGAGTACTTGTAAAGGGGTATTTCTTCCATGTGGACCAGTATATTCCTCTTCCATAATTGGAGACATAGTAGGCCTCATGGTGGGAAAGTGTTCCCATGCCCATAAATGTGTGAAAATACAAATTATACACAAGAGAACGCTGCAAAAAATCAACATTAAAAATACAACAAACATTGAATTTAACCACATAAATTACCAGGAGAAGACTAATATTCCTTGCAATTTGATTTGCTCCAAACCTTAAGGCTTCTTTAAGGCTCTCAAGTAAGTATGCGAGGATGGCAGTGCCTCACGAGTACTTTATAGTTTTCTCGCGCGATATCCTTCAACAGTTGGAGATAATAAGCATTAATCAAATTTCCTGAGATATCAGAGAAGATTAGGGTACCAAGGGCATATAACAAGTACGTTATGGCCGTATGCCTATCTCTTGTTTCGTCTATCAACTCTCATGCTTCATCAAAATATTTCTAATTTATTGCCTCAAATTACGCAACAAGATATTATTAGTCGTGATACTAGGTTTACCTGTAACCTTTTTTGGTTCCCATGGTTTATCTCCAGCAACCAACTGGAACTCCACTTCGGATTTGTCTTTGTCCCACCCAAGCGTTTTTTTAACTAGGATATAAAGACCATACCAAGGAAGATTATTTTCGAAACCCTCAAACAAATTTTTCATCCAACCGCAAGGCCAAGAATTTGTTTCACATCGTATGGAATAATTATCATATTAACGAACGAGAGATGAGTGTCAGTTTCAGGCCAATATATTTTCCTGAAGGCACTGATAACGACAATATCATACTTTAACTAGGCGTTGAGAATTTGTCACCATTGTACTTCAACACATTCTTCACCCGAAGGCCAAACACGATCACTCTGATGTTTCAATTTTTTTTCCTTCAAGTTTATGATCATATACTAATCATAAGAAAATATTGTAGAAAACCATAAAAAATAAATAAACAATAACAACTTCATTCTTAGTATTAGACTATCACCTGCATCTCACAAACTTTAACATCACAAGAATGCGTGTATCCAAAAAGGATTGCGGACCTATCTGGACCTCACCCCAATGTCTGGCATTCTTCTTCATAAGTAACAAGAATGAATTGCCTTTTGGAATATGCTTGCCTTTCAATGAAGGTTTTTTCCTTGTTTTTTTTTTTTTTATTTTGTTGTTGAGATAAATCAACATCTTGTGTTTCCTCTTCATCATCACTTTTTTCTCTTCAATCTTTTTATTGTCTTGTTCAATCTCTTCTCTGGTAGATTCCTTTTGTTGAGATGGACTAACATCTTGTTATTTATCATTTTCCCCGAAGTTTTTTTCTTCTAGTTCTTGTTCAAACCTTTATTCTCATCCCACAATGGACACTGTGGCGAGGGGTGGGCGTGTAATCAATAGGTTTTAAATTTATACCTCTCTTGTTCTCTACTCTTGCAGGATTCCTACAATATGATACATACATCTAGGTTTGGAAATGTAAAATAATTGAATACATACAACTAATGAAAGTACTGTTCTTATTAACCTAAGTATATTTATGGTTATGTCTTATGTACTTGAACTTAGCAGTAAAACTCATTTGCCTAACAATTATGAATAATATGAAAATTTACAGTTAGGTTTTTTACAACTATACCTAGCAGACAAAATTTACGGTTAGGTTTATAAAACTCGAACCTAGCCGTAAATCTAAGTTGGGAAAAATCTAATTGTCAAGGAAATTTTACGGCCATGTATTTGAAAAATACCCAACCATAAAGAATTTACTACTAGGCAGTTTAGTTTTGAACCTAACCGTAAAATACTTTATGCAATTTTGAACTTCACATACTTTTTACGTCCAGGTTTGTATTAAGAAAAAACTTAGTTATAAAATATTTTTGACTAATTTACGATGGGAGTTCTTTATTTCCTAACTGTAATTTCAAAAAACCTAGTTTACGGTTGGGAATGTACTCGATTTCCTAGTCGTAAACTGGTCTGAACCCCTTTTTGTAACCTTCTTTGAGTGAATAAGGAGTTCCTTTGTCCGCCTCCGTTAAAGACATGGGAATGTAGCCACATGAGTAGTAATAATATATTTCAAGCACCAAAAATAACAAAGCAATGAGGGTTTGTCGAATCTTACCTAATTGTTTGTACCCGCAATAAAATAGACATAAAGCCCACTAGTTAAGCCCGTCTAGCACAAAAGAAGGTTCCAAACGTCTTGCTGCTCAAGTTACTTGCATACGAAGTTTATATCGAAATTAGGGTTCAACATAGTATGTATAAATACATGGGATCTAGACCCTAAAAGGATACACTTTCATAGGTTAGCTAACCTAGAGAATTATTGTATCATATACATCAATATAATATCTCGCCCCAAGGGGATTTATCCGTGGATGTAGGCATAATCAGTCGAACCATATTAAGTTCTTTGTCTCTTTTATTCATCTTTAACTCGTTTCATAATCCTAATTTCACACCATCATCATCAAATCAATCGTGTTTTGTGCCTAAAAGTAATTTTCGGTACAAACATTAGCGCCGACTAAGGGGAAATGAGAAAGAGAAACGTGTTTTCCCATACGAAAAAAGCTAGCAAAAACTTACAATTCTGTTTGTGATAAAGGAGTTTGGATGCAGTCGCAAAAGCCGCCGCAGTTCGAAGTTCGCTGAAATTATGTCAGTGCAAAGATCGAAATTGTCGCCAGGATGGTCGGTTCGCAATATGATCCAAAGTTCGTTGCAAACTGTTGTTTAAAGGTTCGTTAGAATTGTTCGATTCCGTTTCCAACCTTTTGTCAATTGTCCGCATTCAAGCTGTCTGAAAATTCATCTACGAGATTTGTCAAACCCTAAGAAACTCTGATCAAATAGTCATCTTATATGGAGCAGAAATTTATTATAAAAGAAGCAACTCATAATCGTGAAAGGTCCACAAAAAATATCTAACAAAACCATTACAAAAAACTATTGCAGAAAGTTCCAAGGAAAATACAACTGTTGTTAAAAGAGAAAAAATTATAGTTAGACGAATATGTCGTCCTCCCAAAGCCACACTGATAACAAGTCCGACATCATCCTTTCCAACGATAATTTCCCGTCAAACAAAATCCGGCATATAAAAGCACTAAAAAAAAAACAAGGGCCAACCGCCTTTGTCGGCGACAAACTTTGGAGGCCACCTGGGCCAAGTCTCCAAGCCGAGATAGTGAATCCAAGTCTCCAAGCTGATCCAGGGAAGCCAAGCCTCCAAGCCGGATGTTTCCGCCCAAAACCGATCAAATTCTCCTTATTCGATTCATTGTTTTGTTTCCGCCCCAATTTTATTTGACTTTGAATGTTTCCACCCAAAACCAATCGAAGCTCGTGGAATTCATTGCATGGATGTTCGATCATTAATATGATCGAGTTCATGGTTCGTGGATGCTGTTATAGCAAAGTTCGTTGAACCTATTGCGTTTATATATTGTCCGCAACATGTTTGGGTTAAAAATTCGTGAAACTTGTTGTGTTGATTTTCTGTCCACATCATGTTTAAGTTCAAAGTTCATTTAAGGTTTCATAGCAAAGTTCGTGAAAATCTCTGCGTTGACATTTTTCCGCAGCATAATCGAGTTCAAAGTTCGTTTAAGCTTTCATAACAAAGTTCGTGATACTTGTTGTGCTAATTTTTTATCCACAGCATGATCGAGTTCAAAGTTCGTTAGTGTTGTTGTCTGAGAGTTCTCCAGCAATTTCGTCAATTTTAGAGTTCGTTGAAAATCTTTGTTAGCATATCAGCAAGTCACAGTAACACTTCACATAAGGTATGTACACAATTTAAATATTTTTATATCATTTCGCATTATCATGCATATTTTTGTCATATAAGCCTTTTTCAACGTGGCGAGTGTTTTCGAATGTGAAAATGAAAACATCTCAATTTTGTGCGTATTTGGAATAGTAGGTCTGGCCCCTTACGCGAGTTCTAGATAGCAAAAACCCTTCACTTTAATGCATGCGCGAGCGAGATGCAACAAGGAAGTGTACCCTTGTGCGAGCATTAAGCAGCATGACACTAATTGTTTACTAGGGGCGAGTTGCATATCACTTCAACCACGATGACTATCGCTTGGGGGAGAGATACATGACAGCTCAGTATATAAAGTAGTTATTTTGCGCGAGCTGCACTACACTCCACACGCTTGGGGGCGAGTTACGTAGCACCTACATGTAATGCGAAATTCTGCTGCCAGAAATCACAACAAAGGCAAACCCAAACTTCTTAATCCTACAACGTGTTACATGAACAAAAGGGGGCGAGTATAAACCCTAATATTTCGATGCAAATATCGTCAAACTGCATAGTTAAAAACAGCACGTCGGTAACTACTATGTTTCAGTTGATCGTGACTGTTGTAGGCCAGTTACACGCAACTGTTGTAGTCTAGTTGATCGCAACTAATGCAGTACAGTTTTATCCACAACTATTGCAGTCCAGTTGGACACAACTGCTACAGTCCAGTTGGATGTAACTGTTGTAGTCTAGTTCATCGCAACCGTTGCAGTCCAGTTTTGCTCGTAACTACTACTGTCCAATTTCACATAATTATTGATGACTCCAAAGACCGCTGGCAGGCCCAGCGGCACATAAAGACCGTTGGAAGGCCTAACAGCATGTCAAGACCAATTGCAGGACCAGCGACACTGAAGATCCCTGTCAGGACCAGTGGCACCTATCAAAACCGTTGACAAGTTCAACAATACAAAATATTCGCTAGCATCTCAATACAAAAATTCTGACTAGAAGTCCAGTTCCCCACAACGGCTATTGAAGTTTAGTTCGGGCAACTGCTGCAGTCCAATTTCGTATATACTGATGCATTTCAGTTCCCAGCAACTGTCACAGTTCCATTTCGCAGCAACCTCGCATCAACTGCTGCAGTCCAGTTCACTGCAACTACTGCAATCCAGTTTCCCGCCACTGCTTTCTGGTGAAGTCTAGTTCCACGACACTAGTGCAGTCTAATTCCCTGCAACTGCTACAGTTCAGATTCACGTAATTATTATACTCTTGTTGTACTTGCAACTACGGATCAGTTTAGTTCCATCGACAATAACTGAAGACACACATCCTCACCAAAACTGCCCATAAAAAAAGCCTCGTAACCACGACTGACCACAATAACTTCGTTTGGGGAAGAGATACGTGATACCTCAGATAATGCAACACGACTAGCACGCGAGCAAAATTCAACATGTTACCACAGTTGGGGGCATCTTTGTTAACATTTATGCAAACACGAGCCACAATCTGCTTCAACAACGATAATTCACGCTTGGGGACGAATTCTGTCATTGACCGTCAAACCAAAAAAGAAACCGAACTTTTTAACCCCATAACAAGTTGGAGGTTAAGAGGGGGCGATGTTTGTATCCTAATATTTTGATACCAAATACTATAAAATTATAGGCCTTGGTTGGCCACCTTGCTTCCAATGTCCCAGCCATGCTGCCAGCCATGCTGCCAGCCAGTCTTCTAGCCATGCTGCCAATCATGTAGCCAGCCATGTGTCAGCCATCAGTCCAACCAGCCAGCCAGCCAGTCTGCCAGTCCGACCCAACGTTAGAACTCTAGAATAAGGTTCTGAAAATTCCTAGGTTGCTTGCTGATCAAGTCACTACGGGAAAAGTTCTGGAACATTCCAGATGCCTTGATGGCCAAGTTACCACCGACGGAGTTTATCTTAAATTTAGGGTTTATCTCATTATTTCAATAGTATAAATAAAAAGGAACTTAGACCCTAGATGGACAAACAAGAAAAGGGAAAGGAAACCCTAAACATTATATCTTTCTCAACCAGGAGAAACACCATTGTAAATCATATATCAATATTCATCTCTCCACAAAGGGATTCATCCGTGGATGTAGGCATAACTCGCAGAACCACATTAAACTCATGTCTTATCTATTTGTCTTTAATGTGTGTTCTTGTCATCATCGCATCATCACCATCAACTCAATCATGTTTTGTGCCGAAAATAATTTTCGGTACAAACATTGGCATCGACTAATGGGATTCTTGTAAAAAGATCGTGTTTTTCCATTGAGAAAAGTGCAACAAAAATCATCATGAGTTTTCATACGAAAACAGTAACAGAAAGTGTGGCGAAGTCCAATAGCAAAAATAAGTGTTACAAAAGGCGTGACCAAAGCTTCTTGACCATCCAACCACCCGTACAACACCAGATCCAACCAATCAGATCTGTTAGATCCAAAGAATCTGGTCCATATGATCTGTCCAGCCGCGGGTCCAGCTTCCATTTTACCGAACCAGATCAACAAGGCTCAGTTAACCAGATAACAATGTGTCACCGATCTAACTAGGTCCAGCCAACCCGGTCCAACTTAACAAGCAGCAGGTTCATAGAAGACCGAACTGGTCCAAACTTGACCGAACCAGTCTAACCCAGTCAGCGTTGACACGTCAACACCCATTTAGACGACACATCATCTCCAGTCCATCCTAGTCAGATGCCACATCATATTTGCCACGTCAGCTCCAAGCAACTGCCACATCAACATGTTATAGTCGCCACTTCAGCTTCATTCCTACAGGTCACTTCCATGTCATCATTCTTGCACGATCACCGCCATGTCAGCTGTCCAGTCATCAAAAACCTGTCCGACTATTTGATTTAACTAACTATTTTGTTTCTTTAATATCTTCTTCATTTCAAGTACGAATTGAGTGGTTTTTGGCTCGTTGCGACCGAATTTCAATTCCCTACAACATGAAGGTAAAAATTCATGTGTTCAGAAAACTTTTATATATACTTAGAACAACAACATGATCGAGTTCAAAGTTCGTAAATGATCGAGTTCAAAGTTCGTTGGAGTTGTTACCCCGATAACATGATTCATTGATATTGCAGATGCATACTACTTAGACCCTTAAATGTTTAGCCTTGCATCAGATTGCAAGCTCCTAAAGCCTCACCTTGCACGTGAGTACTTAAGTCTTGCTTTTATCGCAATCATAAAAACTTGCTTTGTACGTGAGTATAAAAATTTGTTTTTATATAAGCACAAAGTCTCATATAAACCACGAGCCCAACATATATTGTTGGATCAAAGACTCGTACTCGACACAAACAACATGCCAGCCTGCCCTAGCAGCGAGCATTATAGCCTTGTTACGCTGCGAGCAAAAAGCCTTGCCACAACCGGAAGCACACTACATTCCATTCAAGTCTCAACTAGCTCTCGAGCATCACAAGTCCAATACTTGGCACAAAGTCTCACCTAGCACGTGAGCAATTTTTTTTTTACAGTTGGGGACGTCTTTGTAATATTTTTGCAAACAATGCGGCGAGCTACTTTTGACTACAACAATAATAACTCACGTTTGGGGGCGAGTTACATCATTGGCATTAGATGCAGAAGGAAAAATAAATTTCTTAATCCCCAACAAGTTGGAGGTTAAGAGGGGGCTATGTTTATACCCGCTATAAAATAGACGTAAAGCCCACTAATCAAGCCTGTCTAGCCCAAAAGAAGGTTCCAGAAGTCTTGCTGCCCAAGTTACTTGCATATGAAGTTTATCTCAAATTAGGGTTTAACATAGTATGTATAAATACATGGGATCTAGACCCTAAAAGGATACACTTTCATAGGTTAGCTAATCTAGATAATTATTGTATCATATACATCAATATAATATCTCGCCCCAAGGGGATTTATCCGTGGATGTAGGCATAATCAGCCGAACCACGTTAAGTTCTTTGTCTCCTTTATACATCTTTAATTCGTTTCATAACCCAATTTCACATCATCATTATCAAATCAATCGTGCTTTGTACCTAAAAGTAATTTTCGGTACAAACACTAACATAAATCATTTGTTTTGATTTTGGTTGTTGTTGAGGGTTTGAAATTCTATAATTTCCTCTTGGATGTTTTTTTCGATTTATTGATTGTGTTGTTGTTGATTATCATCACTGTTGCTATCTTTATTAACATTCTTCTTCCACATATTTATTAGAGATTTTAATCGACGATTTTTTTTTAAATCGTTGAAGACGATTTAAAATAAAATTTTCAATTGAAGAAAAAGAGAAAAGAGAAAAATGACAGGCAGAGAAGAGGAAGAGAAAGAAAGTGATAGAAATGATAGTGAGTTAAAATTTAGTATTTATTTTTATTTTTATTTTTTTTTAATTTAATTGATGGAAGGATAATCGAGACATTTACAATATTATAAAACATCCTGTAACCATAACCTAGACGGTTAGTATCCCAGACAAGCCCCTGGGTTGAATTCATAAGTCCACTTTGTCTCTGCTATTCTTCTTTCTTTGTTCTCTTTTTCTTTCTCTGACATCGGAGAAGAGCTTTTTTTTTTGTCCGGTAACGCAGATCAAAGCAGCTAACAAGGTTTGTTTTAGTTATATCTTGTTAATACATCAATGGGGTTTTGTTTAATTTTTGTTTCATTCAAGTTGATTTTGCCTGTTTTTTCAATGTTTTGGGTATTTAGGGTTTGAGGAATAATGGAATGTTTTTTCAATGTTTTGGGTATTTAGGGTTTGAGGAATAATGGAAGAGATTGAGGAAGCTAAGGGTTTGCAGGATTTGCAGAGTAATTTAAGGGTTTGGGTAGACTTCTGATAGGATAAGAAATTAGTGATCACCGAACAGAATGTGAACTTACATTGAATTTTTTCTTCGAATGTTCTTTTATGTTGTTGATGTCTATATGTTATTGTTTGGGATGGTAAAATCATTCATGAGACTGTTCCCATTTGAGCTTTGGGATGTTTTATTTCTTAGGTAACAAAGTCTAACAATTCCAGCAGGTTTGTTCAATTTGGTGCAGATCAGGATTGTCATTGTGGTGTTTCTGAGTGCAGGTAAAAACTATGCAATAGCATCAAAGTCTCTTGCAGAGGCAGCAGCTGCAGTCGTTGCCAATGTCTCAACATGAACTTCAGCTACAATTGTTGTAGAAGTTGCAACAACAACAACAGTTGCTCTCACAAGTTAGTCCACGTGTTCAGCCTCAGGTCTCACAGCTACAACAAATCCATCAACAAAGTCAGCAACTCCAACAACAGCCGCCTTTGCAGCAGTCGCTACTTGGGTCTGACTAACTTCTCTCAATCTTTACAGAACCAACAACAACAACATTTCCCCGCAAACCATCTCTTCGGGGCCTGACCGTCGTTTCATTATTCTTGTGTACTACTGTAGATTGAAACAGTCTGTCAGAAATGTTGCGATACAACTGGGAATATATGAATCAAACTTTAACAATGTGTAGCGTCCATTTAATCCTGTGTTGTTGGTACTCCTCTTACAAAATGATTTGAAACCAGAACATGAACAGTCTGTCAGAAATCACAGTGATAAATATATTGCTGCCTTTGAATGATTTGAATCCAGAACATGAACAACACAAAATGAACTTACAGGCAATCTTTTGAACTTACAGGCTACAAAATGAAAAAAAAAACTGAACTTACAAAATGAGTAAACTAATTGAGTTCCAAATTACAAAATGACAGGCTACAAAATGACAGGCTACAAAATGAAAGAAAGACAGATTCTAACTGTTCTTGAAACACTGAAATACATATGCTAATTATCAACCCAAACCATTCAATGAACCCAAGACATACTCAGGCGATACCCTTTGCATCATTGGTGTTTGCATCATCGGTGTTTGCATCATTGGACTTTGCATCATCTGACCTTGCATCCTCTGACTTTGCAACATTCGGGATTCCATTATTTGACTTTGCAATACTTGATTAGGATGGTAATCTTTAAATTGTGATGGAGTATCCTACAAAGACATAAAATGAGTTAGAAAAAGACTTTCATAAAAAGACAATGTTATCAATAGTAATATTTATTATCACCTTCTGGTTTTTTTTCTTCTTCTTCTTTTGCTTCTCCAAACGGCTTTTCAACCGATTCTGTCTTCTTGCACCTTTACCATGTTTTTCTATTGGATCTAAAATTTTACTCGCATCATCATCATCTTCTTCTGACTCGACTTCCTCATCTTCGACCAAGATTCTGGACTACATAACTGGGCTGATTCCATTTTTTATGGATGCACGAGGCTTATTAATTGGGTCTTCCCCTTTTGTTTTCCTCGTGCCGTAGTGAACACAAGTAAACTGGGCGTACCTCACTACCTCTGAGCCACTAGCAATTGTTTTCCGTTGATTTTTACATGTAGAAAATCCCATTGAGTTCCCATAAGCTTTATAATAATCGTACGCTTCATCTGCAGTTTTAAACAACATACCTATCTTGGGAGCATGGGTAGTCGTAGATGATTCCGCCATTGAATAACTTAAACTGCAAGCATCAACAAGGTTAAATAAGAATCAAAATCTATATTGTTTCCAAACTTTCATGTTCTCATTGTACATAGTAAATACACAAACAACAAGTTTTGTTTCTGTATTCAGTAGACTCAACTACACCTGGGTTTACCATCTACTTTCACTAATATCACTAATTTTTGTTCCTGTTCTCATATCACTGTATTCAGTAGAGTCAACTACACCTGGGTTTACCATCTACTTTCACTAATATCACTAATTTCTCATATCAATAATTTTTGTTCCTGTTCTCATATCATTGTATTCAGTAGAGTCAACAAGTTTTGTTCATGTTCTCATATCACTAATTTCTTAGCCTATCAGAAGTCTACCCAACCCTTAGATTACTCTGCAAATCCTGTTCTCGTATCACTAATTTCACATTACATAACCAAACAGGCAAAATCAAAACATTAGCTTCCTCAATCTCTTCCATTATTCCCTCAAACCCTAAATACCCAAAACATTGAAAAAACAGGCAAAATCAACTTGAATGAAACAAAAATTAAACAAAACCCTATTGAAGTATTAACAAGATATAACTAAAACAAACCTTATTAGCTGCTTTAATCTGCGTTACCGGTCAAAAAAAAAAACTCTTCTCCGATGTCAGAGAAAGAAAAAGAGAAGAAAAAAAGAAGAACTAGAAAATCGAAAGAATAGCAGAGAAGATAAAAACCGACAATCCCATGTGGTTTTTTTTCCTAAATAGCACAATCGTAAGTCCACTATATTACGTTTCAAGAAAAAGAAAAAAAACAAACAAACCGCAGTTTGGGTAGCACGGCACGGGCCCTATCTTGTCTCTAAATCTTTCCTAAATCAAGTCTTTACTGGAATCGAAGTCCTTCACTTCTTACTTCCTTCTCCAAATCTAACCGGGTAACTTCCATGTAAATCTGATTAAATACCTTTTCGCCAGAGTTTCATCATCAACCAAGCCCATGAGATTTTAAACTTTTATCTCATAAATTTTATTGTAATAAGAATAAGCAAGAGATTATTCTATCATGGCGGGAATAGCTCTGTTAGTGGATCTTTTAAAGAAAAATCCAAGCATTACTACTCAAACCTTTCATTCTACTAAATTATTTTCCGCATCAATTGCTGCTACAGCTGCTGCTGCTTCCGTTTTTAGTGAAAAGCCTTTTGCTTCTAGGTTTTTATTCGGGTATGTTTGTTTATACTCTCTCTCTTTCTGTAGAACCACTGGTGATTGCTTAATTTGCTTGATGAGTATGATCATTTAGGGCATTGGTGAACTTGGATTTTGTTTCAATTGTTTATGTACTCTGAAAGCAATAATAATTTTGTTCAATTGATTTCTTTGTTGGGTTGGTTGACCAATTGTTTTTGTTGCTCATTGTAATAAGTTTGATTAATCCATTAATTCTGTATACTCTCACTTTTTGTGTAAAAACACATGCTTACAATGTTTGCTTGATTTTGTTGAGAAAAGATTAAAAAAGATTAAAAAGAATTATTTTATTTTTTTAGATTTGTTCAGTTTATGTCGAAATTTGTGGCGATTAACAATTTATGTTTAGTTTGAATGAGCCATTGGTAATCACAAGTCTGCATAATAGATTTGTTTTAGTGGCTGGTTGAATGGTCAGTGATATTTATGTGGGACTTATTGGTAAGGCAGAATTTTTTGTTGGACGAACTACAATATTCAATATGATGGTTGTGGTTGTTATATAATATATTCACTTCTAATCTGTTAGTAAATTCTTGTCAATGGCTTGTAATTTTGGGTGAAATGGTGTATAAATTGTTTACAATGTAATTAATTAGCTACCTTCTGAATCAAGAATCGAAAGCTAGTAATAAACAGGTGATGTTAGACATCTGATTCTATTATTCCTCCTCTCCTGTGGACTGAAGTTTTTAGTTGTAAATAATAAGCATTTTCTTAAAAGCTATCAAATTGATGTGATGTCTGTACTTGATATACTTTCTCTATGCCATGTTTAAGTTTTGTAAGTTGTGCATCTTAAACTTCCCACATTGGCAATTTAGTGACAGTCTATTTGCTCTTCGGTTCATATTTGTGTTTGTTGAGGAGTATGCTTGTTTATCCTTCTTTGGATTCTGTTTTTCACTTACTCTTTCTCTCTATAGAACCTCCTTGTGGATTGATTCGTTCCTTTTCTATTTTCAGTGATGGTGTGGGATCAGTTGCTTTTGCGGATGCCGGCACAGAATGGGCGGCGGAAGATTACATTCCTAATTTTCGAAATGCTGCAAAGAATATATTTCAGAATGATTCAATCAAATATAGTATAAAGGAATACCCGGTAGAGCTAAAACCCCTGTTCTCAGCTTTTGGACTGAGGGCTTTTAGTATGACAACCCTGCGATCATTTTTATTGTTTTACTTGCCTCTGTTGGAGCCTCGTACCAACCGAGAAGAAGATGAAGATGAAGATGAAGATTTTTTACAAGATGCTCCCCCTGAGGAGCCCACAGATTTGGTTGTGCCCTTTCAGAAATCCGTGAAGCAGATCGTTCGCGAGGTAACTTCATTAAAACTTCTTCTCTTGATATTTTATTGGTTACTTCTCTTTCTGTTATTCCTCTTATATCTAAGTCTTAAGATTTCTCTGCTGTTCTAATGCTCAACGTCCTTTCTCCTTCTGTTTCTTCATATTATTTTTGGTCACGAGCCTTCTGTAGGCGCTGCATAAGTCGAGCAAGCTTCCACCTGATTATTTGGGTGTGATGACCAGTATTTATGCCACAACATAAAAACAAAAACATATATTTACTAGCTCTCAGCTCAGTGAGTTTAAATTTATACTGCTTTCTTAGATTGTGAAAGCATTAGAAATCATTTGCTTAGGGTTGGTGTTACTATTCATCAATTTGAGTTGCACTATATGAAGATCGAAGGGGCATACTAGCACTGTGCATACTAGCACTGTGCATACATTCTTTCAAGATAAAAGAAAGTTCTATGGCAGTATCTTAAGAAATGCCTTTCATAGACCATAGAATTATCAAATCTGAAGAAACATAAGATAATGAAAGGAAAGGTGTCCGCTTAGAATTTCAGGGCCTGCATCTATGCAACTGGCTTGAATTTTCAGTATTGATCATGCCAGAGACATAAACAGCCATGGATAATTTTGAGATGAGATCCTTCCGAGTGGGATATAGAGAATTCACACTATTCTCTCCCTTTTTCTCATTCCAGAAGACATGTTCTGTCTAGAGTATGTATACCCATATTTTGGGTTCGAACCTTGTAGTATCTGTGCAACATTTAGTTGCAATTTCCGACCTTTATTTCTCATTGTTTGAAAATCTTTAACTCTTCCATATAAATGAAACATGTCCCTGACCTTCCAAACAACAACTAAGACTGTTATCACTCCATTTAGCATCATTTCTTCTCCGCTTTACTACATTCATTCAAGACACCTTCAAAATGGGAAAAATATGCTAAGAATACAAGATTACGTAAGCTAAGTAAGTATGCATGAATCATGATAAGAAAATAGTGTAAATTAAGCACTTATCAGATTAAGGAAACAAGTCAAAAACTAAACTTGGCAAATGAAAATTAACAAGTTTAAAAAGTATGGATTCTTATTTCAACATACTTTATGTCTAATTATTAATCATTTCTAGCGTAGCAGATAATCTATAAGAGTTGTTGGATTATATATGGTATCTTGAATGCTTGACACGTTTAAGTCCAAGTACCATTCTTTCATTACTCTGTAATTCTTCATGTCATATGTATGCAGCTGTATTTGAAATAATAGCGCATATGTCGTCCCCTCAGCTTTTTGTTGATTTAAAACTTGTTTGTTGGAGGCTCTATATGCATTATTTGTCGTGAACTTGAACTGTTTTCTTGACTTAGTTAAGGTTCGATCTGAATTAGGCCATTGCTTATTTCATACTTTTATGCTTCTCTCTTATGTGTCAGTTAATCTCAATTATGTTTTTGTATTCGTCTCAGATTACTGTTTCAACGACTAGACGGATTCTTGAAAGACTTGCTGTTCATTATGTTTCACGAAGGATGGCATGGAAGCTTCTTAAAGGCACACTCTTTATTTCATGCACCTTTTCAGCTGAAACTTTTGAGTTTAATTCAATAAAAACGAAAAAAGAGAAAGGAAACTTTATCAAGCTACTGATGGATTTTTCTCGTGTGCAGATATCCCGGTATCAGCCAGACGCAAGGCCGCCAGGGGGATGCCTGGTCTAGAGTTCTTCTGCCGTGTTAGTAGAACGACATTCAGAGGTTGAACTCTATGATCTTTTCATTCATGATTAATATGGCATGATTGGCCAAGTTTATTATCATCTGTTTTTAATATTATTGATGTATTGTCGTTTTTCTTTTTCGTTCTTTATAACAGGACATTTATTAGGGATTGCAGCAGCATGGCTTGTCCAAGTTGGAATTGACATCTACAAAAGCTGCAAGTATTTGATTACTGATAATCCTGAGGAAGCTGAAAATATTGATAGAGCAGCCCTTATGCGGCTTATTGGAACGAAAATCTGTATTACAACTGTTAAATGTGGCGGTTCCTTAATATTTGCTTCCATTGGAGCAGGAATTGGTGCTTCCGTCCATCCTTCCATTGGGCAATGGATCGGTAAATGCATCCTAACTTTTCACCTTTTTTTGTTTACAAGTACTTATTAGGCCTCTTAGTTGTGTTCTGCCATACATTTTTAGGATGAGATCTTCATTATGCTATGTAATAATTTTTTTGATATAACCGCCAAATTTCTGGGTTCGTGGATTAAAAGGTACTATCGTTTAGAGGTCTAAACTTCGAAATCTTGTTTGCCCAAGTGTCGGCCAAATGAGAGCTAAGAAACTATTGTTAGGACATTCTAAACAGATGCATTTTTTATATGGAATCATAACATTGTATTTGTATTAAATACAATAACTAACATGTTCAATTTCTACTGCAGGATGTGCTGCCGGGGATGCAGCAGGTTCGTTTATTGTAACAATATTCTTAGTTAAAGGTCTACATCTTGCACTTTAGAGACCTACAGGCAGTTGTTGGATTTAGCCTTGACATGATTCCTTGCACCGCCTTAAAGAGGACTGGTGCAGTGGTGCATGTGTGGATTTTGCAGCGCTCATTGCAAATTCCTAGGAAATGTTATTCTTATATGTAATGCAGGGAATAAATATTTTTTTTGCATGCTTGCTGAGAGTAGAGATGATCCCCTATGTGTGTTTTTTCTTTTCTTCTCTATAAAAAGCCACCCTTCGTTGACTAGTTTTTGACATGGTATTCAGAGTAAAAGAAACACAACAAACTTCATTTAACTCTCTGTACTTTCTGTTGCAGTTCAATCCCATCATCAATTTTTTCCTTATATTACTTTTTAGAGTGTTTTTAATTTCTATTTGATCCACACTTCAATTTCCGCAGTGCGGACTGTACATCTAAAAATCTAACTTCTCGCCACATTAAACCCAAATATAAAGATGGTGTAAAAAAACCCCATTTAACATAAACAGTCTAAAATATCTTTACCATTTTGAATCAACCGAACACAAAGAAAACACACTCGACCTTATAAAAGAATCATATTCACGAAGCTTATCTAAATTCAAGTCCGACTCAAGAATCATATTTCATAAAGTCTTATCTAAACCACGAATCATATATTTTTCATAAAGTCTTATTTAAACTGCGACTAAGTAGAACCAAGCAATAGGGGTGCACATGGTATGGTTTGGTTCGGTTTTTGATCTAGCCATAACCGAAACCGATAGTCTCGGTTTTTCAGTTTTAAAAACCGATGATTACCATTAAGCAATTTGTTTCGGTTCGGTTTTGAATCGACTCGGTTTCGGTTTTAAACCGAACGGTTTTGGTAAACCGAAAATTTACCTGCAGTTCAATAACACTGACATCTTAGCTTCTAGTTGTTTCTTGTCTTCAAGAACATTCTCAACTACTCATACATCCACAACAAGACCAATTCCACCATCATTCACAATATCACAACAACCTGCAACATCTACAATTCAGCTTCATTACCATCACCATTTTATTAAACTTACACCTGCAAATCATTTATCTAACTTCAATCATTCTTTTTCTTCTTCCATGTAGTTTCAATACAAGTTTAACTATAACTACAGTTCTAATTCATATTCCTCAATTCTTAATTTCATGCAACATCAATTCCTATCAAACCCTAAGTTGCAGAAATTCAATTCACATAATTTAAATCCAAAATAAATAAAATTAATTCAATTCTTATTGTTTTACCTCTTCTTGACATCCTGAATTCAATTAACCTCACCATCACCATCAATTTCTTCCTTTAAACTTTCTCTGGATTTCCCACGAACCCTAACTCCTCAATTCTTCATCAAAACAACTTCACAACCTTAATTAAACAACAACTCTTTTGTTCTTCATCCATTAATAGCTTAATACCCTTATCAATTTCATATGAATTCAATTTAATTTGAAACCCTAATCAAAATTATTACAAAAATCCTAGCTCCCCAATTCTTCTCAAAATCATGTTTCTCTCGGTCATCGACTCTTCAGCTTAACATAACAGTCTTGTCCTTCGTCCCATGTACTTAAAACTCATCTTTAATTACTGAACTCCATCATCAACACCAACTCACATAAAAACCCTAATTAATTTCTTAATCTCTAATCGATTTCTTCATAACTCACAAGTCACAACAACATCAACTCCTTCATCATCCATACATCTCTATAAATTGATTCTCTTCAATTTAATTTTCACTCTCATCTCACAATCACTCGGAGATGAATATTAGAAGAAAAGGATAAGAAACTGAAGATGGGAAATGAGGAGCCAGGGAGAAAGATTAGGTTAGGTAAGTTTTTTACTCAGATCCTACGACCTATATTTAATAAGATCTAACGACATATTGTAATCGGTTTAAACCGAATCAGTTCGGTTCGGTTTTAGGAGTGAACCAAAACCGAATCGGGGCCAACCGGTTTTCTTAAATCTAAAATCGTTGATTACCATTAGATTTTCGGTTCGGTTCGGTATTTTAGTGGTACGGTTCGGCCCAGTTTACCCGGTTTTTCGACTTTTTGTGCACCCCTACCGAGAAAAATTTGGGTCAACTACGAGACAGACTGAATCAACCTTGAGGCAGATTTTTAAATTTTAAGATCTAACCTTATAACACAATCATAATTCATAAAGTTTTATTTAAATTCGAGTTTGACTCAAGAACCATAATTCATAAAGTCTTATTTAAACCGAGTAAGACTGAGTCCTACTGGGTCAACTACGGGTCAAATCGAATCAACCTTGATGCAGACCTTTAAAATTTTGAGACTTTTTAAAACCTATTCAAAAAATATTAAAGATGGTAACAACCAAAAATAAATCTTGAAACAATTTGTTGAAACCTCGTCAGAGAGTATTATAGATGATAACAATAAAAAAATAACTGCTTTCCTAGATTAACTTGGAGCTAAACTAAGTAAACCTCGAGTTGATTTTCTTTTTGGACGCAAATAAGGAAAAAAGCAAAACCCAAATGAAACCACAAGAAAGAAAGCAGAGCCTAGCTAGAAAGCTTGTCCGTGATAC
>JAJJMC010031056.1:3241268-3285860 GCA_023531435.1 Papaver californicum
GGGGGGGTATCACTTGGCGAGACAGTGAGAAACTTCATTTGCTCGTCGTCATTTAAAAGATAGAGAGATATTCTTATAATTTTAGTATCTAGAATAATTCTTTTGATACGTCAAGGGATGAAGTTGCTGACTATTCAAGATTTTGATCACCATCTGACAAGAGGACAAACCAAAACATCAATCTTAAACAGAAAGTGAAAATAATTTACTATCCCTTTAGTGATCTCATCTTGATTTGAAATCCATTGATCCTGGATTTTAAGAGAAGTGATGGTGTTCTTTCTTTTTCTACGAAGGACATCCATATGAAAGCTTTTAGAATTCTTGTCCCCTTATGAACCCATTTGGAATGAGCTCTTTGGCCCCCAAAGGTTTGCTCCTTCTTTTCCAACTCTTAAATCTTGTTAAGACTAGCTTGTTCCTCGAATCTAGTGTATCTTAGTAGACATTCAGCTTGGAGAGTAAGAAGTTTTTTCTTTTTCATCCTCACCAATCTTGCATTATTGCCAATATATTTTCTACTCGACTTGATAAGGTCCTCAGATAGAGCTTTAAGTATTGATATAGTATCACCACTAAAATTTTCCTAAACAGATTTAATAAGCTAAAAGAAATCGGGATGCTTCGCCCATATTTCATTAAACATAAAAGAGCCACATCTCTTATTCCTTTTGCTTCTGCAGGTGTATAATAAGATGAAAGTACGGTCACTTTGGATTCTGGGAAGATATAACACAACAACTGTTGGATACATCAGTGACCACTTTGTTGGATACATCAACATCCCGAGTCGAAAAAAATAGTGTCAGAAATAAATAATAGCGTGACAATAATCATGTCAATTAATTATTCTTCTATATTTCTTTTAATTGGACGAATGAATATATGCTCACATTAAAGGAAAAAATTCAAATAATTTGAACTATTTCAATTTCACCCCCCCATAATATCTCCAAATATAAACTAGTTTTTTTTCAAATTGAAGTGAAAATAATAAAATTAAATATTTAACTTAATGTTTTGTTCCATAATTTCGCTCAAACTTGATATAGTTTAAAAGATATTAGGAAAAAGAAGAATTTGACATAATTTCAAAAAGACTTGAAAGTATCGCAGAGAGTTTTTGATAACTTTGTAGTTTTATGACTTTCAAATTTCTTCAATCTAACCCAAATTTTTCAAATTAGAGAATTTTTTTTTCCATTACACCCTAAGCTACCTATAATCTACACAAAATTGATTATAATAGCTTTAAATAACAGATAAATTTAAAGAAAATAAAAACATAGTTGCAGAAAAAACCGTCTTCAGTCGTCACCCACCGCGCTTGCTATCTAGTTGACATTTATATATACGAGTATTTTGTTAAAGTGGAGTGCCAAAACACTTCACCTTGAAATGGCTCTTGCTCGGGCGGGAGATATTGAGCCGTGACTGGCAACCAATCCAAAACCTGACTGTGGGTGGTAGAATTGAAATTTAAGAAGATGGTGGGCATAATCGGGATTTCATTTTTCTCTCTAGTGAAAAGCCCAAAAGAAGACCGGCGACTATATGTAAACAACATTAGATGTGAAATTGTTACCGAAGCTCTGCAACTCATCCCCTTTCTTCTTCAATAGCTACTCCTTCTCCTCTTCCTATTCTTATATCTTTCTCCTCTTTTGTTCTATATTCAAAATACTCTGAAGCTGAGAAATTAAGTTCAATTTGTCAAATTCACTGTTTTTTTTTGCAGCTAATTTTGGTTGCCGAACTTGTTGTCTACAGTGAACCATGTAATATAGGGTTCCAAATTCCAATTACTCTGAAAATTTAGTTAGTTCTTCTATTAAACGCTCTTTTGCTGTTCTCTCTCTGTTATTATGTCCGAAGAATTCCATGGATTCCTGGAATGGAATGAACACTTCGTTTCACAGGAAAAGGGTAACAGAATGGTTCACTATTACTTGAAGGATTTAAATGGGGATTCTATTCTTGCTGTTGTGGGCACTGAAAGAAGTGTCAGGCATATGATTTATGTTGTTTCAGAGGAGTTTCTACAAGCTTATGGATCTGAGACTTCTATTACTGCTTGCTTTAAATGGAGATCTAAACGTGAGGTTGTGGATTGGCTTACCTCCTTGCTTTCGAAGCAGCTTCTTCCACATAATTGTTCTGGTACATATTTTACCTTACTCTTACTGGTTTCGTATTTGAGTTTTATGTTTTTAATTTTCTACTGGTGTTGGCTGTTTATTTCCTGGGGGGATTTCATATGGAGTTCTTTCAATTGCAATATCTAAGCTACTGTTTGTGTTGTGTTACGGAGTACTGAATATGTAATGTTTAGTTAAGTATTGATCATACAAACACTTTGTATGGCTAGAAATTTAACACATTATCTGAAAAACTGACAAGTAGTTTGAAGCCGGAGACTCTCGCATCTACCGTAATGTTTTAAGAGATGGTCTTTAACCCATATGGCCATGTTTTATGTGTGTGATTATGTCATCTCAGTATTGGATTCAGCTACATTCATATAAAATTTCTGCTTGAATTGTTGGAGACCAAACTCCCAAGTGCTCCAGTAGGATGGGGACAAAGATGGTGCCTTGAGAGTGTTGGGATAGCTAAGCTGGTAGAGCAGAGCACTGGATATGGAAATCCTAGTGTTGCCAGTTAATCTGGTTTTTGACATGTTGTTAACACATCAGTTAGTTGTACAAATTACTACGTATCAAGTATACATATTAGTTGGCAGTCTAGTAATCTAAACCTTGAGCATACTTATTTGTACCTGTAACTGTAATATGCCTTTCTAGTAAAAGATTGCCATGGTGCATATGTGTTTAATGACAGTATCTTTTCTTATCCATAAAACAAGATTAAACGAAACGTAGAAACTTGTGAGCGGCTAAACAAGTTAATAAGGCATTTAATATGCTTGTCGACTTCCTTATAGATCCATCTGATACCTGGCATTATTGAAGACTTCAGCTTGTAATCAATCTCACCATTTATCTTCACTAACTTTGCACGCAAGTATTTTAGCCCATCATTTGTTGGAATGTTTTATGTTCCACCAAAATTTCATGAGCGTAGCTTTGTAGACAACTTCCAATCTTCTAAATCCACACCACCTTCATTGTAACAACAAAGTTTGCCATATGCCACTACATAAGATTTGTTTTGCTTATAATCTCCAGACCACATAAATTTTTTGAAAATAGCTCTTTCACATTGCTATATTATCTTCAAAGGCCACTTATACACAGCCATTGTGTGGATAGGATAGCTTGCAATTACTGGCTTTTCAAGAACCACTCTAGCTTGTAAAGACAAGAGTTTTCTTTTCCAGCCAGTCAGCCAATTGCTTTTGTAGTCTCTCCACAATAGGCCTCAAAATTCAGCAATTTTCCTTCTTCTTGCATTTAACCTACCACCAAAATCAATCTTGCTCTTTTGTCTACTAACAGTTTGCCCAGAAGCAAGTTGATACATACCCAAAAGTGTCAAAAGACGCCTTAAACTTTTTCGTGTTGCCTTTATAGAAAATCAAGATATCATTTGCAAAGAAAAGATATAAGTAGGAGAAATGCCTTTTCTGGTGACCATAGTAGACATCTTCTTTTGCTTGAGAAGCTTAGAAATACTGCGGCTAAGGATATTTTCAATCAAAGCAAAGATCATAGGAGACAAAGGATCACCTTGCCCAAGACCTCTATCAATTTTGAAGAAACCCTCAGGACTTCCATTAACTAGCACGCGGATCTAGTAGACTGAAGAATATTAAGAATTTATGGACGCCAATCTTCAGAAAAACCATACCTGCGAAAAACTTCCAGAATGAATTGCCAACTGACTGTATCAAAAGCTTGAGTGATATCAAGCTTTAGACCCACGTTGCCATATTGCCTTTTCACTTCTAATTCATTCACCATCTCAGATGCAAGACTTATAATCTCATGAATGTTCACCAAGGGAGTCAACACTTCTTACCTTAGGGAGAAGGATCAGCAAATTCGAATTGACTCCATTAGGTATTTTCCTTTCTCTCCAACAATGCACAATTGCCGTGACAAGGTCATGTTGAATAACATCCCAGCAGTGTCCATAGAACATGCCAGAAAACCCATCAGGTCCTGGTGCACTCTTACCGAGATGTTCATAATAAAGGGCATAATGTGGTTCTTTTTCTTAAGAGAAAATTTGTTGGGACTCTAAATTTTGGTCCTTAAGTCTAATTTAGTCAACGTTTCAGTTCCAAGCCTTGTGTTTAGGTGAGTCTGTTTAGTTAGCTTTCTCTTTCATGGATTACTTCACGTATTTGTGGGATTTTTCTATCATGCTTGTATTTTCCAACCTATAAAGGTTTGTTAGTCATTGGGTGATGATACCAGTGACCTGAGTTCAAACCTCGCCAGCACCAAATTCTTTATCGATCGAAAAAAAATATAAAGGTTTGTTTTCGGAAGAGACAGTTACCTGACAGTAGCTCAGTATCAGAACTTTGATTATGTATTTATGTTGCTAGTTGTTACTCTATAAATCTTTGCTAATTTTATGAAGTGTAGCCACGTTTTATTTGTTAAAGCTTCACATCCATATTATGTTCGACTATATGGAGGATCACTAAGCAGTTTAAACTATTTTATTGGCAGAACTACAAAAAGGGGATTCAACGCAAGTCCCAATTAACGGACTCGCTTCTCCAAGGACCCATCTAAGATATCCCATGGTAGCTCTTACAGAAATTGTTCATCTCGTTACCACTATTTTCTGTGTTTTTTGGTACTTATCCCATGTTTCCTTTCCAGAGCCGATTCTCAAGGAAGCTTAAAGGCCGTATTTCAGATATTGTGTGGTCAGGTGATGCTTGGACCTGTGCTAAACAGCTCACACATTACCCATCATTTTGCAGGAATAAAATTACCATAGCTGTAAGCATCGACACTCTTATGACATTTATGCCAATTTTTATCAGTCAATTCTTCAAATACAAATACTAATTTTATTTATTTTCATCCAGATTTATTCTTTTGTTCTCGTCATGGCTAAAGAGGAAAAACCATACCTTGCATACTTGGAAGATATGTATGAAGATAGGAAGGGACTAAAGAAGGTCAAAGTGCGCTGGTTTCATGACAATCAGGAGATTGAGGGTTCCCGAGCCCAACCAAATTCACACCCTAGAGAAGTTTATATCACACCTTATGTTCAGGTCGTAAGTGCAGAATGTATTGATGGTCCTGCCACAGTTTTAACTCCTGAGCACCATGAGAAATGTTTGGGCATTCTTCCTCAAATGTATTCAACCAAAATCCACCTGTGTTACAGACAGTTCAGAAACAATACAGTTAAACCCTTTGACCTGACTAAATTGCGAGGCTACTTTGAACAACCAATCCTTTTGTGTTTGGAAGAAGATAAAGAGTTTAGCCATGGAGGCACCATAAATAAAGGAGTTAAGAGGTCCAGAAGTTGCAGAGGGCGTCAGAGAATTGTGACAAGTCATTCTGGTCTAAGGATCTCTGGACCAAGGCCTATGACTGTCAAGCACATGGGATCCAACTCCTTTTTTTCGCAGCCTCTTAAGGTTGAGGAGAAGATCGAACTCTTGTCTCAAGATAGTGGCATCCGAGGCTGCTGGTTCAGATGTACAATTTTGCAGAAAACACAAAAACAAGTCAAGGTTCGGTATGATGATTTGTTAGATTATGATGATGCCAGCAACCTTGAGGTATGTTTATTTAGTTCAGCCCCTTGTTGATTTTTTCCCCTTATAGCTACTTTAGGGAGGTAAACCGAAATTAGAGTTACGAATCTTTGCTCAGAACATGATTAAAAAATGATACCTAATCGATACAAGTAAGTGTCCATCTAAAAGTTAAGTGAACCAGTTGTGTCAAAGACTCTGCAGCTGGTATCCAGGTTAGAAATTGCTTGATGCGAGTGAGGAAATTGCCTTAATCTTAAAGAATAAAGGAGATATTTCCGAGCATTCATTTTAATTTGTATTTGGAGATTAGTAAAATATCAAAGGGCATTTTTAACTGTTCTAGAAGTGCTGCCTCTACTTTTAAAGGCTCAACTCAAGGCAATCTACCATCAAACCTAACATTGATCCCTTCATGATTTAGTCTTTTTATTTTAATTGGGTTATGCAATTTTTCACCCCAAGTTCAACAGAAGTACTAAGGGAAATTGGTTGATGTGTTTGATGTTGGAGATGGTTTCACCAATTTGAGTGGCCTTTATTATAATGGATTGATCCAGACTTGCACAATAAATGTTCTTTATGGGAAGAATAACACTTGCGTATTTTCTTCTTTGCAATGTGTAGGAGTGGGTCCCATCCTTCAGATCAGCAGCCCCAGATAAACTATGTATGAGGAGTCCAAGGCGTCCAATGATTCGGCCATGCCGTTCTGACATAGGTATGGATGACAGTTATGAGATTGGAGCTCCAGTGGATGCATGGTGGAATGATGGCTGGTGGGAAGGAGTAGTGACTGATACCAAGTACTGTGGGGATCATAATATACTGCAAGTTTACTTCCCAGGTATGTTTCTATGCCATTTATGATGAGCTACTTGTTTCTTTATGTACGATGGTTGAATCCACTTGGCCACCCAGAAATTTCTGTTGGTTAACTGTTTCTTGGGTAGTATATGACCACATTCTACCTACTTACCTTTTCAGGTGAAAATCTGCTATCGACTTTCCAAAGAAGTAATCTGAGGAGTTCTAGGGATTGGGTAGGGAATCAGTGGGTTGATGTTAAGTCAGAGCCTGATATAGTTTCTCTTGTATCTGGAGCTGTAGGTTTAATTCAGAACATGATATAGTTTCTCTTGTAGAGGGTTTATGTTATAAACTTGACAGTATAAACCTTTAATACCCTTTTGCCTTGTAGTTGAGAGCTATCTGCACAAAAATATATCAGAATGTAATACGGATCACAGTGATTTCAGAAGAAGTCCCTATTGCGTTGTAGTTGAGCTTTTGCAAATTCAGGTTGTTATTTCTTATATGTTGCATCTCTCTTTTCTTTTCTTTTCTCTTCAAGAGTGCCCAACGACCAACCTTGTTACTAAATTACTCACTTAGTGACCATCCTATATATCCTGAGTGTCGAAACTAAAATGATAACACCGAGTAATCATCCTAATACTGAACCCAAAATGGTAAGCACGTATAAAAAGGTAAAATCAAATCAAAACAAAATATCAGCTTTACAATGAGGAATTAGCTTGCAAATCTCCCCCAAAAGCTCTCAAAGCAGAGGTGTATAGAATGTATGAGACGACAGCCATGGGACATATCTTGGTCATGACTTGGCCAACATGTCATGACATTGATCAATTTGTGTTTGTATGTCTGTGATAGCGTTATCAGTTTTCTGCTGATTTTGCTGAAACAAAGCTGTGATGTTTTGCATCATGTTGTCGAGATTGTCATCAAGAGCTTTGAGTATGTCCATGTTGTGGTGGCTGAGCTGGTGGTTTAAACCCATATGGATGGTTGAAAGTAGAGTTCTGGGAATGGCCGCTTGCTTATTGGCATAGCTGAAATTGAAATGGTCTCTCCATCCTGGATTATAAGTGTTGGAGAAAGGATTAATCTAGGCCTTTGATTTAGAAATAAGGCATTGGCTTGCTTTATCTCTTCGCCATATGTGGTCATAATAATTACAACCATCTTCTGCATCATTCTCCCTGTTCTCTTCTCAACGTGTGATGAGTCAGTAACTTTATTAACCAATCTAACCAGTAGTTTTCTTCTTGTGTAGAACTCTTACGTTTTTGCAGCCATGTTTTTAATCAACTCTGTAGCTTCTACAATGGTTTTGTGGTTAATGCACCACCACTGACCGCATCAATAAAATGACTCTCTTGAGGAAGTAAGCCCTCATCAAAATATTGTATAACAAGTTGATTGTTGATTTGGTGGTGTGGACAGTTTGCTAGCAACTTCTTGTATCATTCCTAATACTCGTACAAAGATTCACCAGTAAATTGTACAACTCATATCTTTACGAATTTCTATTGCTTTTGAGGCTCGAAAATACTTTTCGAGAAACACTATTTTCATATTGTTCTACGTCGCAACACTACCAGATTGAAGATTAAACCATTTTTCTGCAGAATCAGTGAAAGAGAATGAAAAAATTGTCAGTAAAGCTTCGTTTGAATCAACTCCCGTTTACCTCAAACTTGTTAGCCTATGCTGAAACAGTTGCAAGTGACGAATTGGATGATCTCTTGCAAGCCCCTCCGGTAACCAATGTATTAGTTGTGACTTAAGCTCAATCGAGTCTTCTAGGTTGGTATATGCATAAGTTTTTCTGATCTAACGATGGAGATGTCAGATCCTTGATTGTCCTCCTAGCTGGTGGAGGCGGTGGAGGATCACTGTTTGAGTTTCTTGTATTGTTACCCATCTCTTCTTTGGTGGTTCTTGTAGTGTTATTTCCTTGTGGGTAATAATATTACACCGTAGATAATCCTTACGTTTAGATGCCAGAGATCAAGTATCTGAAACAAGATACTACAAACTAATGTTAAAAATAAAAACTAGAAAATAAAGAACAAATAATAATCCACTATGTCTTCCGGCATCGACGCCAAAATTTCGTAGGTTGTCAACTACGTAAATTTATTTTGAGTTTTTTCACTTCACGATATATGGATAAGAGTACAATGATAAAAAACCAGTTCATTCCACATAGAAGAATTGATTATTATTTGAATTTGAAAATTTATATAACTTGGGGGATTTTTGTGATTACTCTAAAGTAATTAAACTAATATGCTAACAAAAAATGAATATAAAAATCAGTGGGATGGAAATACTAGTTAAGAGTCGTTCATCTTTAATCATAAGACACTTCGGTGAAATCCTTATTGTTAGAGTACTGCTCGGTAGAACTCATAAGTATTGGTATATCAAACCTATTGTCAATGTTACATGACCAAAAATATGTATTGATTTATTGTCTATTAAAGTCAGTCTCGAACTAGGATAAGATTTTATGTAGTTGAGTACAGAAATCACCGGACACTCTTGAAGATTCAAGATTGAAGATCAAACGAAAACATCAGCGAGAACTTCATTATCAAAGGTATGTGAAGACTGTCTATCCTATTTAACTCATTGTTTTTTACCTATCTATCTCCTGAGACAATGTCGTATGGCTTTAGTATACGGTGAGATACAAAGAAGAAGTTTTGATTTCAATCTGGTACTTGACTAATCTCGAAACTCGAACTCAAGTAATGGATGTTCATAAGGGCTTATCACATTTGAGGTTGAGAATAACTCGTTTGTTCTATAAACTATGTTTGAGCAAGAAAGACCTTACAAAATCTAAATTGCATTGGAGTTCGCGAACGATGCAATCTGAAGCTTTTTTTGTTGACATCCAATTTTTCCTAGAGTTCATGAACTATGCAATCCTAGGCAAGTTCTGCTGACTTCGAGAGATTCTTGAGTTCGGGAACTTTGTTTTTTAGTTCACAAACTGTGATGAATCCAAAAGTTACTGTACCATAATTTACTTGATGTTCACAAACCATATGGTTAACTCATAAGATAAGGTGGGGCATTAAATTGGTTCTTCTGTTTTTAATATATATAAGAGGCAATGAGAAATTTTGATTTGATTTGGGGTGATTCATAATAAATGATAATTGTTAGGGACAACAAATCGAAACCTTTGTTATTATAAGATTTAAAAAAAAATGAATAGCTAATATGTAAGGTGTATACAAGTCACATCCTTTTTTTTTTCTTTTAACTATTGGAGATATTTTTTATTTTTTTTATTTTTTTGCTTAATCCAAATTTAGGTCATAAATATTTTTAAATTATTAACTTACGACAGATTTTTAAGGACATCAATTTATCTTACCTAGGTAATTATGATTAGTTCTTAATCAATAATATTAATTGTATTATTATAGTATAATAACTTAATTATTGTCATTGTTTATATTTACAACTCATTTAGTAAATTGGTCTTTTAATATCGTTGGAAAATGATTATTTGCAGTCGGAATTTGACTTGATTATATTTTAAATATGATAAAAATTGTAAGTATGCGTCTACGTTAGAAAATAAAACAACCGTCAGAATCTCAAAATTATAAAAGAAAGGAAATAAAAATAGCGAGCTCTTACCATTCTTAAATGTATATTTGATTAAAAATAATAAAAATTAGAATAAGTTCATATTTTTATATTTTTTAATTTCATTATCATTAGTATTAAGATCTTATAAAATAGAAAAAGTCATAATCTATGATGTTAAAAAATGTTCTAACAATAAAAAAAAATGGTTTATAACCTTATATTATTATTAAAAAAACTATATGAAAATATGCGTTAGGGCATCATTTCGGAGTCCAATTTCGGGTTTTAATTTTTTAGGGCCAACCCTATTCCAAGGGTCCAAACAAGTTTCACATAAGTCTGACTTGTGGTGTTGCGGCATAGTCCCATATAAGTGTATAAACTATATATATATATATTGAGATCCACTATCGATTAAGAGCATTTTCTAGAACATTCTTACATTGTGGTGTAAACTGGGGAAATGCCTGACGTGCCAGGCGGCCGAGTAAAAACAAGTATACCGAATCCACTGGAACACATCAACACACGTAATATTTAATATGATTAATTTAGCTTAAAAGATCATACGAAAGAATTATTCATTTAACCAGGTTGCACAAATACTTCCCATTTTCCATAGACCACACAGTGAATAGAGATGTCACAATTAAATTACTAAATCCAAGGATCCCAAGCCACTGGCTTCAACTTTCACATGTTATTCTCGAGTTATCGATTACTCAGCCAAATAACCAATTCAAATCCCAAAGCTCCATGCATGTTAGCCATAATTATCATCTATAGCCTTGCACACCATTTGTCAAGGAACAGATATCTCTTGATTGTGATCTGTAAATGTCATATAAGACCCATTAACTGTTTACGAGCCGGAAAATATCTTGTAATCATATGTTAGGAGAAGCAAGAAACGAAATAGATAAACTAAATGACTAAATACCTTGTAAAGAGGTAAAAGTAAAAAAGTAAAAGATAAAACAAAGTGATAAGTAATATTTTTGTATATAAGGAAGATGGGTGAAGTGATGAAAACATAGAGATAAAAAAAAAAGGAAACAGAGAGTTAGGAAACATCAGGTCGGGGAAAGATAGAGAGCTTAGGAGAGAAAACAAGATCGTAAAGCAAGACATAGGGAAATATAAGAAATATAAGCAGGCAGCCGGTGACCATCAGTTTGGTGGAACCATCCATGGTTCCACCTACTTCGACAGCCCGTACCAGGGAGATGGCCAAGGTATTAAGGAGAAACCCCTCTGACCAAAAACTTCTCCCAATAACAACAAGAATGATGCTCGTGGTGTTGGTCGTGGTGCTAATGATGTATGAAGAAGATAATGAGAAGTTTGTTTGTGTGTGTTTGCTTGTTCCTGTATGGTTTGTTTAATTCACGTAATGTTGTTTTTAATTCTTGTTCCTCCATGTAATGTTCTACTTTAATTTGATATATTGTGTTGTTATGTGTTATATCTTGAAGTTGTTTTCAATTTTCCTTTACGTGACATTCTTCAGACTCTTTTTCTCCCTTGATTGGTTGTGGTTTCCAAGGACGAATACAAGGGAGGGCATGTGGGATCATAGGCCCCCATAAGATTTTGAAATTAGTTAAAATACATTATATTTTATGTTATTTTTAGTTTTAAACAAATCTTATTGGCCCCTATAAAATTCTTGAAAATAAAAAGATACTCATATATAAGTATTACCAAAACAAAAGTTCAAAAATCATGAAAAACTTGTTCATATTAACGTGTTTATATTATCTTAATATATTTATTATGTGCATTAATACTAAGTTAAAAATAAAAATGCATTTTATGTATTAAAAACACAATTTACTATGATATGAATACGTTTCAATAACTCCTTTAACTCCTAACACTGATCTTGCAATGGAGATTTTCTATATTAGAAACAAGGTATTACAGATGGGTGTCTTTTTTACTATGGAAGAAGATGAATTTAGTATCCGTAATGGAAGAAAGTAAACATAAGAGATTAACCGTAAAGGAAAGGAATTATGGGAAATAATGGTAGCAAATAATATTTTGCGTAAAAATGTATTAATCTTTTTACCAATAAATCTGTTATGAATAATAGAAGATAAAAGGGTATTTTTACCTTGCAAAAAAAGTGAAAAAACAAAGTTAATACAAAACTTACTATTTTCTGCCCATAATACTATTATGGGTTTTAGTTATAAACCATCTTAATGGTGGGTTTCTGGAAAAGAGAGAAATCATTTTTGGATTCTCCAGAAAATTTCACATATTAATATAGATAAAAAATCACAAAGAGCTCATATATATATATATGTGTGTGTGTGTGTGTGTGCAATGTGGGTGCTACATATACTGATGTTCCGAAGATTATGTCAATAACTGGATACGGTGGAACTGTTCAAAGACAGGGACTCAAGATGGAAGTGCACCTAAAAGGGAGATTGTGGTGCAATTCAATGATGATGTAGCTGATGGAATGCAATGAAAGTTTATTCCAACACATAGAGAGGTGGGAGTCAAAGTGCCCTTACATTTTACACTGCTGAAAATTGTAGTTCAACCCTAATAACCGGTCTTATGTTCACATAAGATTTTGGTGGTGTTATGTTTTTTAGTTCTCTTCTTTTGTCGCATTTACATTCTTAGGGCTTGTAATATGGCTATTACCCACTTGAATGGGCAAAAAATGAAAAAAGCTGATGGTTACAAAATCCAACTAAGATAACCTAAAACCAAGTTTCATCTGATACAAAAAAACGAATCTCCACTTCTTTGTGTACATCAAAACTGAGACTTTACACCAGCTCCTCAGATTGAATATATCAGGCTGAACCTGAATTCTTTGTAGCTAGTTTTATACAAGTAAACACCAAAACCTTATGTGAACTTTACATTCTACTAGATCAATTAGTTGGTCAATTCTACAGGAAGTTGTTAAACTTGTTGGGACTTATCAATGTAAACTAATCATCCCTGTTAATATTCCAGGTTTTTTATCCTTCTGTCATATATATCAAAATTAGATTAGAGGCTCATGCTGCTGCTTTGTCTATTAAGCACTATGTGTAAGTTCTTATCTACCTCTTTACATCTTGCTGCACCCAACCTTTGTGATGCTCATTGGACTAACCAAACTGTCTTTCTGATACAAAAGTTAACGGTATTGAAGATGCAGATGCGCTTAATTTAATTACTAAATTTGGTTATTTCCCTTTTTCGTTTCTTTGAAAACCCAAGATGGTTTTCTGCTCAATGAATACTATAAAACCTCTTCAGAAGAATACTATGTATAGGAATAAACTCCATATAAGAATAAAATTTTCCTGTCCCAATTTGGGCCAGTCATATTTAAGAATAAACTCCATATTTGAATAAGTCTTCTTTTGTGGTCACGTCTTAATAAATTTACCTCCATATAAGAATAATTGATATTATAATATATATAATATAGATCTTGTTATATTAAATCAAAGTTTGAGACAATGACTTAATTTTTTGAGTTGCTACTACATCTTTTAACTTGTGAGTACGTACTAATTCATATATTTATACATGTAAATTTAACATAAACTAATTAATATTGTATATTTTCTAGGTACATATTTGTGTTTTATGTACATGAATGTATTTTTCTAGGTTCATATTTGTGTTTTTTTATGTACATGCATGTATTTTTTCCAGTTACATGTATAATAATTTATATTTTTATAAAGGAGACCTTCATATAAGAATAAACCCCATATAAGAATTTTTTTTTTAGTCCCTAGGGTATTCTTTTAGAGAGATTTTGTTATACATTAGTTTTGTCAAAAAGGTTACTCATGGTTACATATATTCTCAAGTACTTTTGAGAACTAGCTTAAATGGGTTGATCAAGTAGAGGAGGAATACATTGAAACGATAAACCTTTACAATGTTAATAACCTGTCGCATGACATGTTTCAAATCAAGCTACATGCACATTCCTACATGATCACAATCATTGGTTCTCTTTCCTTGAACTATTTTGGATTTTTTGTATCCTGTAAATATCAACAACATATTCCTTAATTTGTAATTTGAGGTGGACATTAAGGGAACGAACTCTATGAGCTGGCAAGAAATATGTCTTCAGTCTATAATTTTAATTTGCAATTGGCTAGCCATTGTCATTAACTAGCATCTCTTACGGTTTGTATTTTTGAATCCCTGATAGTTTTTTACAATCTAATATATTCTAAATGGAGCTAACATCCCTCGTAAATATGAGAATTTGGAATATTAATCGACCCATGGTATGCAAGTATCTTTTTATTTCAAGTTATGTCACACCACAGAAGCACTAAGGTTTCTGCACTAGTAACCATAACAACAATGATTACTTCAGATATTTTAAATCTTGGATTAATTGATTTTTGGTACTTGAATTTTGTCCAACATTAGAATTTGGTCTAACTTTTGACCAATTTAGAGTTTGGTACTTGGAAAAAACGTTGATCCGTGTTGACTCGGTTAAACCATGATTTCTGTTTAACAATTATTAAAAAAATTAAATAAAATCTAATTATTAAATTAATTTACTATTATACCCTTCACTTTACAAACATTTACATGATTACCTAAAACCATATTTACACCTTCAAATATTTCTCTTTTTCACTATCGCCCGCAACATCATGTAACCCCCCAAACAACATCCGAGATTAAACCACGACCACCTTTCATGATTTTGAAAAAATTCTTCATTGATCTATTCTCTCCGATTTACATAACCATATAACATCTTCTGATTTTAACATCAATTTGCAAAACCTTCTTCCGATTGAAACACCAAAAATACTTCTCAAGCTCAATTTCCCTCCTGGAAACATATAAACACAACAACAAAAGTACAGTAAAACACAACAATTCCGTAAATCTGTAACAACTTTTAAAACCTAAAATCAGTAATCATCTTGCCTGAAAAACTGAAATTTTGTACACATTTTCTCTGAATACTGATACTATAATGAAATCTTGATGCGCTTCCTTGTAATACAGGTTCGAGTCCCTTAACCAATCTTTTCAACTGCTCATAATTCCCATTAACTAGACAAGAAATTTTCATTAAAATTTAGAAAAGTCTTCTGATTCAACAACACCCACCCATTCCTCAAGAACACATATTACAGAAATCACCAACAGAATCAACTCGTTCTAACGAAGAAACTAATCGAACTCCCAATTTGTATAGCAACATTCCAACTTGCAGAAACCTAATTTTATTATTAGGGCAATCAAACAAACAAACAAATTCCAGAGAAAAAAAATCAGTGGAGGAAGCTCTTTCATGAAATTGTTACTCATGATGTTATTACTTACACTGAACATGCTAGGAGGATGTGGTTCATTGAAGATGTCGTTAAGATCGAACTTTTTGGTCGATTAATTCCCGTTTTCGAAAAAACAGCGCAACAAAACTTGGTTCTTGATCTTCAAGATATTTTTCAAAGGTTTTCTTTTGACAACATTTGTAAAATCTTGTTCGGGTTTGATTCTGCCTACCTTTCAACTTCACTTCATTGGACCGAATTTGCTATTGGTTATGTGATCGGTGATCCCATTAAGATTAAGAGATTTTTGATCGGAGAAGAAACTCAGGCAAGCAACTTCGACAGTTCGAGAATCTGCGAGAAAATCCCTTTATCAGATTACATCTCATCCACTTACTTTTCTCTAACCTATCTCTGCAATTTTTCTCATCATCACAGCAAAACCCCTTTCTCAAATTCTCCTCACATCAACCAAATCCTAACTTACTAAATCAAAACCCTAATTTCACTGAAACCGCAATTTCTCATTCGAAACCCCAATTTTACTAAATCAAAACCCTAGTTTCACTGAACCCCAATTTTTGTTGTTATTTTTTGAACTGGTGGTGGTGGTTACGGTGGAATGGTGTTACACTGGTGGTGGATTTGGTGATGTTAAGGAAGAACAGGAAGATGGAGAATGAAAGATATGAAATTATAACGAAGAAATTGGGATTTTGATTAGGAATTGTATTAATGGGTTTATCTGTCCTCAATGGTCGGAAGATGGAAGAGAAGAAGGAATGGCGGAAGAAACTATGATGGAGAGTGAGGTTAGGTTAGACTTTTGAAGCGTGTAAAAAGTATGGGTGACAATAAGGGTAATTTAGTCCAAGTGAAGGGTATACTAGTAAATGTTAAAATTAATTAAAATTAAACTTAAACGAGTCAACGTATTTTTCAGGTACCAAACCCTAAGTTGGTCAAAAGCTACACCAAACCCTAATGTTGGACAAACCCAAGTACTACAAACCAACTAACCCTTAAATCTTGATGACTCTGATATCAAAAAAATGAGCCTTTTTAATTACAATTAGAACTGGAAGAAAACATGTTGACTAGCTATTTGAAACCTTGGTGATTTATAATTTATTTATTCCACTATGAATTAAAAAAGTGCATGACAATATTCACAAAACTTTCAACTATCTATTTACATAATTGAGAAAGTTATAGACGTAACCAAAACCCAGTTCTGTTATCCCCAACCCTTTGGGGATTTTGGAACGTAACATGGTTTCCTGAAGACAATGTCTGATTATCCTCACCCATTAGGTGATCCGAACTTCCAATACCATTAACAACATCAATGGGATAATGTAAATTACTGACATGATCTATGCTAAGTTGAGAAATACTCACCTCTTCCTCGGCTCCAATTATCATCTCCATAGTAAATTTTGCAGTTTGGTAAGTATTTACTATACTGCAGACTGAGCACAAAGATTAAAAGCTAGTTGGCAAAGATCATTAAAACGCAAGGCTTGAGATTTCTGACAGTAGTCTTGCACTTTCCTACATCCTTCACCCAAGAAAACCCCAACTTTTGCTTTTCTTATCCACCTTTTCTAATGTAGACATCTGGAACCAACATAATATTCTGCACAATGAAGAATTTAAAAATATGCTTACAAAGAATGCCTGTGAACTCAAAATTATGACAATCACAATTCACCTGTATGTCGTCGTTACAGGAGATGAAACTAACAAGGCAACTCCTATTTTTCCAGGCTTAGAGCAATTACAATGGGCATCGGTATATTTCATAATTTGCCAAACCACGTGGATAGGCAAACTATGTTTTGGGCAGTGGAAAATTGGATAAACGAATCAAACTGAACCGTTCGATGCAAGCTGAGCTGCTCGATCCAGGTTGAGACGAGTCTCAGAGGCAACTTGAGATGTTCGGCTCATCTTGCCTCGCCAACAGTCAGATCACAACGGTTGAATCCAACGACTCTTATTTTCTTCCCTATAAATTCAACCAATTTCAACTCCAATATCACACCTTCTCCATTCAAAAATTATTCTACTTTCACTTTTATCTTAATATTTCCAACTCAAAATCTTGATCTCAACTTCTGCTAAAAAAAATCAGAAAAAATAATGGTCAGCTCATCACAAACACAAAATATTGAATCAGAAAAGGGTTCAACAAAGCCTCGCGGTCAATCTCATAGAAGATAAAGCTATCTGCAGAGGATATGTATCATGTACGCTTAATGTTGTCAATGGTGTTAGTCAACAACATGCAATGCTTTGGAAAAAAAAATTAAAAAAATTAGACAAGGAAACCGGAAATCTAAATAAACATGACTTCTCCAGGTTTTCAGGTCGTTTTATATAATCAGCAAAGACATGAGCATTTTGGTAGGTATGATGATGCAAGTGAATCCCAAAGAGGAAGCTGTAATACTGAAGCTGATATAGTAAGTTAGTTACATTTCAATTTGTTTAATTGATTTTTAAACCTTTTATATTATAAATAACTAATTTTTAAATGTTGAAACTGCAAATGCGAAAAACTTGAGAGGGCATGGAAACTCAAAGATGGTTCGGGTTTCAAACACGAAGAATGTTTCCACATCCTCAAAGTCCTGGACAGATTTAACCGCAATATATTGAATGAATATCAAGTACCAAAGCAACCCCCTTATGAGACGACAAACGTTTCTCAAGGGTCTTCGTCTACTTATTCTTCACCAGAAACAATCTCATCCCCACAACCCAACATAGGCGTATCCCAGCATGTTAATATTAATCCTAATGATAATGGTAATACAGAAAGATGTGATGGACCAGGCAACAAAAAAGGTAAAAGGATCATAAAGGCGGCTCAAGAAGCCACTGAATCTTCAACTTCAGATGTCAACTTTCAAGATTTTTTTGAAAAACAAGAAAAGACTGATATTGGTAAAATGATAGAATATAAGAAAATACATGAAGAAATTAGGAGAGGTCGTAAGGCACTTGAACAAAATCTTTTTGATGCTCACATAAGAGGAATCTTAGGAATGGACACGTCAAAGATGAATCATACACAATTGCGAATCTTGCGAGAAGAAATAAATAAAATTGAAGTACAAAAGGAATATCAATTCCCAAACTCGGTTGACGTTGATTCTGATGGGGAGGGAGAGCATGAGGATGACACTAATGCCATTGTTCCACTGGATTAGTTTTAGTTTTAAATTTTGGATGTAGTTAATCCTTTGTTTTGCACTCAATTGAAACCTTAGTTTCAATTTCAATGTTGTTTTTTCACCAATTTGATCCTTAGTTTCAATTTCAATATTTGATCCTTAAATTTTACAGAAATCAAAATAAAATAAAAGAAATAAAGCGATTGAAAGATAACTATTCTTTTTTAATTTAAAAAACAACAACTAAATCCTGTGAGGTTTCTTCTTCCAAAATCATCCCACAAGTGGGCAGTGAGATCCTCCATTAGCCTAACATATAATTCTCTGTGTTCAATTCTCGCTTCTAAAATTCTATACTCTCTTGCTGGCACGTCGTGTTGGGGTTGAACATCTTTCCTAAAATCTTGATGTGGATAACTTGTCCAACTTGGATCCCGTAGGGTCTCCTCAATTACCATATTATGTAAAATGATGCAGATGAGCATAACTATATTCATTTCTATTGGTTTAAACAAACGATATGGTCCACAAATTATATGGAACTTCCTCTTCAAAACTCAAAATGCTCATTCGACATCCTTTCTAACAGCCATCTGCTTCCCGTTAAAATATTGTTTTGCACGCTCGCCTTGGTCAACCACGACGTCATCTTGAACTAAAGTTGACCACTGTGGATGAATTCTATCCACCATAAAATACCCACTATTATAGATATTGTCGTTGATGGTGAAATTGAAGATAGAGCAGTTCCATACTTCAGCTCTTTAAACAAAGACTATTTATGCAGAACATTGATGTCGTTATTTGAACCCGGTAGTCCAAAAAAAGGATGTCATATCCAGCAATCATAAGAGGTTGTCACTTCCAAAACAACAGTTGGTTTTGTGAAGTGGACCTTATATTGACCCTGCCATCCATGCCACACCCAATGCATGCAATTAAAGCTACCTAACATTCTGGGAAATCTTCTTTGGTGTTTTCAGCTAGTAGTCGGTCGACATCATCTTGCGTTGGTAGTCGTAAAATGTGGACCAAAATGGTTAACTACAGTTTCGCAGAACATTTTAAGATTGTCGTATGTTGTTCTTTTTTCCATATGACAATACTCATCACAAGCATCCGTCGGCACACCATAACCTAGAATCCTTAGGGCTGCAATAACCTTTTTGTTCAGGACTATGTCCTTGTATGTTTAGTGCATCAAATTGATAGTTGAATTTAGGGTTTACCCGAAAAAGCTCTCCAATAACCCGCATGACCAAGTGTTGTGGCATGCGTAAGCGACATTGAAAATCTTCATCAGAGTATACACTTTTATTAATAAAATAATCACGTATCATGTGTTGATGTCCTTTCTCTCGATATCTCCACGTCCATTTTCCTATCAATACGGCTCTTGATTCTGGATCTCGCGGTATTTGCCCTAAGTATATTTGTATCATATGGTTGGTCATCCTTCTCTCATCGTCTGAATCTTCATCCATTTGATCAATCTGTAGCATAATTCCTTAAGCTTGTTGGAACCACAGTTCCCCTATCAGTTGTGCTTCTTTATTTTCCACTTCAGGATCCATAAGTTGAGATCAAGAGTTTGAGTTGGAAATATAAATATTGAAGTGAATCGGAGAATTTTTTGAGTGGAGAAGGTGTGATTTTGGAGTTGAAAATGTTTAAATTTATAGGGAGAGAATGAGAGCCGTTGGATTATAAATGTTGAGATTCGACTGTTGTCGAATCTTTAGACGAGTCTCGGCCTAGCCTGGGTCAAGCGGCTCAGGTTAATTCAGTCGTCTCTAATTGAATCGATCGACTCAATTTGAGTTTGATGGAAAATCCCCCAAGTACCAATTTGCCAACCCATTTTTTGGGTTTGCCAATCTGATTGTAGAGGTATATTTGGCAAATTAGCCGATATACCATACCCGCTGGAGTTGCTCTTAATTAGGGGCTGGTGAGAATAATAGGGTGTTATTAGAAATTTACACACACTACCAAAATTATAGGGGGTGTCAAATAGTGGTGAAAATACTAGTTTACCCCTCCCTAATAACTAATCATAAAATCCTACTATACTTGATCCCACCAGCCCCTAAAGTATTCTAAAATCAAAACCCAAAATCATTTCACCCCCTCCTATGTGATTTTTGAGTAAGTAAATCTAGGTTAGAAACCGTAAAACGTTACAGAGAAAAGGTTTGTCATGGTCGTGAACCTTAGACTATAACGACTTTTCATATGCATGTTAAAAGAATGAAAAATCGTCATAGTCTTTGATTTTCGACCATGACGACCCTTGTTGTTTATTTTCACTGAAGACGAAGATAGGGTAAAATATGTGGCGTCAACCTATAGGTTTTGCAGTTTTTGTAATTTCTTCCCTAGTATAATGTGAGAGGTTACCCTTTGATTTACCAGAAGCCGAAGAAGAATTAGTAGCAGGTTATCAAATCGAATATAAGTATCATATTTGGTTTATTTTATGTTGCTTCCTATCTAAATCTACTAGTTTCTTCATTATTTATAACAGTTCTTTATTTAGGAGTCTATTAGGGCCGTATCCGTTTTCACCTTAAACCATGACGGTCCTAAATGGTTATTTTCACTGAAGACGAAAAGTATAGTTAGGGTCGTCATGTTACAATTTGGGGCCGTCATGATAATATTTCTGACCATGACGATTTTTCATAGTCCGGTAAAGTTGTAGGTAAGGGTCGTCATTGTTGGATGTTACGACCATGACAACCTATGAAGAATTGTCATGGTCAAAACCTCACGACCATGACGACCCTTACCCTGTGTCTTTGCTTTTCCACAATGATTCGATAGTTTTAACCAAAAATTCAACCATTCGTACAATATTAGTAGTTTATCCTGAGTATTTTGAGCTCACGGTTCTTCATTTTTTTAACATTGAAATCACTCATTTCTCAAACCCTAATTTTCACTTTGTTTTCCCCTCCAAAAGCCCCTCTTCTTCTCCACTCATAAAACCAATTTTTTTTAATAATAATGAATAAATAAATCTAATTTTAATTTTAATCTTAATCATAATATATATAACTAGTCTAATCTAATTAATTACCTAAACTAATTATATATTAGGACTAATCAAATAGGACAATTTAACCATAAAAATATATAATGGATAGGGGATATTATTTTTAGACGACCCTATTTTATCTTTTTCTACAGCCCCTTATTATTTTCACAAACCCTCGATTAAACCAGGCTATTTGGCCACTATCTATGTTCTAGACACTATGCGCTTGTACGATTTATAAAAGTAAGTTTCTAAACCTGCCAGGCTTCAAATTAGCCAGGTAAAATATACATAAAATACTGAATTAAATGTAATCCAGGTGCATCTTTAGATGTTAGTTGTTGTTTTCCGAATTGTGAAAAACAACAAAATTAAACTATCTGGAAATATTTTAGCCGCTTACCTGTGTTCTGGATTTTTTTTTGCATGACTAGTTGTGTTAAACGCCATGTTTTCGAATCATTGTAGAGTTTATCACGGCTGAGAAACGACTTTCGATTTATCATGGCTCCAGCAGTTTATCTAAACTGGCAGAATTATTTAATCTGTTAGTCTGGGAAAAAATTATTGAAATGGCATCTTGTTCATATAAAACGTTGTAAGCTTAGAAGAGTTAAAAGGAATACATACAATGATACATATGTAGAAAGGGTTGTACAATAGCAAGCAACTGTTGCACGGCCTTCCCCAGGACAAAAAATAGTTTATATTTGAGCAATTCCCTTTTTTACAAGCATATCATATACTCTATCAATTTTGCTTGGGTCTACTTTAAATAGTCGATAAGCATCAGCTGTTTTGGTAATGTTGCCACTGAAAACCTCCTTCGACATAACCTCCAGCATTTTAAGATAATGAGAAGGAAGCAATTTGGATTCGCGGCACAATCTTTGCTCCTGCGAAAACAGCAAAAATAAACTGAAATCAGAAAGCAATTCCAGAAAGAAAAAAAAATGATTCCTGCTCTCAGACCACCCTACGGTTACAAGATTCTCATATTTCCAACTATGCATGACTTTTGGAAACTACTTCATCAGGTTGTCAATAGACCAGACTCCTACTTGTGTACATTAACCAACAAAAACCAAAACCCCTACCTACTCAATAGGTTTCACTTCTAGGTTGTATATAAAGCAAAACAAGATAACGAGTTCCAGCCCTAAATCCTAAATGCGTTAGACTATTAATTGTGCTTCTAAGTGCAGATAACAACCCCGACACTCGAATCCAAAAAACAACCTGATTGATGAAATTTAAGCAATCATCACAAAATTTAGTAACATCTAAATTTGTTGGTCAAAGACAGTGGGAATAACCAATCCATCCAAAAGTAACTAGGCCGGAAATGAAAAGGGTATTCAAAAGGTACTTTTGAGAGGGCCTTTGGAGTTCAACATTATTGACTGAGTCATGGATGAAGATCCCACAGTGTGTTAACAGTTAGAAAATCGGTGGACCTGTGATGCTCATCATACATCACTTTGAGCATGAGCCAACACACTCACCCTAGGGTGTTACCATGTCTTATTCTGTACTAAAGCGTATAATTTGTTGACGGATGCACAAGGAAGACGTGTGCTCGGTAGGAAGTTTAAGAAATTAACACCCTTCTCACAATTGAAGTTGTGCCTAACGTCACTCATCTGTTGAGGTTGTTCTTTCGGTATTTAATGTGGATCAATAAACTTGCCCTCAATAGTAGCCTGAACTTAAAATCGCAAGACTAAATATAATGCAACAAACAAGTACAAACTTACAGCATCGGATAGTAGATCAGACCCAGGAAGTCCCACAACATCCCAATCATCCAAACAACTTGCAAAACCCAGTGCTGGTGTTGTAGATAAACCTTTGCCATCAGACTCGAATCCAGCGGATCCTTTTAAACCACCTCGAGGACTGCTGCTATCAGGTTCACTTTTGGGACGGTTCACCCTTTGCAGAAATTTACCACTAGCCCCAAGTTGAGAATTTCCCTTCCCTTTGGAAGCGCTTTCCTCAGCCTCCCTTTTCCTTTTCTGTTCACGATATCTGTCTGCCTCAGCTGATGTGCGGCACCCAGCAGCTCGGGCTTCCTACATCATATTTAAGAGATAAGTAACATGAGTTATAAGAGGAACAATGACCTATGATGAACTTTCTGTTCCTTTACTTTTCTATTGTCAAATAGAAAAATATGATATTTTACAAGACAAAAAAATTAAAGAGTCAGGATAATGGATGTCATATCGTATTTAACTATAGTTGTATCTGGTTCACTCTATGTTTGTGGTTATTTATGATATTGAAAACAGGGAATTATTGAACCTAAATTCATCACTTCACTTGTTTCACCCAGTATCAAAGAATATCTACCTTCCAAAATCAGATAAGGATGTTTTCCCCCCACAAAAGGTCAGAATTTCCCAAGTACAGTTAGATTTTAACAACGGTAAACAAAGCAAGAAATGCACGAGACTTTTCAAAACAAGAACAACACAGGAAATTTGTAACAAGTGCAAACTATCTGCACACAGATAAGGGCTTCCTACAAAAGAAATAAATTTCAGTTACTGTGAGTGGTTGAAGTCTTAGAGAACCTAATAAAACTTGCATCGTTGGCGCACTATCTTATTTTTAAAAGGGTGACTGAAAAGCAAATCAAGAAGCGTGTAAAATCAGAGAAAGACTAAGATATCAGGTCTGGCCCGGAGTCAAAACTTTAAGCTTAGAAACTGAATGCATATAAAAAAAATCTTGCTCTAAAAATTCCAGGACGCGGGTCACTGGGTGTCAAACATTCTTACACCAAACAAGTAAATATGGATTTTTAGAGGCATCTCTTTCTTATCGAAGACTCCACATAACATCTAGTATGGTTGACTCCACTTCACTGGCCCAAACCAAGTCTCTGACAGATCGAATGGTCTAGGTTTTGATTTTTCCCTGGGAAATAGCAGTCCTTGCCCTTGGTCACATTTAAGGGCAGAATCTCTTCTAGTTCCAGACAAACTTAAAAGTAGAGGTTACCCTCCATACATCATTTCCTTCAAGATGCTACTGCTATACGTGCTTTACATACATGACACGATACGAACCATTCTTTCCATGATAATATGACTCAGTTTGATCTGGCAACTGAGTCAAACAACTCGTACATGCTTTACAAAGTAGAGGTTACCCTCCATGTATCTTTGTCAACAACTCGTCATAGCATGCCTGAACAACTTGCTAATTCTCGCAGGAAAATTTCTAGGGTAATTCTGAAAAAAATGCCTGCCTGAACCAGAACTACTGATTTTCTTTGACAAACAAGCAACATACCTGAAGTTCTTGAATTCTTTTCTTCATTCCGTGCTCCTCGATAACGGTCCTTATCAGTTCCTCGTGTTCTTCTTTCGAATGAAAGCGCATGTAAACCTTGTAACGTTGATATATCTCTCTTTCTTCGAGAGACAGGTCCTTCTCCAATGGATCAGGGTTCAGTAAATTTCTTTCCAATATGAAGTCCTTCCTACGCTTCCTCTCGTCAAGCCTGCCAAAAATCTGTTAGTACATTTGATCTATAAGAGAAACAAACGCAGACAAACAAAATTCACCTCAAAGCAGGTCTAACATGGGAGGGTTATAGAGCAGAGTTTCTACTACAAGCTTACTAGTGACATGCATTACGTTCCTTCCTATAAGAAACTTTGCATTCACCCACGCGATATACAGGCATGAGGTAATGTTTACCACGTGAAACTTGAAGGTATGAAGTAAATATGACTTTTTCCTTGATTAGAAGTGTAAAACTATGGCGGTTTTGGAAAAGAGTAAGAAACACCCCAAACAGCTAGGGTACCAATATACACCATATATTCATAAAAGAATGTTTCTAAGGGATGCATATTAAGTAGGGTTCATGATAACATCCTATAACATATGTACCAAAAGACCCCTACAAACAGTGTATACTAGCTATAATGCCGTGCAGTAGTTTTAGTTCATCATTCACTAGGTACCATGACAGAAATCCAAACTGCCAACTATAAGTTCTAACTAAAGTAACTGTGTGCACACTGCACTATAGAGTACTTGTGTTACGCATCAAAAAGCAATCACTCACTGCAAGTCTGCCATTTAATGTTATGTTATTATGTCTCCATTGAGCAATTGACTCTATCATGTTTTGCAGATGTCTATTGTGGTTCATTCAATTTCTCTTTGACAATCTACTATTTTATGGGAAACTTAGGGAACAAGTATACCTATTCAGATAAATACGCAACACTCGCAGCTTAAGTTCACACTCAGCTTCAGTATCCGTATCCTTGAACTCCATCTCTGCAAGTGACTGCTCAGCATCATTGTCATATTCGGGCTCAAACTCATGCCTTTTGGCATTATAGCCACTTAGTTCAGTCATAGAAGGCCCCTCTTCTCTGGATGGTATAGGTTTCTTTCCTCCAATACTTCTGTCCATGTGAGAATCTGGCAGCAGCATTTAGCAAAAAAAAATTACCTTGTTAGCTGTAAGGATTAGCGCTGTAGAAACTAAGAACGTAGCCACTGCAGGGTTCCGAATGCAACTTAGTAAAAGATGTTACCCTGGTGAACCAATGTAAATCAGAAAGGAACGACCACATGGCCCACAAGGAACTGGTGTCTATCTCCAGGAAGCCTATAAGATATAACGGGCAAGGCATTGAAAACTTGAGGCCCCAAATTCACTTGTAGGACTACCTGCCCCATGTACAATTTATATGACTTGAAACCTAAAGTGTTATTTCTCTCCACGATTATGATGGAAGGGACACCCAGAGCTAAGGGGAAAGATCGAGTTCAAATACGAAGTTATATACAAAAGCTAGTTCCCACGACTGCATTAAGCATATAATAACAAGGGTTTTGTTACCTTGTGCACCCATGTACAAGATAACAAAATCCTAATAACAAACAAATACTTCCCAGAGGACCTAAGGCTAAGAGCCCTGCACAACAAAGCTTTGAAAAGCTGAGACAAGAAAGGTTTCCTTCCTAAATTTGCTTATTTATCAGTAACTCCAAGTTTCCGAGTAAGCTAACCTTCCAATTTGACTGGATCAGCAGTCTCTTTGATTTGGGCCATAATTGATGCTTTCTTAACTGCACCTGCTGATGCTCTATTGGTGCTGCTAAAACCAGCCCCGGAATCTACATCTGATGCTGAAAACAAGTTTGTGCTTCTTGCATTATTTACATTATACATGAATTTATCTAGTCTCATTGGCCAACTGAATCAGACCGACAGAGAAGGCACATTGAGATTGCATACCTCCAGTTAAGCTAGATGGTGATTGACCTTCAATCCTGATGAAGCAAACCAAATTAGCACGGAACCTAATAAGAAAAAGGGACAAAACAAAGGAAAGGAAAGGGCAACCAATCTTCTACATAATACATAAATAAGATAGAATCATACTTGACTCTAGAAGGAGAGAATGGAGAATCTTCTTTCAGCGTGAAATCCCCAAATGTAGGAAATCCTGTGGCAGTCACTGTAACATTTAGAACACAGAGAGCTTTTCTTTTTTTGTTGCGAGAAAATAAATATTTACTAGATAATACAAAGCAAGCTGGAAATTCTCTGAGAGCAAAAACTAAAATAAAAAGAGTACAGTGGGGATCAGTAAAAGATCCCTTGATCTATTTCAATCAAGTATTCTAGAAACCCAACTTGAACCATTGAGCATTTAAATGTTTGATATCTTAACTAACGCTCAGAAATTTCTTCCGTTAAACTGAAACTGTATCAAATCAAATGCACCAGTTGGGAGCACACAGTAAGAATTGGAAAATGATCCTGCCAGTGTTGATCTCCAGTAAAAAGCATTTTTTTCATCAGAAAACTACAAACATGGTATATTTGAAAGCGTGATACATGAATATTCTGACAGAACTACGTTATGATTTTACCTAGTAAAAGGTCACTAAGACAAATGCATTGACACCCAATCGATGCCTCGTCAAAAATATTCTAACGTTTAACAGAACAACTCACTCGTCCCTTCTAAGTTAAGTTACAGCTACATACTCTATCGCTTTCTATATCAACTCGTAACAAATCATAATAGGGAAACGATCAAGGTTAAATATTATAAGCAACAGGTATGCAAATGCAATCCACAGTCAAACCAAATGTAGCACAGGTTCAGAGCAGAATAACGTAGTAAAAGTTTTGAAGCATCCCCATTTACTTGTCGTTATCCAACTACTAGGAGGCTTACATTGTTTTTATTTTATTTTTTTATTTTTTTTATCAATAAAGAATTGCTGACGAGTTTCGAACTCAGGCAAAGACTTAACCTCTGTACTACAATGATGTCGGCATGACGCTCACGTTGTTAAAAGACAACGAAAAGGAATTTTGACTCCAATAACAACTATTTAAACCGGAATCTAATCTATTTTTCAACCAACAACTCTGAAACAGTGAGTCCCAAATCAACTTTCATCTCTAGCTGAGATGTAAACTTGCAGGTTTCTAGTTTCTTTTCATTTGGACAATAAGACGTGGCAAATAACATGGTTTGCAGAGGTATCCCACTGACCAAGCATGTCATATTGCTAGCATACGGAAACAGAAGTTAGACGTAGAATTTGTTTGATATATTGAAGGTACTACTATCACCATGTTCCTCACTAGGATGGCCGCCCTGGTCAAATATGTAAGAAACGCTGAATCCAATTCTTTATCCTATGTTATCAGAAACGATATTGCTGAGTGTAACTTCAAATTCTAACAAAGAAGGATTAACAGAAATATAATGTTGAATAACCTAATTAATTAATTAATCACAGGGGGAGATTGACATATAACGATTGAATGTAGTTCAGAATAATTCATGAATATTTGGAAGTATTAGCTGCAGAAGCCAAGACCCATGACTAACCTTTCTTGACCTCACTGTTTCCTTTTGCCATAGCAAGAAGCTCCTTTCTGTTCTTTCCCACAACATGAGACATGTCCTTCAAAAGATACCAGTGACTAATTATTATTGCTACATAGAAACATACACGCCTGATGGCCTTAGAATGTCAGTTAAAAAATAATAAATATCTTACAGGGAGTGGGAAACACGGAGAATTCATATAGGCAGTCGTGAAGTGATCAATACATAGAGCCTTACTCTTCGTACCAACGTGCTCTGCAATTTCTGCCCAATTACCTAATCCATACATTTCAATTCCCTACAAGGAGAAAATTTTGCAGGCATAAGCTCCCACCCACGCGTTGTGAAACAAGCCTTATATGTAAGGATCTGATGATTCTAAATAGAATCATGTAACCATAAGTGATTTCATATGGATAATATGATAAGTAAAGGAAGTACCTCTAGAAGCAATATCTCTTCATCTGCATTCCAATCTGGACAAATAAGGGGAAATGACAAATTGTCCTGTTGAAGAAAATACATAGAAAATGAATGGAAAAAGACAGGAGAGATAATAAAGTAGCATAGTTTCATATCTAATCTGCAATAGATCAGATAAGATTTAAGACAACCATTAGCAACCGAAATGAAAAATTGGAAAAACATAAGAAAACCAGAAAGTGGAGCCTGATCACTTGAATAATGAACAAGGAGGAGGCAATTTCTGAATAGCAATATTTTACATGGTATGAATTTTTCAAGCAGCTGTGTTTAAAATCCCAACTTTATTACCCCTATATAGTCTATAAAATCTAAACATATGTTGGATTATGACACGTATTTTCCATATCCGATACACAATCAGAAATAAAATTGTTTCATTATATATACTTTTTTGACAAGTATGTGCTCGTCTCTGTTTTCCCAACGGGGAGTATGTTTCACACTACGTACACACATTGAACAGCCTGTATATGTTAATTCGCTTCATCAAGTAGCTTAAGATGCATAGGCACAAACCAACTTAAACAGTTATTTCAAAGAGAATACAAAGAAAGTAAATACTCACCATAACCCTGTATGGGTGATTGCTCTTGTGAGGTGTAACTTCAGCTCCTACAGAAAAGCACTCTATGCATAGATCAAAATCAGGACACTTCACACACTTGATACGAATCTTCCCAGAGATATCTTTATTACAATAATTGCAGTGGTATAGTGCCCTCTTTCCATCACTTGTTCCTTGAGCTGTTAATAAAAAATAACAGAAAAATCACTGATGCGAAGTGGCATAATACAAACAAACATATCTGATCGATGCCTTCTCGATATCAAGAAGACTTCTAGGATAGTGACTTGAGAGGATGCCATTGCCCGTAAATGGTACAAGAAATACACGGCCAGTACTATTATATATGTATAGGTATTGCGGTTCAAACTGAAATATATTTTTACACTCCTTTTATTAAAAAAAGAAACATATTTTCACACTCGTAACTGACAGGAGGACTAAGACACACATTTTGTCAACCAAAGGCGATGATAAACTAGTAAAATATGACAAGAGGGGATGACATCAGAACACTTTCATACACCTGATAATCATCCAACGACCTCCATAAGGACTTCCAACACTTTTTGGTGTCAAATATATAAAAAGGACAGGTGCATGGTGTATAGAGCATGAACACTTTTTGTAACATCAATCGTTTTGATAAGTCACCTCTTATTTATCTTTTGGAATACCACTATTCACAAAGGCGTTTTCAGAAGAGAAAAAACTGCACAGAGTAGATGACAGGACATTTTTCAACAGTCAGCGTGTAGTGAAACGACCAATATTCCAGTTGTTAGCTTGAAAAAACCACAGGTAGATGGATTTACTCATCCTAACATGGTTCTTGATAATTGAATAGTAAAAGAATATGCATAATGCTGGATTAACTTGGGAATCAAAATCCGTTGATATATTGGATTTTACAAGGTCGATATTCTAATATGACGGGCGCGGATTGAGGAGCCAAATCCACGATCGACTAGAAACATTTTAACAAACTTCTCTCTAACCAATTGTGTCTTAAACTAATAATAAAAATAAACAGGAGACTATGAAGATTTTCTCATATATATGTCCGAACAAACCTGCACTTGAAGAATCTAAATTTTCTCCACTGGTAGCCGCTCTTTTCCTTTTAGACCTAGAAACGAAAGCAGTGAATAAAGTGAATTTTACACGGGAGATGGCAGAGGGACGAAATCAGCAATAACAATTTATAAAAAAGATGCACACAATCTAAATAACAATAGGCAACAGCATGTACAAACTAATGCTTATACTAGAAAGATCGCTATGGTGAATAAACATCCGAAACTAAAACATCAACTATAGAAGTACTTCAACATGAACCTCATGAAGCATTTTACAGTCATAATAAATAACATAAGAGTAACACAACTCTCATGCTTGGACACAGGCAAAACCTACTAAGCCTTACCGTCATCATCCTATGGATGGTTATAAAGGCAAAATAACCGTTTCTTGCATATAAAGGAATTCTAAATCCAAAATAATCCTGACAAATTGTTGGAAAAAAGTTTCAATTCAAGAACATAGACTATTCGAGTATTAACTGACTGTACAAAAAATAATCCTCTAGTTGACAAAATTCACAAAAGAAACTGCATTTGTGGCACTAAAAAATTCAAACACTCGATAAAAGGGAAAAAATTGTCTCCATGAAATTACAAACTTTCCAAAGTTAGGTTTTTAAAAAGAGACTAAATTTGCCAACAGAACCGAAGGAATTGAAGAAGAGTAATAAGTACCTGGAACTTAGATCCTCGTCTGCTGAATTAGGAACACCACGATAACGCCCCATAATTTATTCAAGTTGCAGAAGTGTGAATATATGAGAAGAAACCCTAGTTTCCTCCACTCTCTATAATGGTAAACTGAAAATAGTGATTTACGGACAAAACCCTAGCTGAAGTGATACACTTGAACTCGGAAAACAAAAGTACATCAGAATCAGACTCCCACGAATGAATCACGAATTTTGAGGGAGGGGACTAGTTTTAGCTCTAAAGGTCCAAATTATTTCCAGTTTTTCTTTTTCGTTTTCTATTTGGTCCATGATTTTGGAGATAAACAAAATATCGTATGTGCCCTTCACAATAAAACAGTTTTACATGTCTGGCCGAGATGTCGGAGGATCGAGGGCAGCAGCACTCCCAGCACCACTGCAATAGACGCAGCAACGCTCGACTACAATACTTTGGATCACGCTAGTACCAACAGAATTATATCGGCAGTCGACTGAAAAGCTGACACTGTCGTAAAAGACTGACAAAATGCACAAAAGCTCATTTGATGAAAAGCCAGTGTGGATCATCGTATCAGCTTTGATGTTCTCGAAAAAACTCAAAAATATTTACGCTTCAATTTATTTATTTTACAACTAACACGATTAATTAATAATAATTAATAAAAAAATTAAAAATTAGTTAATAATAATTAATAAAAATAAATTAATTAGGTATAGAATTTTTATCTTATATAGTAATATTTTATTTTTTAATAGTAGACTTCAAATTAAAATAGACAATAAAGTGGGTGAAAAGTTCCCAGCCCTGTACTTGAAGTTCGTTCTTTTTCTTTTTAATCACCATGGAGGATTATTAGGCTGCCAAACTTGGTACATCTTTTTCATCTGCCTTTCTCTGCCATTCACCGGGTGTCCAAAGCATTCTCTAATCACGATTGACATGGTATAATTCTATAAAAATTAACATCATCACAAAAAGAAGACTGATATTTTTCTCTTTTCACTGCAGTATTAACAATAAAAATGGGCAAGACCCCAAATGTTTTTCCAAATGATCTCATGTCAAATTTAAGTCCAAATTCTGCACAAGGAAAGTTAAATTTCTTTGTTCATTGATCTAGTTGATTAGCCTCTCGCTTTACACAAATGCTTTCCACTTTTAGGTAATGGTAACAGAATATCTAATCTTTTTCTTTACTTTGGTTGTCATAACCGTGTCACTTTTGGTTCTTCCCAGGCAAATAACAGAAACACATAATGAGATGATAAAGACTTCTACCAATTGGAAAAACTTACTATACGTCTTGCTTTCCATAAGTTTCAAACTAAGAAGAAGATTGCTTTGGGCATATTTTCTGTTGTGACAAATTGATGACAATTAATTTTAATGAATCAGCCAAAACTTATCCGAGGGAGTAAGGCGTTTACACCTTACTGTTACCATAACACGGGTAGAACATGGTAAAATGGTAATAAAATGGTAAGCTCCAGGTAAGGAAAAGATTTCTCCAACAGAATGGCATGAAACTGATAGGTTATATTTCTTTCTTTATCTTTTCATCAAGGATCAAGCAAACTAGTCAATTCATTCCCGTAAATCTAATCTTTAAGGCACTGTGATCAATTTCGCCAGAGACGGCCAGGCTGGTGCTGCTTCTGTGATTTAAGCCTGCATAATTACCACAAAAGTTTCATCATCTACGGAAGTAAAATATTTCACATAAATGAACAGGGAACTGTAGTAAATACTGATTATTTAAATTGTGGGAAAAACTGCCACTACGAAATAGAACACCGTTTTCAGATTTCCTGTTCTTGCACTAGAAAGGACAGGAAATGAACAGGGAACTGTAGTAAATACTGATTATTTAAATTGTGGGAAAAACTGCCACTACGAAATAGAACACCGTTTTCAGATTTCCTGTTCTTGCACTAGAAAGGTATATAGTAGAAACCAAAACCCGATCGGGTACCTACTGCACTGAAACCCCTATGCAAAAGTACTGAGTCCTACATAACTGGATGATATACCTTGCATAAATAATTATTTTGTCACACCCAGGGATGCATAACGAGCATACAGAAGAAACTTTCCAATACATAGCATTAAGATATGAATATACTCTCTCTTCCTAACCAATCATCCACATGAAGAGTGCAAAAATAACCAATAGAACCAGTTACTTACTTCTGAAGCTCCTTTGAACGTTTGATGAACTCAGTTGGAATATCCTGGCCTTTATAAGATGCAAGCACTGGTCGGATATCAGCGGGTCTCTGGCGAGCAACAACTGTTTTATTAAATCAGGTCAGATTATTAAATTGTCATACTTACAGAAAAAGTGAATAAAATCATCCCACCATGAGAGAAGTATAAGATAACGTACACTCTAGAAATGGAATAAGATCCAAAAGAGTTGTATCTTCTGTGTCGACCTTCCATGCCTTAACTGGAAGAGCATTCTCTGGCTGCAGTGTAGATTCTAATGCATGACCACTTACATATATGATCCTTGAAGGATCTCTATTCAGCTTTGACAAGTCCTGCACATGAAGTTATATCACATAAAGCAGTTCATCCCCTGATAATGCAAGTTTTATGTGTTAAGAGCATCATACTAAAAGAATGCCTCAAGGAGTCCCTCCCAATATAACTGTAAATGGATGGTCAAATATGTACGAAGTTGCCTTTTTCGTTTCTTTTTGTTTTTCAAGGTCATGTTGGTTGTGTCATGGTGTATGTAAATAAGAATGCTAATATTATTACACAAGAACAGTTAACCAGCTAAAACAAGAAGAAAAGGAAACAAAACTCAACTACATTTGATGAAAATATAAAGGAGTGGAGGCCAAACCAGAGACAGGGTCAACCGCCCTTACAAATGCTACATAGTAATAATCATGATATTTATTAGTTTGCATTTTCCTAGTTACAATGGTTGTTCTTTTTATTGTTTTAAATCAGCCTTAATTAGTGTTCAGTCAAAACGGTTTTATGGTTAAAAAAGGTAATGGCTACCAGAGACATTATAATCGCTATTTTGAAAACATTGCTACAAACTTAACATAGCCTACAAACAGTATGTTTATAAAACCTTTTGAAGGTACAACATTTCATTATCTTTGACCCAAATAAATCAGTTTCTAGTGTGACCAACACGAAATTTCACTTACAATCTTGTAATTTTTTTTCTGCCGAAATTTAGTTTTTCCTGAGTATTTCCAAAGAAATTAAGGGGAACTTACTTAAAATTTGTTAAATCCTTTTAATATTTAGGAACACACAAAACTACATTTGAGTTGCTCATGTAGTCATCCTATATTGTAAGTAAAGATCTAAAAGAATATATATCATAGTGTTTTCTAAATTTTATTCTAGATACTCATATAATTTGTAAATTCTTATCAGAATTAAATGAGAATAACAACACAATTGATCATTGAATTGTTCATCATCGCTTCATCCTGCACGAAATAATTGATTTCCAAAATATTCCGATTTTTGAGGTAACCGAAATAATGCCACAAAATTGCAAATTACTACCTATGACTGTAAGCTTTGTGTTCCAGTTTCTTACTTTTCCAGTAAATTGATTCACCTAAGTGGTTTATATGAGATTTACAGTCTTGTGGTGTTCTGTTCGAGTCACTAGCAAGCCAACAAATTAGACAACCAAAAACATGAGTTATCAACATGTGCACAAAATAGCAGACTATCAACAGCATTATGTATAATGTCCACATTTTGCTTTAGTGACCAGAGCCATTACAAATTTACAGAGAAACTCTTCCTAAACTAGGATCTGGGAGATCAAATGCTAGGTAACCTTGCCAATCAGCATTGACATAGAAATTGTAAAACTAAACCTCCTCTAATATATAAAAACTGAAATTACAAAACAGTTATAGCACAGGTGATTTTCTTAAATTTCAGTCGAATAAACATAGAAAATGAATTTAACGGTGACAACTAAAAGTACAAAAATAACACATCCTACCCGTGGCAATCAAGAGATCAAGTCAAACACATGCAAGCAAATAATAATGAGCATAGAACAAAAGACAAACAGATAACTGCAATAGAAAATATTGAAGCAAGAGAACAACAATTACCCTATAATGCTTCCCATCCTGATATCTGGTTGCAGTCCTTGATAGCCTAAATCGTACACATCCCTTTGTATCAAGCCTATCAATTATCGGATCGACATACTAGAGCGCGTCCACAGACAAGTGAATTAAAGGACAATTAATAACAGGCCCAAAAAACAAATCGTTTGGTGGAACCAGCACATCAACTTACCATCTGCAGCTGATCAGAAAAAACAACAATTTCGTAGTATTGGGCAAGATGTTCCAAAAAGGCTTCAACTCCTGGTCTTTTAAAGGTTCTCCATCCTCTTTCACGCTTCAAATGCCAAGAGAAACTTTTCGTTAGCAGTTAAAATTGAGGAAGTGCAAGGCCAAACAACAAAAGTTCTTCATAAATCCATTGCTCCAACAAGTAATTCACGAGCCATATGGACTAAACTATTATGATGTAATAATTGTGAAAGGCTGCAGCACAAATATGAAGGTGACAACTCCTACAAAAAGCAGAAGCTTACCTTCCAATCAGAGTGTACCAACGTCTCGTTCAGATCCAGAACAAGAGTAAAAACGTGTGATGCTTCCAGAGGATGCATATCTGGAAGAAGCTTTTCAGAAGTTGGTTCTGTAAAACCCTTCACGAATAGAAAGGGATAAGAGACTACTCCTCGGTGGAAAAAAAAATAAAACAAGAAGTGTACAATATAATACACACCCGGACATGTTCTTCCAGTGTCTTTCTGAGGTCCAGGTACAGCTCAGTGGATTTAGCAGGGACTGCAATAACAGAATAAAATTGCTGAAATCAATCGGTGATCGAGAACAATAATCAAATGATGAGAACTCGTCCACAATGGCTTACAGGAAATGTAACAAAGAGATGCATTCTGATGTGGTTGATGTAAGGATGTAGAATGCCAAGAATCAGAAGATTAAATCCATCCAAGGAATTTGATATACAGTAACATGAAAGTGAAAGAAAAAAAGAAATAGGAAACAAAAAGATAAGCTCACCCGTCATTGCAGTTCTGTAAGCCAGAGCCTTAAATTTCTGTTCAAGTGAAGAATGAGAGTGGTTACAATTCGGATAACATTTAGACTCACAAAATTAAAACATCAATGTGAATATATTGTTACAATCAACTTCAAAAAAAAAAATCTTGAAATTAACACCTAATGGCATATGTACCTCAAGAGCAGGTGCATCATTTTCTACAGCATAATTTGTAGATTGTCGTAATGACTTTGTTTTTTCATCCACTTCTTCCAAGGTGTAAGCTGCAAAACCAAGATACTTTATTTTTCAGAAATAACAAATAAAGGGCATTCATTTCTAAAACAATGCAAGTAATATTTCTTTCTCATCCACTTTGCAAACTTCCTCATGATTTCCCCCTTTCTTTCTTCGATCATGAAATTGATCAAAATATTTGACAGTTAAAAATCCCATCTTTTAATATATCCAATTAAATAACGAAGGATATCAAATGTGATGGTCAGGATTAAACTAGAGTCAATCAAATAATGGAACATAGGGACATGGATACAAATAGGGCATTTTCCAGTCTCCTTTTAGTTCACCACAATCAATCATTTTATCACCCGGATCATAAAGTACATGCCTTTAGAAACATTAGGGTTTAAGTATTTCCACAGTCTGGGTTGAAAATAATTAACTTTTTTACCTACCAATTAGCCAAATGAGGTTCTCTAATTACTTGAAACTCGAAATAAACACACACACAAGAAAAAAAAGAAGAAAAAAGGCGAGACATTTAAATAATTTATCTCAAACCAGAGATCAAATTAAGATCACAACAAAGAAAAACCCTAGATGTGAATACAAACTACTAACCGTATGTGGCATAACCAGCCATTATAGCAGCTCCAGCAAGAGATGCAAAAAGCCCAAACTTCAAAAATCTCCATGGATCATGATCGTCGTCTTCAAAACCCATGTTAGGAATAGGAATAGGAGGAGGAATTGGAGGAGATTTATTATCATTAGTAATATTGAGAAGAGATGCAGAAGAAACTATGGGTGCCTTTGGAGGATTTCCTGAAACTGTTAAATGATATCGATTACTTTTGTTTACTAAGAATAAGAGAAGTCGACGTGATTGAAGTTGTGACATTTTTCAGTCTTTTTGTTTCGTTTAAGGAAATTTTAGCTAATGAAAGAAGTAGGGTTTTGCCAAGTTCTGTTGGGAAGAAACGTAAACCAGAGAGAGAGGGAGGGACAGGTTTCTTTTAGTTCAAGGTACTTTGAGCCTTCCCCAAATTTTATTCCAAGGCGACTCAGCATAGCTTAGCCCCACCTCGCCCGCACATCCAGCCAATTGGACTCCAAAATGCTTCGTATCCCCAAATGTTTCCCCCACGATATTGTCATAAAAATATTGATTCATGGGGGTTCAACTTCAAAATTCTAGAAGCTTAATATAAGGGCTCCCATATCGATAGAGGGGTTCCAATAATAAGTCGAAATAGGGACACTATGAAGTAAAATTCAAAAACTCTTTATCCATAATATTTTCACAATACCCAAATCATCCCTGATTAGTAATATTAATTACATTAATTAGTTTAAACTAATCATGATTAATTAAACATAATCTTTTACCTAATCAAATGATTTGAATTTTTTATTTTTTTTTAAATTTGTGTTTGGTGGGAAGAAAAACTTGATGAAATCACGATTTGAAAGATTCAAATTTTGTTGTTCATAAAATTTACGGTTGGGTTTCATGTATAACCCAACCGTAACCATAAGAAAACCGAAGAACAACATTTTTACCCAGATTTACGGTTGGGTTTTGTTGAAAACCCAACTGTAAATCAAAGAACAATGATGAACACCACCTTTTGTGAAAAGTTACGGTTGGGTTTTAATCCAGACCCAACCGTAAGTAGAAAAAAATAATGAACACCTTTTTTCCCATAGTTACGATTGGGTTTTCAACCAGACCCAACCGTAAGTAGAAGAAAATGTTGAACACCATTTTTCCCATATTTACGGTTGGGTTTTAAAGGAAAAACCAACCGTAACTCATCCTTTTGGGAATTGATTTTTTTTGTTAAATTTGAGTTTTAGAAATCAAAATTTTGAAATAATTCAATCATTTTTACTAGATTGAAGGTAAATTGGGTGTTTGAAACAAAGTAAAAACGAAAAACACACAAATTAGATAATCCAAATTTGTGCTATCCAGTAGAATTTACGGTTGGGTTTTGGCTTATAACCCAACCGTAACAATTCTGTTAATATTTGTTCCAATTCCAACATATAATTACGGTTGGGTTTTGCCTTAAAACCCAACCGTAGCCAGTACAATTTACGGTTGGGTTTGGTTTATAACCCAACCGTAATAGATTATGTTAATTTTTGTTTCAATTTCAACAGAGAATTACGGTTGGGTTTTGCCTTAAAACCCAACCGTAGACAAGTTGTGAATTTATTATTGTTGGGTTTAGTAATCGTACCCAACCGTAAGTGGTCCTGTTAACTGTTTTTTGATTTTCAATATACTCCAAATTGGGTTTAAAACACAACTTTGTAACTTATTCCTTCTATTTTAATAGATTTAAAGTAGTACATTAAAGGAAAAAAACAAAGGAAACGAAATACAATAGAACATTGGATGATTACACTTAAGCACTTAAAGATAATGGCGATAATCAAACACCCGACTCGTTTCCATAATACGATAGCAATCTGTATGCTTGAACTCCTCCCCATATTTGATTCTATATTGCTCCATAGCCAATACATGCTGAAAAAAAAACAAATCAATTATAAGTTTGAATTTTAGAAATCTCTTTTTAATTAACGATTTATTAATCGACAAACTTACTCTTTCCACACCGTTCTCGTAGGGATTTGCTTCGAATCTAGCTTGCATTTCCAGTTTTAAGTTGTTCATTTGTCGATACAACGTCTCAAACCGTCTCTTGATGGCTCTCCACGTAACCCAAGGGTTAACATTCCCCTGTAATGCCGCAAACATTCGAAATACCCGATTCCACCATTCTTCGGTATCTTGACCCTCATGCCAATCTTCTTGTGAAACAACGTTGTTATTGTTGTTATAGAAGGCTCTATCGTAAGCATGCTCTACCATCGTATGCCACGCTCGAACAATTGCAACATCTTCATCATTCGTGTATGTATTTACCATTTTTAGTGGTTGAAAGGGTATGGTGAGAATAATGAGAAAGTCTAGAATTATAATGAGAATGAAAGTGATAGAGAATAATGAGAAAGTGACAAGTAACGGTTTCCTTTTATAGGGAAAAAGGAACCAACGGCTAGACTTTTGAATCAAAAAATCCATTGGAATTGTGTACTTTAAGGAGACGGAAATTCAGACATTTTGAGAATCCCGCAGAATTTACGGTTGGGTTTTGAGGTGAAACCCAACCGTAACATAGTTGTGGTGTTTCTACAATTTATTTACGGTTGGGTTTAGTAATCGAACCCAACCGTAAAATGATTTTTACAGTGAAATGTAGTTACGGTTGGGTTTAGTCACCGAACCCAACCGTAACTTGTAGTGTTAGTATTAGTGTATATTTGACCATATAGTTACGGTTGAGTTTTGCCTTGAAACCCAACCGTAAGCTAGTTGCGATGTTTGTACAATTTTTATCACGGTTGGGTATGGTAATCGAACCCAACCGTAAATATGAATTTTTTTAGTATGGAAAGTGGTTACGGTTGGTTTGAGTCATGGAAGCCAACCGTAATATAAGTTTTTAAGACAAAATTAGTTATGCTTGGGTTTAGTTCATTTTCTTATCAAATACCAGAGTTGTTAAAAACCTTATTTTTTACATTAATAGAAGAACTAAAGGAAACGAAATACAGTAGATCATTAGATGATTATACTTAAACACTTAAACACTTAATCATAACGACGAAACTCAAGATACAAACTTTGTTCCAAGATACGATAGCAATCTGTATGCTTGAAATGTATGAAGAAATGGAAAACTTGGTCCCGTGTAATGCCACAAACATTTCAAACACACGCTCCCACCAAGAATCGTCCTCCTGACAGTCCATCCAATTTTCAGCTATATCAACGTTTCTATTGTTGTTATAGAAGGCTCTCTCGTAAGCTTGGTCTATCATCGTAACCCACCCTCGAACAATTGCAACATCTTCATCATTCGTGTATCGAACCATTTTTAATGGTTGAAAGGGTATGGCGAGAATGAGTTGGAAAGTCTAGAATTATTATAATGAGAATGAAAGGGATAGAGAATAATGAGAAATATAAAAGGAAATGTTTTCTTTTATAGGGAAAAAATTCCCAACGGCTAGATTTTGAAGAAAAAAAACCGTTGGAATTGTAAATTTTTTGTGACTATTCAGGAATAATTTACGGTTGGGTTTTGCCTTGAAACCCAACCGTAACAAATATGTGCTTTTTGTTCAAATTATATCACGGTTGGGTTTTGGCTTAGAAACCAACCGTAATTTTTAATGTTAGTTTAAGTGCGATGATCATTTACGGTTGGGTTTTGTAATGTAACCTAACCGTAACGAATATGTTATTTTATTACAAATTATATTAAGGTTGGGTTTAATTATCTTACCCAACCGTAACCATAAGTTTTTTAGTGGAAATGTATTTACGGTTGGGTTATTTCTTGAAACCCAACCGTAAATGATCATCTCCATTTCCTATATTCTTCATTTTTTATGCTTAAATCAGTCTTGTATTTGTTTTATGTTGGTGGGAAAAGTGGAAGAGAGATAAGAGAGTTTTAACCCAAAATTTTGAAAAACCCAAAATGAGTGATTCTAGTGGCAAATTTGTGGAGGGTGAATCCTTGTATGATTCCCAAACTAAATTCTACATACCCATTGAGGGAGACCCAACTATGTATGATTATTTGGATGGTAGAGAGGTTTTAAGTGTAAGTTGTGATGCTGAAACTAAACCAATTGGAGATAGTAATCGTCAAAGTGAAGATTCAACCGGTGAGAATAGTCAGGTATCATTCTAACTTAAACTCTTTTTACATTTTTTGGTGATATTTTAGGAAATGAGGTGCATAATAGTGTTTTTTTTTTGTTACACCTAATAAGTTACGGTTGGGTTTTCTTGAGAACCCAACCGTAACTATACATTTGTGTTTGTCAAAAGTTGTGTTTAACAGTGTTACGGTTGGGTTTTGACCACAAACCCAACCGTAACTTATTACGTGCATGGGTATTTACTGCACTTGTTACGGTTGGGTTTTGGCTGAAAACCCAACCGTAACATTGGTTTGGCTATTTTTGTTGTATTACGTTGGGTCCGTGGATTCTACGGTTGGGTTGGACGCTTTTACGGTTGGGTGTGACGCTTCTAACCCAACCTTAAACTTATTGGTTTTAGTGTTTTGTCTGACGCTTGGCCTTGATCTTTTTTGTTCAGGTAGCGGTTGTACCTCAACCAATGAATGATCAGCCTCCTCCACATGATATTGAAACTAGAGATACTACGGATCACTATTTGAACGACCTGGTAGGTTATAGATAAGTTGTTAATCCCTTTCGACAATTGTCATAATGCCATTTTTTTTCTCCTAACTTTCTATTCTTGGACCATGTAGACATGGGATAAAAAAGATGATGCAAAGAAGTGGGCTACATGGGAAACTCATCAAGTGTGTGATTGTTTGTAACAACCAACAAAAACACAACCGCTTTCAAATGGTTTGTGAGTGTAGTGGACTATACATAAGACATGCAAAGAAGGGTACTGAGTATGTACCAAAGACGAAGATCAAGCGAAAAACTTACACTAAGAAGACGGGATGTCCTTTCAAGCTTCAATTTCGTAAGAACAACGAGAATAAGTGGTTCTTGTCTACAGTTGTATGCGGTCGTCACAACCACCTACCACCAGAGACTTTGTTAACGCATCCTTCTATGGCCCGACTTACCAAGGAAGAAAAGCTCATCGTAGACGATATGACGGATAAGCGTTTGAAACCCAGTGATATACTCGGGCACTTAAAGAAAAAAAACTCAAATAATGTGTCTACGTTGGAGACAATATACAACGCCAAAGCCAAGTTGAAGCGTGAGAAATGGGAATAAAGGGACCCGATCCAACAACTTTTGTACTTGGGGGAGACGAAAAACTACACCATGTTTCATGAAGAAGATGAGAATAAAGAAATTAAGCATATTATATTGGCTCATCCCGAGTTTATAAAGTTAGCACGGTGCTCCCATCAAGTGCTTATGATGGATTGCACGTACAAAACTAACAAGTATGAGCTCCCGGTTTTGAATGTTGTAGGCCAAACTTCTACCAAGTCGCCGTTTAGTGTTGCCTTTTGCTTCTTGAGAAACGAGCTCGAAGAAAGCTATGTGTGGGCATTGGAACAAATTAAATTATTCTACGTTGAAGGATATACCCCTAAGGTAATTATCACCGACAAAGAACAAGGCTTGATGAATGCCATTGCAAGGGTATTCCCAGATGCTCATCATCTTCTTTGCACGTTCCACTTGTGGAACAATATTCAAACCAAGTGCAAAACGATTATTCGGCCAACAAAGAAAAGCGAGATGGAGAGAATTAAAAAATTGCCGGAATCAGAACAAGAAACGGCGAAAGAAAAATTCGAGAAGGACGACAAGTTGGCGGAACTAAAATGGGCTAGTTTCCAAACTGAATGGGACGCTTTGACATGGTCTATCACCAAGGAAGATTATGAAGAAAATGTTCGTATGTTATGCTTGCATTGGAGTAATTATCCAAAAGTTGTGAACTATTTGATGGACCATTGGTTGAATCCCCACAAAGAGAAGTTTGTAGCGGCGTTCACAAACCAATATAGGCACTTTGACAACCAAGCTACAAGTACCGTGGAGTCATCTCACAACAGAATGAAGAAGAAGCTTCATAATTCTAATGGTGGGTTTGTTACGGTCTTCGAAGCCATGCACGATTATTTTCTCCGTGACCTTGACAGAGTTAAGGAATCTTTTGAAAAAAGCCTTTCTAGAAAACACGTCAGCTATAAGGACGAACCATTGCTCCAAAGTATTTTTTATAAGGTGTCGCATTGTGCTATTGAGAAGATAATGTACGAAGTAAAGCACTATAGATTGGGCAACTTACACGAAGAAGAAGAGTGTTTTTGTCCTAACATGTCAAGTTTGGGACTTCCCTGCCGGCATATGATGCCCAAGTACGAAGAAGACGGTGTGATCCCAATTGAAGATATTGATCCGTTTTGGCAACAATTGTCTTTCGATGAACCCATCGTCGAGCAAGAATTTGGTGCATCGTTTGCCGAGACCCACGTTGGAAAGGCTTTAGCCAACAAATACGATACATTAAATAAGGCACAAAGGCAAATTTGGTTGACGAAGTTGAGTTACTTTGTGTTTCCGCACAAAAGGTACGCTGTCAAGGAACCAATTAGAGGGAAGAGAAAAGGTAGGCCTTCTACCAAAGAATCGAGGGCCGTGGGACGCAAAAAAGCTAGGGAATTGCATGAAGAATCAAAGAAAAGAAACCCTTCTGCATTTGAGCATTTGCAAAAGGAATATGAAGCAGAGGATGAGAAGGAGGATGATGCTCAACGAAAAATAAGTCAAACGGAACAAGGGGGGCCAAGTGTAGTAGATATTAAAGGAAAAGGTCCCGCGGTTCCCACTAAAGAAAGTTCAACAATTGATCTTGGTGCCAAGGGAAAAGTTCCTCTACACCCAAACTCAAGAAGAGTAAGTATGAAGGAATTAGCAAGAAGAAAAAAAAGAGTAAGTATGAAGGAATTAGCAAGAAGAAAAGAAAAACTTATAGCCAATATATTAGTGGTTGAAGAGCCATATACGATCCGGATTGCAAGAGGATTGATGCAATTTCCATCAAACTTTTCAAGAACTGAGAATGGCAAAATCGTCCGAACCGAGCACATTATTTATGAAAATTATATGTCATCGTTTCCGGCTTTTTTTCGTCCATACATAAAGGACCGACGATGTTGCCGGTGATGGTAATTGTGGATACCATGTATTCATCGAACAAGTTGGACCATTTAGCGGAGCAGCATGGTTGGGTATTGACGAAGTCACTTATGTAAGGCATAAGTCAGCGGTTGAACTACGCTCTTACCCGGATTTATACAAGCCAATGATGTGTGCATATAGAGATGAAGAG
>JAJJMC010031056.1:3290860-3322750 GCA_023531435.1 Papaver californicum
ATGATTTATTGATCAATGTTAACCGGCAATTATAGGTGCTAAAGTAGTGTATATGTATAATTTTAATTTTGTTTCATTTATTTTACAAATTTGGTTCAAGGTCGGCCTTGGATAAAATTAACTAAGGTCACCTTTGGGCACATAGTCCAAGGGATATCAAAATGTTTGTTTTTATAAGTGGAAAATGCATAAGTTCCAGCCGTATGGAAAGGGGAAAAACTATCGTTAATATTATTGATGAAAATCTTAATTAATTTGGTTACACCCATAGCACAAGACATTTTAATTTATTTATTTGTATTTCTCAAAAATTAGATAATGTTTACAAAAAAAAAAAAAAGATAATGAGAAAACTCCTGCCTATTAACAAGGAGGTAAATAACAAATTAAAATCATCAATTGGTCTTGAGTTGGTGGTTAGACATCAAAAATAAAAATCCTTATATTGTTTTTGTTGTATTCATGCACTTAACTAGTTTGATTTGTTTATTTGTTCTTCTTTCTTCTTTATAAAATTTATTTCATTAAAAAGCAATCAAATTACATAGAACATGAATTAAATAACACATTAAATTAGTACAAGCTCTAATATTCTATTCTGACGAGAGAAGAGTCGGTACAATGGAAACATTACAAAATACAAGTGTGTAAATAACCTATAAACTGAAAAAGCATGGTTTTTAATATCATAGTCTAGTCCAACCATTTTGATAGATTATCTTTTAGGAAAAGATGAGTTCCATCTTTTTTCCCATATTAATTTTGATGCCGAAGAAAAATTCAGTTATCAGAAAATATTTTCGATACACTTAAAACCCTTTTAATCTAGAGAAGGATTGCTCTTAAAACCTCGTAGAAACGTCAACCATGATTTGGTTTTTGTTGTAGTACATGTATAAAGAGGTTAAATTAATGGACATTAGCTTAGGTGGATGAGAATGTTGGTAACCAATATGATAATTAAAAGCTTATCTCTAACTATCGTTACTTTGATTTATTTTTATATACGCATAATTTTTAACTTTGATGTCCATTTAATTTCGCTAGGTTTTATTTATGAGGATCGTGTCTATTTTTCTTAAGCCTTTCCGCACATGAGATATTTAAGATCATGTAAAACCTGTATAAGTTGATTTTAAATAAAATCTAGTTATTACAACAGAATTAAAAAATATGGGTACATATATGAAAATACATTTATTATGAGTTTGTATTTTATATCTTTGAAAAAATATCGTTAAGACATACATCATCACAGTAATGCTTTTGAGTGGTTCCTTACGATGTTATGGTCCGACTTAAAATAGGTCCAGATTACGCGACATGACTCATGAGTGGATCATGATATCTTAGTATGGCAAGCTAGTTATGTAAAAAATTGGTATTGTCAGCGTTATTATTAGTTTTGAACGTAAACGTCACAAATTCTAATTAAATATATCTTGTTTCAACCAAAGACAACTAACAGAACATTAGAGTTCAGACTCACGTACGAACATTACACAGAAGCATATTGGTAGATAGCGTGAAACTATTATTGTTTATAAGCTTACTGTAAATGGTGATTTTTTTATCGAGGGTAAAATGGTTATTATATACACATAGGGCAAAACGATCATTTCGTAAAACCGGTCATCCTAGTCCGAGTATGATGGCACAAGTCGAGATGTACTCAATTTTTATAAGTACGGTCAACTATAAAGTTATATGAAGAAGTATTTGAACTTAAACAATAAGATGGAGCCTTAGTCGAGATGAAGCTCAAACTCCAAAGAAGGCGAGGTTCAAGACGAGGTTCGACTTCCAAACAAAGAAGAGTCTGCCTAAGCCAGAAAGGCTCATCCAACCCAAGTGGAAAGGCTTATCCGTCCTGAAGAGATTATGTCGCACCAAGGCGAAGAGCCTCCATCACTCCGCATCGAGGCGAAGAGCCTCGTTGTTCCAACGGGGAAAGTCTCCGTTGCTCAGAAGTAGGGCTACACAGGAACCGTCCCGAAAAACCGTATCCGTCTGAACCCGATAAAATCGTGGGTTTTTAAACCGAACCCGTCCGTCGCGGGTTGGTATACGGTTTTGAAAATTAAAAACCCGGTCATCATGGTTCGGTTTACGGGTTTAGTACAAGAACCGCCCGAACCCGCCCGTATAAACCGATTAATTTTAGCCATTGATTGAGATTACTATTTTTCATCCTAGACATTCATCTAAAGAGAAACTTAACTAACAAAAAACCTAATCTTCATTTCTCGTTCTCCTGTTCAGCAGTTGTTTTGTTCTTCACTTCAAGAGTTCAAGTTCACGCGCCGCTGCTGGCTGCTGCCTCTTCATCACCATCGATGTTCTGTTCTATTCTAACTAAGATTTGATTTCGCCATCACTATCACTCATTAGACAAACATCCAATTAAAAGTTATAACGTATGGTAGACAATCAAGTTCATCTGTTGTTCATCTGATTTCATCAGAAATTGGGGGTTCATCTGATTTCATCGACAATCAAGTTCAACATACAAGTTAAAGCTTATAACAGACAAACAAGGTGGGGGTTCATCTGATTTCATCAGAATTTGGTTGTTTATCTTTTTTTTTGGGAAAATTAGGGTTCATCAGAAATTGGGGGTTTATGAATATTTTTGTCTAGGAATAGTTCAATTGTTTTGACGATTTTATTAATCATATTTTGAATAAAGATGTACACAGTGCCTATTTGTTTGTTTTGCCTGCATATTTTGAATAAAGATGTACACAGTGTCTATTTGTTTGACGATTTTATGAATCATATTTGCTTGTTTCTCTTAATTATAGAGTTACAAACAACTGCTTGGTTTGCTTATTTGTTTGTTTTGCCTGCATAATATGTGTTTCTCCATACCAAGTTCATTACATGATCAACAGACTGTTACAGACATTATATTCACAAAAAGGGTTTTGGTATCTCAAACTTTTCTGGATTGTTGCCTGCTTTGTGTATAATACTATTAATACATTTGTAATGAACTGCCTAGATGTTAAGTTTAACTAGCTATTGGATTGTTGGTCCACCTAGATGTTAAGTTTAACTAGCTATTGGAAATCAGGTCACAGTCTTTTGTCACAAACATGCAACCATTTACTGATAACCCAGAGGGAAAAGGAAATTGTAGTTAAGAAGTCGAATTGACACTAGAGAATGGTTCTTTTGCATTATTAATGTGGTTTTGACATTGTTATTGCTTTGACAAAGAAGGTTGAAGTACATACAGATTTACTAGTCGTGAAAACATAACCGCCATATAACTTGGTTCCCATTATGATTGAGCATGTGCCTGTCACATCCTTAGGAAAAAACTTGAGATAATGTTACTCTTTGGTGAACTAATTAATTTCTTCCTTTTTGGTTTTTTTACTAATTAGTAGTGCATTAATAGTTACTAAGATCCTATGTTTTGATCAATCGTTCTAGTTAATGGGTCTTCAATGTTTCCTGTAAATATACATGTTTTTTTTGTTGCAGAAAAACCCATTTCCTGTATCAAGATAGATTCGTAGCTTGGATTCTGGCACATTAAAAATCTTATCTTAGATAGGTTAGGATAGTATGGGTACTGGGCACAAAATGGAATCTTATCAGACTTGGTTACATTTTCATTTCTTGTTACAGCTTTTACAACCACCTTATCAGACCTGGTTTACCATCATTGAATTTTGCATGTTTTCAATTGTTATCATCACTTCCAAAGACAACTTACATGATTGAATCTTAGTGTTTATAAATGCACACATGTTTTTATAATGAATTGATGTTAATACACTTCAATCGTTTGCATATTTAATGACATACCTTTTATTTTTGTCTGTTCAAGTTTTTTTCCGTCTGTCAATGCAATGCGGGTTAAACCGCAAAAAAAAAAAACCGAACCCGCCCGACCCGCCTATGAACGGGTTGGTAGTTGGTTTTGGTTCAAAACCGACCCGCACGCCCATTGTGCAGCCCTACTCAGAAGCTCAATTCCTCTTTTATGACTGACCCTGGTCAGTCTCTCAATCAAGCTAAAGACTCTTTAGCATCATCCGGGGTCTTTAGTTGAACTACAAAGGATCCTTAGCGTCACCCCATGTCTTTGATAAGACACAAAACTCCTTAGCATCACCACGGGTACTGGATCGAACATAAGGCTCTCTGACTTCACCCCGAGTATTCGATCAGTTGCAACAGTGCCTCTTTAGGACCGGATTTTCCATAACACTTTTTTAGGTCTGACCATATCTATGTCCCACCATGGACATACCCGTTTCTCTTACGGTGGAACAAGGGAGGTTTATGGCTCCTACGATTGGACTACAACTCTCACATCTCCTATGGTTGGACTATGACTTTAATTCGAGGCTCTTACGGTTGGACCACATATATCATAGCTCGTATGGTTGGACTATGACACTTAAGTTTCTCCTAACGGTTGGACAAGTAACACGCAAGTCATAACCTCTCTATAGGATCGGTCGTTCCTCTGCTTAATTAATCGACAAACGTCTATCTTAGACCATACTTGACCTCATCCAAGTGTGCTCTTTCCATGATATGCATGGCTATAACAAGACTTCCAGAGCTTTTCACATGACTCAGGATAGACTCCACATGCAAACATGTGTATTCCTCCATCTAAAGTTATGATAACTATGGATAACACTAACACGTCAAACGACACCTCATGTATAAAGGTTGATTACGTCGTAAATGGGGGGGGGATAAACTTAGTGTTTTGGTCTAGCGGTCTATGACACATGTGAGTATCATCCCTACTAACACAAAAAGTGAATAGCCGGTCATAATGAGTCAACTGCGGATGACATACTTTATCCTTGATTTATACTTAGCTATTATGAAATTAAAAATGATGTGCTTATCCTTACTCCTTAGCGTTATCTCATCGAATAGAGACTAAGGTTTTGTAGAGCTACAAATTGACCAACTCTCCGCCATTCTAAACATAAGAGAAATACAACAAGTGAATAACGAACAATAGCTTTATAAAGAATCTCTATCAGAGCCTATTCTTCTGCAACTCTTTAAAAATAATAATTCTGATCTCATCTCTTTCAACTTCTCTCCCTAGACCAACCTTACTTATCCATTTGTAACTGAAACATCCCTTGAACGGAAATTTTCTTATTTTAGGCAAGTATTGTTCATAATCATCCTTGTGCAGTCACATCAACTTCAATTATATTTACCTTTCTAACCCTCTCCTATTTTTCCTCATCTATATTTTCGCATTCACAGTGGGACGGTTGATTACTCAGTCGTAGATCCATATCATTATCATGGTTGTTATCATGAAGGAAGTTGATTCTTCAACCACCAACCATATAAAAAACTTTCTGATAAACCTAGATCTGGACTTTTCGTCAAATGAAGGATTTTTTGTCGACTTGCAAAACGCTTCCAGAATATTGAAGAAGAAATACAAGAGGCACCACCTCAGTCGCGGACGACTCCATGTCTATCACAGATGCATTCAGGGCGATAGAGCGCTATCAGTGTCGCTCTTGCATCAGACGAACGCCCAATCTTAATAAACATGTTAGTTTGATGTCTGGGATTACCTTAATCTTAGTCCCCAACACAAAAACGTCAGAGTGGTCCTCATCCCTTAAAATCCATTGTTAAATCTTGAAATGTTGGCTAAGAACCAGGACTAGCTCTGAGGGACTCAACAAAATCTTACATAAATTTAGATCGACATCCTGATTTATCTGAAGACGCTTGCTGAGGATCAATATGGTTAGATCCATTACACCTTGATCAAGACAGTCTACCAAATAGGGTGTAATTAAAACCCATAAGAATAACACAGATGGAAGCCATACCACAATCAACTTAATTGGTGGAGATGATGCTCATGAACGCGAGAAACAAACGAGCAAAAATCCGATCAACTCCATCACCCTCGATGACTTGATGATATTGGAAACTCAAAGTTTTTGATGAAAACTGGTCCAAAATTCGTCTATGTCGAATGCCCCTCGAACTGATCGTGAGGGACCCGAAAAGGTTACTACACTTCACTTCTCCGTTCATAACTCCTTCATTCTCAGATTGATTTTATTTTTTTCCCTTTGATTTGTCATTTCTTACCTATAAGATATAAGTAAAAACCCTTGGAAAGGCTTCTAAAATTCGTGACCCAAGGAAAATATTGCAGATCTGATTCACCATCGTAGATCACTTTATCCAATCATAGAAGTGAAATTTGAAAGAAGAGGCAACAGTCTCAACGACTGTTTTTGGTTGTAATTTCTTTTTCTTTCTCCTTCCGTCCAAGAACCCTAAAACTCAGAAACATTTTTTTCGAACTGATCTTTTTTTTTTTTGAATCTTGCTTATGCCATCCTCCCCCTCTAATGCTCTCCCGACTTCTCTATTTATATTACAACACCCATGAATCTCATATCCTCTCTCAAATCTTCTCATTTAATTCACAAAGATTCTCGACAATGAAAGTAATAACCTTCATCATTTTGATTTGATTTTCTTCTATAAATAAGCTTGGTGTTTAAACCTCAATTAAATTCCTTGATGCTATTGCCATATTCCGAGTATTATCCTTGTCTTAATCAGACATGAAAATATTTTATTTACATCATTAACAAACCGATAAAAATCCTCCTCCCTGTTTTTGACGTGAGAGAATATTTCATGAGATTTGATTAGATTTTGTGGGTCTCTTCCGTGAACAAATAACCATCAATAAGGTGAGAAATCCTTCGTGTCTTAATTCCTTGTTTATCTCCATCAATACCACGTCAAATATCTTCACAGGTCGAGAAGTAAAAGTCCCGCCAAAAATTAGATTTGAAATTAAGAAAGTTGGTGCCTTTATCACTTTTGATGGGTTCCTTTATCATGAGCCGATTTTTTGACACTTATTAATTCTCCAAAAATACATAAAAACATAATAATTAATAATATTAGTACAAAAATAAGTCTCAGCAAATAGAAATAAGGTGGTAAAAATGTATAAATTATGCGCTTATCACGGCTCCATCTGAATGTTAGACTTTCTAATCTTCTTGAACCAACTCATATAACCACATTCGTCAACATCCTCGACCAAGTCATCAACATGAGCCCATTCATGAGCAGTTTGCATCAACAAATGATAATCCTCGTTTGAAACCTTTCCGCTTGGAAGTGGGTTGATTGCTTTTATTGTTCGCCTTTGAAGTTATAAAAGGAGTCTTTCCCCAAAGTACCAGACACCTTTTCCGTGTTCAACACTGTAAAACACCGATCGATGTAAACTCAACTGTAGCATCCTTTGAGCAGCTTGAGTGAGGAACTGTGGATGATTCGCATAAGGCACAAGAATAAAGTTTTTCCTTGTTCTGATTGTTTGTTGAATCCTTTGAGCCAGCTCAGAGTGTTGACTGTCAACTGGTTGATTGGGGTGGCAGTTGGCAGACCGGTATTTCTCTATAATGGGAAAAACAACGACTGGTTGAATAAGAACAGGTTCACCAACATGGAAGTAAGTATACCACTAATACTGTGAAAACATTGAAAGATTTAAATAGTTAGTACATGTGACATTTATAATTTTTTGGGAAAAATTATAAACCAAATGTAACATTTATAATTTTATGAAAAATTATAAGCTATTTACCTCTAAGATTCCCCAAAAAAATTTAAACTTGAGGAGGCGCCCGAGCATCTCCCGAGACTGAGATAGATCGAAGATAACAGTGCATACCCCCAGTCATACTCTGGAGCTCTCTCTAAGTCCTCAAACGCTTCGAAAAAACCAATATGTGTCAATGAGCTTGCATTTCGAAAAAGCAATTGTCCTATCAACCATAATAAAAACAATCTTTCAAGCTCAGCATAGTGCTCAACGCTCTCTTCTTCATGATACTCCTCAACATTCTCTGCATAGCGTTTTAAAAACGCTTTCAACCCAACAACTCTGATTTCACTAGAGTGGAGTTTTATGTGGTTATCGTTTCCTGACTAATCAGAAGAATACAATACAAGGCGTTCTTTCCATCTAGCTTGATTTTGCCACTTCCCTTGGTCATATGGAATAATATCTCCCTCGCGTAGTATTCTCGTCGACATATAAATATCTAACGGTATAACTCCTACAAACAACATTTTGAAATTAATTTTCGACTATAAATTGTAAAGTTTACATAATCTAAAATTTGAATCAACCTAATGTTTTGCATATATAAAACCAAAAATAAAAATGCAAAGAATTAATTAGAAAACAAACAAACTTGCTGCATTCAAAATCTCTAAAATATAACATATTTATAGTCTTCCACCAACGTTCTAATAATACTTGAACAACAACGTTCCTATGGTTCTTGGGGTTTATAGTCTTCGTTTTTTATTTGAGTTTGACTCGGGGTTACTTACCTATAATGGAAAATCTAAGTTTTTGACATGTTTCCTGCTTATGTGACATTTACTCTGTGACTCGGTCATAGTCACAGTTATGAGAAACTCCACAACATGGATCTCTTTTTATAGCTGCCTTTAGACCTCCGGAATACTATCCAACATATTTGTTGTTTGTGTAGCAGAAGGTTCTCTATTAGTGGAATTTCATTGCATTCTTAATTGCTTGTTGCACTATGTTATGGTCTTGTGGACCATTTTGACTTACATGTAGGTATTTAAGCTTTTGGTTTGTGAGTACTCTATCTGATTACAGTTTCCCGGAAGCTCAATATAATGAGTATTTTAGATTGTGCTGACATTGCACTTTTTGTTTCAGAGGTGATAAATCTTGCGTCTTGATGCCTTTTTAAGTTTTGAGTGACTAAAAGTAACAGTCTAGTAATATTTATTCTTGATTACCTGATTTAAATCTAGGACATTATGTGATGTTTATAGGAAATATTACCTTGTAATACTATATAAAATCTTACAACTGGTGGAAGTATGTGGTACCATACTTGGGTTTCTACTTTAAAGCTATACAATTTTATTCATATCCTTTTTGCAATGTGATAAAACACTATGTTGAATTTAAGCCTGTGAGCTTTTGGCCTTTTACTTTTGGTGTGCTCGAGTGTATAAAGTGGCTCATCTGTTAACATTCTTAGAATTACTTGTGAATCTTACAGTAAACACAGCTGTTCAAAACATAACCAAGTATGAAATTTAACAGCATGAGTTACTTTTCTTATATACAGACGCATTAATTAATTTCCGTTACCTTGGATTTTTCTTTGTACAGATACTTATGGCTTTGAGATCCCAAGCTTGTCAGTTGAAGAATCTGATCTAAGTAAGGTGGATGTTCCAGAAGTGGAGGACAATACAATTTTTGTTTCAAAGGTTAGTTTTTCAAGGGTTATTTCGTAGAAAGATCGTTTAATACTCTTTCTACTAAAAAGAAGTGGAGGACAATACAATTCTTGTGCAACTAGTTTAATACTCTTTCTACTAATATTTTCACCCTTATTCGCTATGTCGAAAGAATTTAAACCCCATGTAAGAAGAACTGGCAGGAAAACAACCCAAAAGCTTCAACCTTATAAACCCCAGTTGAAAAATATTAGAAGCAGAATGTTAAATTTTCAGCTCTTTAATCATCATTACATAGACCCAAACTTGATAAGAACTTAATCGTATGCTGAAAAAGATTTATCCCTAGTATCAACTTGTTTTACAACTCATTAAATCAGCACCATACAGACACCATAGATACCTAAACAGATCATACCATTTAGATAGAATTCATTAATAACCATAGGTTTGTACTTATTCCATCTCTACAGCTTCAGCACACTGTGTAATCAGTTATTTCTTCAACTTAATTGAAACAAACATTGTAAACAGTACATAAACAACATCATATAGAAGAATTGGGAAGCTAATTTCTTAGGTTTATGACATAATGAATGATGGATAAAATTGATTTTCTTTGATTGCAAGAGGCTAGAAAAGCGTCATTATCAACTGGCGATATGTTTCTCACTGACCTTTCCATCATGAGTTAGAGAGACGTCACTTTACATAGCTACAAAGCAGTATTATACTTAATCTAGCATTAACATGATTAACCTTTAATCACACCTTAATCCTGATAGTAACAAATCCTGGTTAACTTTTAAGCTAATCATATAACTTAAACTTAACTTGATTTGTTGCATAAATCATAAATAACCAACATCTAGTCCTTACAAAAATGTGGAAAAATAACTAAAGAAGTTACTTTTTTTTTATACTTGGTTGGGCATTGTTATATTTTCATATTTCATGCCAATCATTAGCTTCAGTGAGAACTCACGAAATTTATATTTATACTAAAATATTAAGCAAACTTCCGAAAATTATACTCGAAGAATTTGATCTGAACTCAGAGCATCATAATTCGCCCCTTTCCCGTCTGAAACCTGTCAAACAGCATTGTAGACTTTACGAATAACCTTCTTTCCTTCTTTCCCTCTAGAACCTCTTTCAATAATATAAGTTTACACCTAAATATATGTGCTATGGCCTTCAATGTGTTGCCAGGTTACTAAAGAAGAAGAGAAGATCTACTTAGGGCCACACGGAACACCTCCTTTTCAAGCAAAGCAGCAAGAGCTGAGCTCCACCTATGGCCGTAAGCAGCGGTTTAAGCAAAAACTCAAGGAAGCAGACAGGAAATACTTGGGAGCAGGATGAGAGAACTGTTAAAAAACCTAGATGCATGTTCTAATCACAATATAAGAACATACAGATTAATGCGGAAGCAAAAGAAAGGGATTATAAATACCTCCAGCCATTGCTTTTAATCTTAATCATTTGAAGCTTGTCCTAATTTATGAATTGATGTGAACTTTGGTGCCAAACCCTCTTTCTCAATTGTAGATGGTGTATGCAGGATATGAGAATGGTTTTGGTGACCTTTTTGTTCTGTTTTCTATCTTTCTGAAAAACTAATCCTAGCCATCATAGAGCAGTTACTGATAGATATAGAGATGGGTTTTCTGAAGGTGGGAGAGAGTAGTGGGGCTAATGGGGCTAATGGATCACATATGCCTTTTTCCCCTTTATTTCAGCCCAATGAGAAAAAGTTTAACATTCTCCCACTTGATCCATTTTACGAAAGAATCCATATACGGATCATGGCGATTAATCCTCTTTAGAGCAAGAATTGTTCTTCCATGTATCACAATATACTTAGTCTTTCACCACTCATACTTAACTTAACGAATAAACCATATGTTTACTCTAGGTCAAACTGTAATGACATTTCTCAACAAAATAACTGAAGTAAGTACGTACATAAATTCCAAATGAGAAATAATCCAACTAAAATAAAAGCTTTAGAAAACCATAAAGAATGTACTACATTATAGGACCAAGTCCCATCCTTACTACATGATCCTTGAATCCTTTAATTTGCATGCCTTTAGTCAAGGGATCAGCTATCATCAATTTAGTGCTAATGTGTTCAATGATCACTTTCTTTTCCTGCACACGTTCTTTTATGGCTAGATACTTTATGTCGATGTGTTTACTTCGACTTCCACTCTTATTATTCTTAGCCATAAAAACAGCAGCTGAATTGTCACAATACATTCTTATTGGTCGGCTAATAGAGTCAACAACTCTTAGCCCAGAAATGAAGCCTTTCATCCATACACCATGTGAAGTAGCCTCAAAACAAGAAACGAACTCAGCCTCCATTGTAGAAGTGGCCATCAAGGTCTGCTTGGCACTCCTCCAGGATATTGACCCATCAGCTAGCATGAACACGTAACCTGATGTGGATTTACGCGAATCATTGCAGCCTCCAAAGTCAGAATCGGAGTAGCCTACCACTTCAAGACTGTTTGTCCGTCTATACATAAGCATGTAATCCTTAGTACCTTTAAGGTATCTTAACACTTTCTTCGCAGCCTTCCAGTGATCGATTCCTGGATTACTCTGATATCTTCCTAATACTCCAACGGCATATGAAATGTCGGGTCTAGTACAGACCTGAGCATACATAATGCTACCAACAGCTGAAGCATATGGAACGTTTTTCATTCGTTCCCTTTCAATGTCATTCCTGGGGCATTGGTCCAAACTGAACCGATCGCCTTTTACAATGGGTGCTATACTTGGTGAACAATCTTTCATACCGAATCTTTCTAAGACTTTGTTGATATAGGATTCTTGAGACAAACCTAAAATGCCTCGAGATCTATCTCTATGGATCTTTATGCCAATGACATAAGACGCCTCACCTATATCTTTCATATCAAAGTTACTTGAAAGAAATTGTTTCACCTCATACAGTAATCCTTTATCATTGGTTGCGAGTAAAATATCATCCACATACAACACAAGGAAACATATCTTGCTCCCACTGACCTTAAGGTATATACATTGATCCATAGCATTTTCTTCGAATCCAAATGAAGTAATGACTTTATGAAATTTCATATACCATTGTCGAGAAGCTTGTTTCAACCCGTATATGGATTTATTAATCTTACAAACCAAATGCTCACGATCTTTAGGGGCGAATCCTTCAGGTTGTTTCATATAAACCTCTTCCTCTAAATCACCATTGAGAAATGCCGTTTTCACATCCATCTGATGTAGCTCTAAATCAAAATGAGCTACTAATGCCATCACCACTCGGAAGGAATCTTTCTTTGATACAGGAGAAAAAGTCTCTGTGTAATCGATTCCTTCCCTTTGAGTGAACCCTTTGGCAACGAGTCTAGCCTTATGTCTCTCGATGTTGCCATGCGAGTCTTTCTTTGTTTTAAAGACCCACTTGCATCCAATGGCTTTTACACCATCGGGCAACTCGGCGAGATCCCAAACTCTGTTGGATGCCATAGAGTCCATCTCATCATTCATGCCATTCATCCATAAAACTGAATCTCTAGAATTTATGGCTTGTGAAAATGACATAGGATCATTATCGGCTCCAATGTTACAATCCGAATCTTGCAGATACACTAAATAGTCACTAGAAATAGTTGATTTTCTTGCTCTATTAGATCTCCTCAATGGAACTTGTTCATCCTCACGATGAACAATTTGTACCTCATTACCATCATGATCTATTAGATTGTTGTCAACTTGAGGAACCTCAATGGTTGGCTGTCTAACACACAATTTAGCTTGAGGTGCGTGAATAACAATCAACTTGTCACTTGAAACAGTAGGTGGAAGTTGATCAATATCCCTTTCAGGAACAATATCCTGAAATTGATCACTCCCACTAATCAAGTCATTCTCAAGAAATTTAGCATTTCTTGATTCCACAATTCTAGTGCTATGAGACGGACAATAGAATCTATAACCCTTAGACCTTTCAGCATATCCAATGAAATGCCCACTAATAGTCCTTGGGTCTAGCTTCTTCTCTAGTGGGTTGTACACTCTCACTTCAGACGGGCATCCCCAAATGCGTACATGTTGCAAACTCGGTTTCCATCCTTTGAATAACTCAAAAGGCGTCTTTGAGACGGCCTTGGAAGGAACCCGGTTTAATATGTACGCTGCCGTCTTAAGAGCTTCTACCCATAAAAATGATGGAAGTTTAACATTACTTCTCATACTTCTCACCATGTCCATTAAAGTTCGATTTCTTCTTTCTGCTACACCATTCTGGTTTGGAGAACCAGGCATAGTGTATTGGGCAACAATCCCATGCTCTTGAAGAAATCTTGCAAATGGACCTGGTGCTTGTCCGTTCTCTGTGTATCTACCATAGTACTCTCCACCTCTATCTGATCTCACAATCTTAATGTGCTTACCACATTGTTTCTCTACTTCAACCTTAAACAATTTAAAGGCATCCATAGCATCGTCTTTAGAACGAAGTAAGTAAAGATACATATATCGTGAATAATCATCTATGAAGGTGATAAAGTATTTCGGATCATTAGCGTTCATGTCTGGACAACAAATGTCCGTGTGTATGATCTCTAATAGGTTTGAACTTCTCTTGGCACCAATTTTGTGTTTGTTAGTTTGCTTTCCCTTAATGCAACCAACACAAGTATCAAAATCAGTAAAGTCTAAAGTACTAAGTACCCCATCCTTTACCAATCTCTTAACTCTCTCAATGGAGATATGTCCCAATCTCCAGTGCCACAAAATTGAGGAGTCCTCATTCACAATACATCTTTTTAACCCAGAATTAACATGCATAGAACTTTCAGTGATATCATTTTGCAAATAAAGACGATATAAACCATCAGACAAAATACCATAACCAATAACTTCAGAATTTCTGAGAATACTAAAGCCAGAATTCGAAAAGTTAAAGGAAATTCCTAAAGGTACAAGTCTTGAAACTGAAATCAAGTTTCTAGTGAAACCTGGTACATAAAATGTGTTTTCTAAATGCAAAGTAAAACCACTACTTAAAATTAAACTGCATGTCCCAACAGCTTCCACATGTGAACTCATCTTACTACCTGAATAGATGTAGTGTTCACTTCCCATTGGTTTCCTTAGGTTTGTCATACCCTCCAAGGTATTCGAAACATGGATTGTAGTACCAGAATCAATCCACCATGTATTATGATTAATATTAACCATATTAGATTCATAAACAAACGCTAAAAAATTATCACCCTTTAATTCAGGAATGTCATAATTGACATCAGAAATATTTCCAGTTAAAATTGCTGCAAAGAAAAATATATACATGCTTATAAATATTTGAGACTTACACTTAATCATGATTTACCAATGCAAGTCATGTGTAAAAATATGAATCTAGTGACATAAAACTTGCCTGTGGGCTAAAGTCATACTCAAATTAGATTCATAACTAATGATGAAACTATTAAACCATATTCATTCCTTAATTCCTGTAGGTAGATTAAGGAACACAATTTAATATTTCATCCCAATTAATCATACAAATGTAATAAAATTTCCTGTGGGCATATTTCATCATATTACGTATGATTAATTACAAATTTATATCTAGTTTCCACATGTGATTTCTTACAAAATTTTTAAATAACTAGAGATGTTGTGGCTACTCTCTAATTACTAAAATTATTAAATCACTTGACATAATCTTTGTATATGTACAATCCTAATGGTCATAATATATATATAACTAATTATTTATAACCATTGCACATGTCAACAAATAACAATAATAATACAAATAATTTAGAACAAAAATTAATATGATTAAACATATTATACTGACCGAAAAATTAGAAGGTCACATTCCCAAAGTTCATTTTAATTTGAGGTATGAATTTATTCATTTCGTGTACTTAACGTTCCGTATTTGAATTCGCAGAATGAATTCGGCCAAATAAATTCCATAACTCCAACAACAAGCCTTTTGGAACTAACAAAGACACTACAACCACTTTGAAGCAGATGCCTTCTAGGTTGACCTTTATTTAAGCTATTGAGGATGAATTCCTAATGTTCCTAATCTTGAAACTATAGCAATTTTTAACTAGTGATAAACTGAAAACAAATCTACTTAATATGCCAATATTGAACGTTAAGTATTTGCCCTTATAGCTCAGTGGTAGAGCGACAGACTTGTAAACTGAAGGTCCGCAGTTCAATCCTGCGTCAAGGCATTTATTTTTGTTCAAAATGCAAATTTGAGTCCAAGACCTTTTATGAACGGTTTCTTTCTCTTAAATATGAAAAAAAAAAATGTAAGCTACAAGATTCGAACTTGCGTTCTAACATTTCAAATGTCTACCCATTAACCACTGTTCCACACCGTAATTGTTATTCTGTAGTTATTATTCTACTAAGTGTAGTTTATTCTACGAAGTTTACCTTCCCTTAAATCATCGGAAGAGACAAGTCTACTGTGAAATAAAATTCCTGCTCAAAAGTTTGCAGTATTCTGAACAACTCGGTACTTTGCCGTGTGAACAAATTGAAGTTTTAACTTGGACGTTCTTACTATATGTGTTTAACAAATGTGCAGGCTCTGGAGACGAAAAGGTTGTTCAAACTAGATCATATGTTAGAAATCTATATGCATGTTGCATTATCACATAACCATTAAGTATCACATTCCATAAAATAGAATCATACAATTTCTCAAACAACTCATATGCATCACATTCCAAATTCTATATAACAAGATTTCAAACGGAAAAATATCTAGGAATGTGTACAGACAGTTTAGACAGAACCAGAGAAAGAAAAATAATGTTGTTTTCAAGCAAGGCAGAGATGATTATGCTCTGATACCAAATGTTAAAAAACCTAAATGCATGTTCTAATCACAATATAAGAACATACAGATTAATGTGGAAGCAAAAGAAAGGGATTATAAATACCTCCAGCCATTGCTTTTAATCTTAATCATTTGAAGCTTGTCCTAATTTATGAATTGATGTGAACTTTGGTGCCAAACCCTCTTTCTCAATTATAGATGGTGTATGCAGGATATGAGAATGGTTTTGGTGACCTTTTTGTTCTGTTTTCTATCTTTCTGAAAAACTAACCCTAGCCATCATAGAGCAGTTACTGATAGATATAGAGATGGGTTTTCTGAAGGTGGGAGAGAGTAGTGGGGCTAATGGGGCTAATGGATCACATATGCCTTTTTCCCCTTTATTTCAGCCCAATGAGAAAAAGTCTAACAAGAACAAGGTCGAGAATTTGCGTGAACTCGTTGGAAGCAGCAAAGGAAGCAGCTCTATGCCAAAGAATTCCCCTAGGGATTGGCTTGACCCACATTGCGATGAATCACAGTTTGAGAGGGCATATTCTCAAAATTAACGCTGAGTCTTATTTTTAAATAACTTATAAAAAGATAAATTCATTCTGCGAGGCTTTTCTGTAGATCTGGGATTACAATACTCAGAAGTAGTCCACCCTTCACCTTGTCCTTTGTCTTTGCGGTGGTAATTATAAGTTCATTTGATGATATTACTGCATTTGACAAACCATGAAATCTATATAAAATTATGCGTCCTTGAAAATGCTCAGTGTAATCAGATAATTTTTTGTTCTTTGAATTCATGCTTAGCTCTCATTCTTCAAGGCACTGTAGGTAAAAGTAAAAAAGTTCAGTTAGTTGTTGTCAACTTGAAGGGTACTTCAACATTTATGGCATGTTTGTTTTCCGTTAAGGATTGCATTTGTGTCCTTTGTTTAGGTGTATTTTCATATTTCAGTAGAGCCACAAATGATCTGGTAGAAGGATGTGAAATGCATGCAGTTGCCGAAGTTCTGCAGTTATTTTATCTAGCGGTTTTGAGGGCTAGAAAAAAGGAATTTGGGGTGATTTTTTCTCCACCCATCCAGGGATAATAGATTAGGGATGTCTCAAAATGATAAAAACACTAAGTTACCTTTACTAGTTTAATTTACTTTTCTACTATTTAGATATTAAACTATTTTTTTATATAGTATTTTCTTATTTAAAAATTAATTAAATTAGTTAAATTATAATTCATTAATTATTATTTTGTAAATAAATTTTTTTTCAATTTTTTTTAAACTTACTTTTGATAACTTTTTATTAATTTTCATTTAAAAATTAATTAACTTTTTTGTTAAATAAACTAAAACAAATAATCGTAGATAATTAATTTTCCGAAACTACCGATTGCGTATGTTGCCCCAAATTCAAAATTGAACAAATTATCAAATTTCGAACATTTTCAACATAACAATCTGTAGTCTAAGAATTTTTTTTAACTGCCATTGTATGTATTGCCCCAAATTAAAAATGTAAAAATTATCAAATTTCCAACATTTTCAACATATACAATCGGTAGTCTATTTTTTAACTATCGATTGTATATGTTGCCTCAAATTCAAAATTAAAAAAATTATCAAATTTCCAACATATACAATCGGTAGTCTAAGAAGTTTTTTAACTACCGATTGTATATGTTGCCCCAAATTCAAAATTGAAAAAAATTATCAAATTTTCAACATTTCCAACATATACAATCGGTAGTCTAAGAATTTTTTTTAACTGCCGATTGTATATGTTGCCCCAAATTCAAAATGTAAAAATTATCAAATTATCAAATTTTCAACATATACAATCGGTAGTCTAAGAAATTTTTTTAATTACCGATAGTATATGTTGCCCCAAATTCAAAATTGAAAAATTATCAATTTTCCAACATATACAATCGGTAGTCCAATAAAAAAATTTACTACCGATTGAAAAAATTCATAATCGGTAGATAACTAATTTTTCGAAATTACCGATTATGATAGTAAAAAAATTTCATTTGGCGCTTATTGAATAATCGGTAGTAATCAAAATTGTCAAAACTACCGATTATACAATGATTTTAATAAAAAGTTATCAAACAAAAGTAAAAAAAAATGTAAAAAATAATATTTTAAAAAAAAATGAAAAAGATTTTTTTTAAAAAAATATTATTTTAAATTTTTTTATTAATTAGATTTTATTAATTAAAAATTAATTAATTATAATTTAATTAATTAACAACTAATATAACTAATTAACACTAATTAAACTAGATGATAAGGAATTTTTATAATTACTTCAAAATATTCCTATTTTATTTTATTATGTAGCCCCAAATACTTTTTTTTTTGTAGCCCTTAAAAATCTTAGCTTATTTTAAGCCCATAAGTGAAGCAACTCTTTTTCTTTTTCTTTTTCTTTTTCTTCAGTCTCCGCTCTTTTCTCTCTCCACACGATGTGCTACCCAATCGTGAAACCCAACTAAACAACCGGTGTAGCTAATAATTTTTGTTTGGATGTTGTGGACCTTTTACGGTTTCTGCCTGAGTTATGGCATGAGCTTCCATGCCAGCAGCTAGAACAGACAGTAATTATTTGTCACCAGAATTTCTTTTATATCAACACAAACATCACAAGTACATGAGCAAACCAAGCTTACAAATTGATAAGGTATATATATAAAGCAATAAGGGGAGGGAGGGGGTAGTGGAAAGTGTATAAGTTTGTTAACAAGTGTGAAAAGTGCAAAATGTTGTTATCCGGCAGTTCACCGTTCATCGTCATTAATCAGATGTAATTCTCTTTCTTTCATCCGTAAGTTCTCCGTTCGGCTTTGCTTATCGAATAGGGACTTTAATCCAACCGTTGAAGAAACCAATTGCTAAGATTATGAAAGGAGTAGACATTCCGAAAATGATGATGTATGGGAGGGGTGTCATCATTGGATTCTCTCCTTCCCTTTCTCCTGCTGTCTGCCAATACCTTCATTGTTTGCCAAAATCATATTCAAATTAAGGCAATCGTGTTTGGAATCGCCAAAAACACTCTCGAGTGAAGGCAAGATGTCATATTAAGGCAGGTGTAGTGAAAATACATGCTTTTGCCAAAGATGAACCAACCAAATCAAGGAAGGGCTAATGAAAATGCTTACTGTTCTGGTTCCTCTTCTTTAGTGATGAATTTCTTCTTGTTATCTGGTTTTTTGATGCCTTCATCAGCTCCACCTACAATACCGAATTTTTTCTAAGTATAATATGGGAAAAATGTTCATGAAAACAAATACACAAATTTACAAAATGATCTTACCCAATTTTGCATGAATTTGGAAACTCCTAAGGTTTCTCTTAAGAGCATAAGGTTGAATGAGTGGAAAAGGGCTTAGCAATGGTTTTTGAACAAGAAAATTGATACTGGGCTGAGATGTTAAAGTCATCTTAGCCATGTTTTTTCTCTCTTTTTTCTTTCTTCAACCAACATTTTTAGTCCTTTGTTTTCAATATAAAGTAACCTTGTAGCTTGCCATTGGGTGGAGAATAAATTCTAAAGCAGCAGCCTTATCCATTAACGAAATGTCCAACATGCCCTCGTCCCTCTTACTCTTATTTGGCAGTTGTGAAAACAGTGAAATTGTATATGAACCAACAAATCGGTAATCATGAGCCTCACCAGCATTTTGATAGTATTATAATGAACCATATTTGGGGATATCCTCGTAAAATGGGGATACTCTGGATTAAATGAGGTTGGATTTTGCTTTAAGAGGAGGTTTTGAGTGATAATAATTCTAAATTATTATTCTTTTTTTGTTTCCTAATTAAATGTTTAAAACCTAAAACCCCATTCTCCTCTACCTTTTCTCTGTCGGTTGCTTCCTTTTTTTCACTTTTTTTCCTCATCATTTTTTCTTTTCATTGTTAATTAATCGTCGATCCTAAAAATTTATTCGCTGATTAATATCTTTTCTAAAAATGAGTCGAACGAAAAAAAAAAAATTTAGCCTTTTCATGAACTTAGAATCATAAATACGGAAAACAAAATCTGAAAGATAAAACATACATGTGCAAATCAACAACAAAAAGAAGAAAACTTTGACGATCAACATCTCAATCAAATAGTTACGGTGAGAAGGTAAATGATTCTCATTCGTTTTTTAGTGTTTTAATTGACGTGAACTCTATTTTTTAGGTTAAAAATAAAAAATTAGAATATAAATTTCAGTTACAGAATAACAACTAGAATACGATACCGACTCAACTGTATTGTCTTTTAAATTTTTTGCATGTCTACTGTAGACATTGATTTATCAATGAATGTCATGCCAATAGTTTTACCAAATATCTAGTATGAAAATACCAACAATCAGCATTGTCGATTCAATTTTAAACAATGCCGACTTCACATCACAACAGTCTGTATGGATGAAATTTTTCAAAACAATGCCGAATGTGGGTTAATTTCTCTGGAACAAAATTTACAACTGTTGGCATTGTCAATTTGGAATATTCAATGTCGGTTGTGTTTGTTTCATTACGGAATTCTGTTCTGTTACAATGTCAGCTGTTGAATTTCAATGTCGACTTTTGGTTGTAAAATGCACAGTTTTTCTTGGTTTAATGGATAATTTGCTACGCATTTCTTATGATTTGGACCAAAAGCAAATCTACAAAAGCAAATGAAGTTGTAGCCGTTTAAACTAAGAAATGAGCTAAAGAAGTCAGAACTAATGCTAAGAAAGGATCAAAGAAACTTGCTTCTTTGAAAGGAAAGAATGTTTTTGTCTCTCCTGAGTCCATTCCTCCTCTTTATGGTCACCCTAAGTGTTTGGGGGAAAACACTAAAGGTACTAACCATGTGGAAAGGAATTATAGTATCCTATTAATCCTTAAACGTAGTGAAGATGAGTGGCAAGGAAGTTCTCAACCAGGGGAGGAGCATGAAAAAGTTCCCGCATAATAAGGAGTTAAAGAAAAAGGAGTTCATGAAAAAAGAGATAGTACCAAGTATACCACCAACTTTTCCTTCGTGAACCTATATAAACAATTTATGTACAATCTATACGTTCGGTTACAAAACTGTATACAAGATTGTTTAAGAAGGTAAACCTAGTATGTACCCGTATCGTACTAGAACCGAATTCCAACAAGAACAAGTGTTGCGATATATATTTCAAGACATGAGTTCAACAAGAACGAGTCTTGTAGGTTCTTTACAGATGAGTTAAGACTATCTAGGTTTAACGAAGTACAACATGTGATATTTCAGTTATAAAAATAAAACAATATAATGTGGAAAAACACACACACAAACACCAGAAAATTTGTTAACGAGGAAACTACAATCTTGTAGAAAAACCCTGGGATCTAGTCCAGAATGAACACACACTAATTTAAGTAATTACACCACTTTCCTACTACCAAATTTAAGTTGTAAAAAACTCCTTGCAGAACAGTGGTTCTCTTTAGGAATTGCTCTTGTAAATCTTTTAGCAGAACGCTAATTCTCTTTAGAAGATGCTCCTCAACAATTAGGGTTTACACGTTATGTAACCTAATTTATTTTACCTCAGAAGATCAACTAGAAATATTCTAGCGATATCTTGATCTATCAAATCTAGGGTTTATGATAAATAATTCTACGATATTTCCTGGGTCATCATGTGGTTGGTATGTTATTTTCGTCTGGTCTATGGAAATTGCACGCATGTTATGCCTATATATATGGGGTATAACCTCTTTTGATTTTCCCATTGTGTTTGTGCTACCCTGCAAGACAAGAATAATAGCCAAAGAGAGGATCCCGTGCTATCACGAGCATGGTAAGAAACTGATGTAAAGTTTTGAAAGAATTTGATACAAAATCATTGTTCTATTCTAGGTTCAAGCTTTATTGGAATTTTGATCACTTCGTGACGCGATCACTAAGCGCCTATGGTAAAAGCTTTTCCGGGTTAAATATATTATGAGATGTCCAAATTTGACACTTTTATTTTGTGATCCATGGTGTGTTAATGAACAACTTCTGCAAATAAGTCATTCAGATCCGGTTGGAAGATTAGTTCTGTAAAAGGATTGTGATTAGTGATGTGCTTTATGTTTGTGACCTTTTGCACGCACAAACTACCAACCATAAGTCAAAAGAAAATACTCGAAAACAGTTCTTTTTGTTCTTTGGATCACATATCTGATATTTCAGTTTTCAAAAAAAAAATAAAAGTGACAGACTTTCAACGTCTGTGCTTATATGGAAAATATGATCAACAAAACACTACTTCCTGATGTAATTTTGTAACATATCCAGTCGATACAGAGACAATATGATTACAATGGAGTGATACTTCTTGCCTCTTACGTTCTAGCATCTTTACTGATCAACTTGAAAAATAAAAATAAGAGAAGAGTAAACATGTTGTTTTATTTTGGAAGAGTTTTGCAGGGAAGATAAATCTTTTACCAATAAATTTTTCTGTTTCCAGCGCCAAATTGTAACCGCTAAAAACCCAATTGGTGGATCTAGTTGGTATTCATGATAGCTTAAGTAAAAAGCTAGTGTTTACTGTTAACATAATGAAAACCAATACAAATATAAATATATGTGTAAAGATAAAAGAATATAAAACAAGTATGTGATTTACGTGGTTCAGCCGAAGCCTACATCTTCGGGGTAATGAGTTTGAGTTCTTACTAATGATCGATGGGGTTACAATGATTTTACAACTCTTTATTTAAGTAAAGGAATGCACTCAAGGTTACAAGTTTCCTCTCTCTAATCCTAGCTCACACTCCCCAATCTCCCAACCCCTTCTTCGTATCTCCAACTTTCTATTTATAGAGTCTCTGGTGGGACCTTAATCCGCTCTCTCTATCGTCAATGTAGCATAGCAGGTCTCGCGTGACGCTGGTTACGCTCTGCCTTGGTCTCGCTCGTGCCCTAGCTGCCCATCACCTGTCCGGTTGTGCCAGGCGGTGGCAATAAATGCTGAAGAGACTGCCATATGTCACAGAGGTGCACCAAATGGCTCAACACATGGCTAATTCACCCTTGTGCACCACCTTGGCTAGCCCTTTTGGCTAAGTGGCTAGCCTCATTCTAGAATCTTCTACCATTTGTTCTTTTCTTAGAACATTCTAGAATAGTGTAGATATTTGTGGATAAGATTGGAATAATCTAGAAGTAGATCCTAGCCATACATTTGTATAGATCTTAGATAAGTTTCTAGAACATTCCTGGCTCCCAACTAGTATAAATAGGGATGCCATTCTCATTTGTAATCATCCAACAATCCAATTATTCAAGTAAGAGAGTAATACAAACTTAATTCTCTCATTCAATCATTCTCTCTTGTTCTTGAGTGTTCTTGAGCGTTCTTGAGTTTCTTATGAGTTTTGATCTTGAGTAGTTACACAAAGTTGGTTAAACTTTGTTTGGGAGGCTGACTTGCCTAGTAACGGAATTCTAGTCAAGTGCCGCACGGAGTAAAGTCGAGGCGAAGGACCGACCCCGTGACAACTGGTATCAGAGCTGCGTTCATACTACTCTCGGTAAGATCTCTCACCATGTCTTCAAATGATGCAAATGTTGTTATCACTAACAATAATGAAAAGGTTGAGAATACAAAGAAACAACAACGGGATAAGTCAGTGGGCCCCCGTTTAGAATCTCGTGTTGGATCGCTGGAAGAAAAAGTAGAAAAGTTGAACCTGGATTTAGGGGAATCCATGGAGCAACAATACGATTTGGAAAAATCGATGGAGGTCTCTTTTGAGACATATCAGAACGAGATGGGCGAGGTAAATGCTCATGTGAGGATGCTGCAAGCTCAAATCGATGAGCTAAAGACCCTGATCCGAGGAGGGGCGGTTCGTGGACCATCTAGGGTGAGGGTGCCAGAACCAAAGGAGTACTCCGGCGCAAGGGATGCTAAGGAGTTGGAAAACCTTCTATGGAACATGGAAAGATACTTCAGGGCCACGGGCCTTGATGACGAGCAGGAACGGGTCGACACGGCGACCATGTACCTGATAGAAGATGGACTATTGTGGTGGAGGAGAAAATATGCAGAAATCGAAAGAGGAGTCTGCACCATCACTACTTGGGCAGAGTTCAAAAGGGAGATCAAAGCCATGTTCTATCCGGAGAACGTTGAGCACAAAGCTCGGGACAAACTTCACAATTTGAAGTATTCAGGTACCATTTCTGAATATGTCAAACAATTTAATTCTCTCATGTTAGACATATTAACAATGGCAGACGAGGACCGCTTCTACCACTTCAATCGTGGCCTACCTCGTTGGGCTTCTATGGAACTTCAACGAAGAAGTATTACCGACTTGTCCACCGCATTAAGCACTGTCGAGAAGCTTGATGACTTTTCTAGCAAATCTGATCAACTTGCCAAGACAAGCCATCCAAGCCATTATCACAAGGAACGGGTGGGGGAGACAGGTACTACCGCGATAATCCACAGACTAGCCGCGAAGGGTCCAAGCCAAACAACGGGTGGAAAGGAAGGCAAGACAACCGTGTGAAGAAATGCTTCATTTGCCAAGGTGACCATCTTGCCCACAGTTGTCCCAAGAAGAACTTGCTCAACTCTTTGATTGCGGAGCATGAAGAGAGAACCGAAGACTCGCACCTAGGAGCCGTTCGGTTGAGCGCCATCAAGAGCCAGCCCAAGGAAAAACGTCCAGCACCAAAGGAGAACAAAGGACTTATGTATGTGGACATAAGTCTAAATGAGCAGAAGACCAAGGCAATGGTCGATTCTGGTGCGACACATAACTTCATCTCTAAAGGAGAAGCCGAAAGATTGAAGTTGAAGGTTGAAGCTGATTCAAGCACTATCAAGGCGGTGAATTCCGAAGCCATACCTGTTCACGGAGCGGCCAAGGGGGTCGAAATGAAGGTTGGCGCGTGGAAGGGAATTACCGACTTTATGGTGGTAAAGATGGACGATTTCAAAGTTATCCTCGGAATGGATTTCTTGGATCGTGCCAAAGTTGCCGTGGTACCTTGCCTCGGCGTAGTCAGCATCAGTGAGGAGAAGTCTCCATGTGTGATTCCAGCCACCCGGACCAAGGAGACTTGCTCGAGTGCACTGTCGGCTCTACAACTAAAGAGGGGTGTTCAGAAGGGAGAACCCACCTTTGTAGCAACCATCATCGAGGAAAGCGAAAAACTGGTCGAGGACGTTCCATTGGAGGTGCAAAAGGCTTTGCAGGAGTTCCAGGACGTGATGCCAGCCGAGTTGCCCAAGCAACTACCACCTAAGAGGGAGGTGGATCATCAGATCGAGCTAGAACCTGGAACAAAGCCGCCCGCCATGGCCCCATATCGCATGGCCCACCAGAATTGGAGGAGTTGAGGAAGCAACTCAAGGAATTGTTGGATGCCGGCTACATCCAACCTTCCAAGGCCCCTTTCGGAGCCCCGGTGCTGTTTCAGAAAAAGAAGGATGGAAGTCTTCGGATGTGCATCGACTACCGAGCCTTGAACAAGGTCACCGTGAAGAACAAGTATCCAATTCCCCGAGTTGAAGACTTGTTCGACCAATTGGGTAGTGCTCGATACTTCACGAAGCTGGACTTGAGGTCGGGATACTATCAAGTTCGAATAGCAGAAGGGGACGAGCCAAAGACCACATGTGTCACAAGGTACGGAGCTTTCGAATTTTTAGTTATGCCTTTTGGTCTAACCAATTGTCCTGCCATATTTTGCACTTTGATGAACAAGGTCTTCCACCCATATCTCGATCGGTTCGTAGTCGTGTACCTTGACGACATCGTCGTATATAGCCACACTTTGGAGGAGCACCTTACACATTTACGGGTCGTGTTCCAAGTACTGAGGGAGAACTCCTTATATGTGAAGAAGGAGAAATGCAGCTTCGCTCAACCCAAAGTGTCTTTCCTTGGACATTGGATAGGTGATGGCCAAATCTGGATGGAGGAAAAGAAGATCAAGGCTATCAAGGAGTGGGAACCGCCTACCAAAGTGGCTCAGTTGCGGTCTTTCCTAGGACTTGCCAACTACTACCGGAGATTCATCGAGGGATACTCGAAGAGAGCAGCACCGCTCACGGATTTGCTAAAGAAAGCGAGGACTTGGACGTGGAGCGAAGAATGCCAAGCCGCTTTCAATGATCTTAAGACCGCGGTGATGAAGGAGCCAGTCTTAAGATTACCTGATCATGCCAAGCCTTTTGAGGTATACACCGACGCTTCTGACTTTGCTATTGGAGGAGTACTTATGCAGGAGGGACACCCACTTGCATATGAAAGTCGGAAGTTGAACGATGCGGAACGGCGCTACACGGTGCAAGAGAAAGAGATGACCGCCGTCATACACTGTCTTCGGACATGGAGGCACTACCTTCTTGGGTCACATTTCATGGTCTTCACTGACAATGTAGCTACTAGCTACTTCCAGACTCAGAAGAAGTTGTCTCCAAAGCAAGCACGGTGGCAAGACTTCCTGGCCGAGTTCAACATGAAGACTTACTTTGGCAATACAAAGATCTCATCGACAAGTACAACGCGACGAGGACGTCTGCGAATTCGGGTGGGGGAGAATGTCACAGGGGTGCACCAAATGCCTCAACACATGGCTAATTCACCCTTGTGCACCACCTTGGCTAGCCCTTTTGGCTAAGTGGCTAGCCTCATTCTAGAATCTTCTACCATTTGTCCTTTTCTTAGAACATTCTAGAATAGTGTAGATATTTGTGGATAAGATTGGAATAATCTAGAAGTAGATCCTAGCCATACATTTGTATAGATCTTAGATAAGTTTCTAGAACATTCCTGGCTCCCAACTAGTATAAATAGGGATGCCATTCTCATTTGTAATCATCCAACAATCCAATTATTCAAGTAAGAGAGTAATACAAACTTAATTCTCTCATTCAATCATTCTCTCTTGTTCTTGAGTGTTCTTGAGCGTTCTGAGTTTCTTGTGAGTTTTGATCTTGAGTAGTTACACAAAGTTGGTTAAATTTTGTTTGGGAGGCTGACTTGCCTAGTAACGGAATTCTAGTCAAGTGCCGCACGGAGTAAAGTCGAGACGAAGGACCGACCCCGTGACACATAGCACACGTCCAATAATTTTTTCCCTTCCTTGTCAGACCAAATGACATATGGTTTCATCCAGACCGCTTGAATCTGCTTCGAGATTGGGTAAAGCAGATTTGCTCATGATTCAATACTCTTCAGACCCACTAATCTATGATGTGCCTATCTTATGATCGTGCCACAGGTGATTATTTTACAATTACAAGAGTAGCTTTGAAAGATATTGGGTCTGAGCAGTGCTTAGCTTCTTTGCAGGTGGAACCACAGTCGAATCGAAGGGTTGCTAGACAGTAATTTTTGAATATTACGGTACTTTCTAGTTTCTACGGTTGTTATGGGGGATATGTTCTCCTGCTCATATTTGTAGCCATGCCTAATAAAATCCATGGGCTTGCCAGATTCTATTGGTGAATTTATAATGCTTCGTGCGTGCCAAGAAACAAAAAGGTATTTTTTCCAACTCTGCTTATTCATGAACCAGAAGACAGAGAGAATAGAGATCGATCTGTGCATCTCCTTCCGCCAAACCAATTACTTAAAAAAAAAATTTAATTCTTCTCCTCCTCCTCCCCTACTCAGTTGATTTTAATGGTGTCTGTGGATTCCACGGCTCGCGACTTTTCTCAATTATCTGTTTCTAAACCATCTTCATCGCTTCTTGATAGATTAGGACCACTTGATATTTTCGGAAGACCTCCTTGCTGCTTCGATATCGTTCCCCGTCGGGTGCAGGGGAACAGGCAGCCCAGACAGGTATATCTTTCAACTTTGGTTATTTAATTTCCTTTATGTGATCCATTTGTTAGTTAGTACTGATTAAAAAACCCTAGATCGATCAAACTGGGTTTATTTTTTGGGGTTTGATTGCAGCAAACTCCATTATCACAATGTTATAGTTGTGGGTGGAACTCGAACTTTCACTGTTGATGGTGGCGATGATCGGAAGGCAGACGATCCTGCCAACAAGGATTTTTTGGAGGCAATTAATTGTTTCATTCGATATAATTTTCGTTAATAATATTCCAGGAGTTTTAGATTTCGTTTTTTTAATTAGTTGTGGAGTTTCAGCTAGGTGTAGTACTTGTTGTTGTTGTGTGAGGGGACTAGGATTGGCTGATGATGCGTTTTTAGGTTTGGTTATGACATACAACGAAATTGGTGCACATCTCGATGTACTTGGTATGTAATAACAACCCCGGCTCGCGACTTTTCTCGATTAGTGTTGTAAGAGACTGAGCTGAGTTGTATGATTTGTTCTAGTGTAGACACCTTTTTTCAGAACTGTAATTGTAAATATGATACGCCTGTCACAGTGTCTTCCTTCTTTTTTGGGAAAACTCTCCGAGTCCCCAATCTCACCATGACAACCACTCCTCAATGTTTGACAACTCTCCACTTCGTCTCTAGGATGTGTCGGTCAGCATATGCAATTGTTTCCTATTTACCTTGCCAGCATTTGCCCGTAGAAGAAACAATGATTTGATTCACTCTTGCATTGTTCCACCTTGCTTGATTTATAGATTGCGTGAACCATTTAGGGTCTTTTGTGATCTGATTTCATATGCTGGAATGTGACGACTGTAGTCTTTGCCCATGAATTCAGATGCCCAGCTAGATGTCTAGGCATCAAGCACTAGGCAAATTAGACAGAAAACATCAATATTCACCAGTGGAGCTGAGCTGGTTCCAATTCAAAATCTCAACCATGTTGCCACTTGCCACCAGCCACTCCAACGTATTTTACATCCATATCTGAGAGATAGGAGCCTGTTCCAGGGTCGAGACACAAAATACCAAATTAAAGTAAAGCTTTTTCCACGGTGGTTCATAGTTTCTGCCGATCTCGGTAGTAGCCGGTACTCTATGTTCTTGATTCATCCTCTGTGTCACTGACAATGGTTAACGTCACACTTTATACATCAAATTACAAATAAGCCCGAATCCCCCTATTTTCCACCACATTTAAGGAAAATACGATTGCTTATTAGTATGCATGTATGATGCATGCACACTAAAGTACCATAACATGCATCATCAGTTTCTTTTTTTCCCTCTTGTGCTGTTAGGCTTTGCGAATACTAAAGTCTGACATGCTTTAACTAATTAATACACACTCTCTAGTATATTGAAGTTGCAAATTTGTAACTGATTAATACATCTTAACCTGCAGAGCATCAAGAATTATCAACTTCCTGAAGAATTTTCCGAAGAGGGAATGCATATGGTTCGGGTGGTGACAGTACTGCCCAAAGAAGTGAGTCCCTTTTCACCAGAATTTGAATAATGGCATATTGATTGGTGCCATAATTCTTTTACCATTTTTCACAACTTGACGCTGACAAGGCTTTTCCTTTCTTGTAATATGATGTTAAAGATGAACAGGGTGATGAGTTTCATAGGCTTATGTGGAAGCGTCGTTATTGCAGGTAACGTCAAGGGTGGTTTCTATGTCACACAGCCGTCTCGCCATATTAGTAGTAGACTAGGGTCTGAACCCATGCTGCATTATGCTTATGTATTGTTGTATTTTTGTTGGTTCTGTTGGTTCTGTTGGATGTTGACCTTAAGTTTTACAGGTGTTGTTGGCATAGTAAGCAAGCAATTGCACTGTTTTTTTTTTCTCTTGAGAAAGAGCAATCACTTGCAATGTATTAAAAATAAACACTTATTTCTGCACTTTTTTATATTGTTTTAACCGCTTGCAATTAAGCTCTGTTTGATATTACTTCCCGGACCCTTGAAATTGCTCTTTGGCCAAGGTTTGGTAAAAAAAAGTGTTGGGAGTTTGGATACACCTCAGAGAATCAAAAGTGGATATTGGGTTATATGTAAGTATGGATAACATCACTAGTCATACGGCACATTGAATACTTAGCTTGAGGTTGGCAAGCAGAAATGGGGTCCTTAAAGCTAAAATTAAATGATTTCTAACCTAACAGATTGTCGATTCAGCATTAAAGCTAAAATTAAATCTCCCTCAAAGATGACGTGAGATAAACAAACAGGCAGACCAATATCATTTTACCCTATTTGATCTATTACTAAATGGTGAATCAGATGAAATGCAATCTATCTTACAATGGATGCAAAATATGCGAATGAGATGAATGATAGTTCTAGGGTCTGGAGACGAAATACCGTGAGACATCTATGCTTCCATAGATGCCAAAGAACCACAACTGCTAGGCTGACCACATATGGGTGATGAAAACAAAATAGCTGGTTTGGAGTATTCCATGAATTAATCCATTGTTGAACAGAAGTAGCTGCATCAATTGACTGTAAAGCCTCAAGGAGAATTGCAAACCACACTGCTCTAGCAAAATCACAGCGAAGTAGAATGTGGGCAGGGGTCTCCTGCTTTTGGTGAAACCACGGGCATAGAGAATCAACCATCGACACATAACAACTCAGCTTGTGATTAGTAGGTAGAATGTCTTGTAAACATTTCCATAGAAATTATGAGGAACTTGAAGATGCCAAAGGGGTAACCAGAGATTTTATTGAGCTGGTTGGACCTGTTGATGTATAGCATACCTGCAGAAGTGAGGTTCCAACTGGGATGTGTAAACCAATATGTATCTTCATGTATATTCTAATCACAATATAAGCATACAATAATTAAAACGGAAGTAATAAAATGAGATTGATTTTGTGTACCTCCAGCCATTGCAATTTGAAAGCTTAAACCGTCTTTGAGTATACCCCAATTTCTTAGTTGATTTGAATTTTGGTTCCAAACCCTCCTTCTCACTATAAGATGGTGTATTAAATTCTATAAGAGTAAATTTGGTGACCTTAATTCTAATCTTTACTATCATTTCCATATACTAACTCTAACCATCGTTTGTCATGATAGGATATAATGGATGGTTTTTTAAAGTGGGGTAAAATCATGGTTTTTTAATTTTAGGCCATATGAAAAAGAATATCTATGATCATATCCAGTTGAAGGAATTCTAATGTGTGATATCTGTTGTACTAGAGAGGGACAAAACAATTGATGGAAAAGACTCATCTTCGACTGCTTTGAATGCTGATCAATGAGGTCACTTACCTGGAGTCATTGCTCCTCATAAGATACTTTTCCACTCCTAGGTTCCCCGGGTTTTGATATTATCTGTAAGTGGATCTTTATTGAAGTATGTGGGAGTTAAGTGTATGATCCTCCTCTGCTTGCTTCTTACTCTCGTGGCCTTGGGCTTAAAGAAAGCTGAAGATTTTGCATCCCAGTTAATTGAAACGGCCTTGTGAAAACACGGAGGATCACATGAATAGGTATCAGATGGTGACGTCATTTAAAGTAAAAAAATTAATACCAAGTTTACCCTTAATTCTTTTTTTTTTTTTTTTGTTGGCGATCGAGTTCTGTCTGTCTTGTGGACAAGTTGGAGTTAGAATTTATTTTATTTTTTAAAAAGGCTGATATAGGGGCTCCCATATCAATAGAGGGGCTCCCAGTTGAGTCGAGGTGACCCAATTTTACGATAAGGGATGTCCTAGAGGTAAAGTTAAATGTTCATTTTACCCTTTACCTAATAAAAAAAAGCCAAATTTGTCCTTTAATTAAAAATTTTCCATCTCCTCCATATCTTCTCCTTCTCCATTTTAATCAAATTTCTCAATCGAATCAAAATTTTATCGCCGATTAAA
>JAJJMC010031056.1:3327750-3426877 GCA_023531435.1 Papaver californicum
TTAGTCAAAGATTAAGTTTAATTAACCATGATTAGCTTAATTAAATTTTCACTATTTAAGGTAATTAACATATTAATAAAGGGTGATTTGGGTATTGTGAAAATATTATGGATAAGGGGTTTTTGAGTTTTACTTTATAGTGTCCCTATTTCGTCTTATTATTGGAGCCCCTCTATTGATGTTGGAGCCCCTATATCAGGCTTCTTATCCCGTAGATATATGCTTCGACTGAACTACGTAAATCACTTGTGTCAATTACTTTATATTTCTTTATCTACATACATGCACTTATGATTATATAAATTTACATTATATTAACGTAAAATATTTACGTTTTACTTGTGCATACCATAAATACCAACTAGATCCACCGGTTGAGTTTTTAGTGTTATAGTTTGGAGCTAATAACAATGAGATTTATCGGTAAAAGATTCTTCCTCCCCGCAATACTCTACCAAAAATAAAATAGCATAGTTACTCCCTATTTCGGCTTTTTAAGTTGATCAGTAAAGATGCTGGATCCAAAAACATATGAGGCAAGAAGTATCATTTCATAGCGATCATGGATTGTCATTGTACCAACTGCCTGCTTCATACAATTACATCAACTTCATACAATTACATCAGGAAGTAAGGTTCCACTGATCATATTTTTTTATATATAAGCACAAACATCAAAAGTCTACTTTTACTTTGATTTTGAAAATAAAAACTTAAATACCAGATTTGTGATCCATAGGACAAAAGGAATTACTCTCTAGTATTTTCTTTTTGACTTATGGATGGATGTTTGTCACAAACAGAATACATATCACTAGTCATATTTTTTCTACAAATCTAATCTCCCAACTGGACCTGAATGTCTCAAAAGTTGTCCATTGACATTTTTTCTACAAGAGTTGTCAATTAACACGTCAGGGAGCATAAAACAAAAATGTTCATATTTTGATGCCTCATAATACCATTAATCCGTACAAACTTTTGTATCAAACTCTTTCAAAACTTTACACCAGTTTCATACGATGCTCGTGTTAGAGATAAAAATAAATTTATTAAAATTAAAATGGTCTTGATGGGATAGGATCTTAGTATCAAAGAATCACTAGTCATTAAATTTGGTGGAAATAACAATTCCATTTTCACTCTTTAGTGAATGAAGAACTTTTGGTTAGTCCCACATTGGACAAACCAAGGATGATTGTTCTCTTTATTACCACAAAATTGACAACTAAAGAAGGGTCCTTAGGGTTTAGATGCCTTTGTAGTAGGGGGAGGATTAAGGCAATGAGATAGTGGATTGATGCATGCTTATCACCGAAGCACGCACGCGGATCGCGGGCTTGCGTGCTCGGCATGTGCCAGCAAGTGCCCCATCAATACATAACGGTTTTGTTTTAAATTCCTAAAATATATTTATGTTACCGTTTTAAAATAAATATGATTAATTCGAATTAATAAAAATATTCTTTCATAAATGCGAATTAATTCTCCTCTCTCGAATTTGCCTATAAAAGCAAAAGGAAAAATCATTTGAAAGGTACTCCAATAGCAGCCATTGTCATATCTACTTTTCCCCTCTTCTTGCTTTGATTTGCGCAATTGAGTGTTTAATTTCTTTTCTTTCTTCTATTCTATTAGTTTTTAGGTTCATAGAGGGTTAACCAAGTTGTGCTAACTGGGTTAATAACGGGAAGTTCTATCCTGGAGATGATTTTTCAGTAGGGGTATATCATCGCTCATTATTGAGGTGTACCCGACAAATATCGTGTTAAGGAAAATTTGCTGAGCAGGTGGCTCTGCCAATTGTGTGCTTCAAAATATCAGAGTGCTTCTATTATTGTTCTAAATTTAACACATTTCAAGTTTCTGTTCAGTTTTATTTTTATTATTACAGATTAGCGACAACAATCTTAACACGATATTTCTTATTCGCTACTTCTGTTCCAATGGCGAAGACTGATGTTGACATACCTCAAAAAATTTCTGGAAAGGACTTCAAAAGATGGAAATCAAAAATGCTATTTTTTCTGAGTTTTCATATGCTGGATGAATTAGTATTGAAGCCGTTTGATGAATCGTTGAATGAACCTGAAAATGGAAGAGAACTAGATAGTTGGAAGAGAAAAAATTATATGGCTAAAAATCATATCCTGAACTGCCTAGAAGATGCCTTTTATGACTTTTACAATGCAAAAGAAAATTTTAATGCATTTAATTTATGGACTGCATTAGAAGCTAAATGTGAAGCAGAAACAACGGGAAGTAAGAAATTTTTAGTTGCACGATTTTAGAATATAAAATGGTGAATGATAAATCTTTGGTAGATCGGTTTCTGGAACTTCAACAAATTATTAATGAAATTATTGCTGAAGGAATGGTGATTGACGAAACATTTCAAGTTTCGGCGGTGATTGAGAAATTACCTAATTCTTGGGCTGAGTACAAGAGAAGACTAAGACATGAAACTGGTGAAATTAGCATGGTGGAACTGGGTAAGAAGATTCAAGTTGAAGAACTGTTGTGCTCAAAAGACAAAAATGTATCTTATGCAAGGGACATGTCCAACAAAGCCCATGTCAGCGAACACAAATCTTCTGCAAGCCTGTATCACAACAAACACAAGTCTGGCCCGCAAAGAAAACGTACTTTTCAAAAACAAAAATCTGGCATTGGTAAAATAAAAGGAGCATGTTATGTGTGTGGTATTTCTGGCCATATGGCAATACACTGTAGAAAACGTAAGGATGCTAATTTTAAAAAGCCAAATGCAAATTTAGTTGAAAACAACAAAAATGAGTTTTCTGGCACGGTGTCCGAAGTTAATTTAGTTACCAATGTGAGAGACTGGTGGGTAAACTCTGGTTTTACCAAAAATGTTTGCGGAAACAAAGAGATGTTCACCTCCTATCAGACGGTAGGAGAAGGAGAAAAACTCTATATGGGTAACTCGTCTGCAGCACAGGTTGCAGGAAAAAGAAAAGTTTGGATGAAGCTCTCTTCTGGAAAAACTCTTACATTGAATGAAGTTCTACATGTTCCGGACATCTGCAAGAATCTTGTTTCTAGTGGTGTGTTAGATGATAAGGGATTTAAAATTGTATTTGAGTCTGGGAAAGTGATTATTACTATAAAAGGGAAAGGATTATGTAAGAAAGGGCTATAAATCTGAGGGCTTATACAAATTGAATGTAACCTCTGCTGAAATGAATAAAACTGATTCTTTTTATGTTTGTGTGTCATTGAATATCTAGCATGGTAGACTTGGTCATGTAAATTATAAATCAATGAACAAATAGGCAAGCATAGGCTGCATTCCAAAATTCAGTTTGGAAAATGAACATAAATGTGAAATATGTGTAGAATCAAAATATGCTAAAAAGCCCTATAAGAAAAATATTCACAGAAATTCTAAACCCTTAGAATTAATTCACACAGACCTAGTTGAAATGAAATAGGTTCAAACTAGAGGTGGTAAAAAATGGTTTGTCACTTTCATAGATGACTGTACTAGGTATTGTCAAATTTATTTACTTAAAGGAAATGATGATGCCTTAGAAGCCTTTAAAATATATAAATTAGAAGTTGAAAACCAAATGAGTACCACCATTAAAAACGTTAGGTCTGACCGTGGGGGTGAATATGTAATCCCTATAGGAGACTTCTGTGCACATCATTCATGAAGTAACTCCTCCTTATTCACCACAATCTAATGGTGTGGCTGAAGGGAAAAACCGGACCCTGAAAGAGATGATGAATGCCATGTTAATTAGTTCAGGACTACCTGCGAACTTGTGGGGGAGGCCGTCCTCTCAGCTTGTTATGTCCTGAACAGAGTGCCTTTTAAAGAATCAGACAAATCTCCATATGAATTATGGAAAGGCAAACAACCCTCTTATGCATACTTCAAAGTGTGGGGGTGTTTGGCTAAGGTTTATATCCCTCCACCTAAGAGGACTAAGATAAGGCCCAAAACCATTGATTGTGTCTTCCTAGGATATCCCGAACACACCACTGCTTATAGGTTTATGGTTGTGAGTTCTGACAACTCAGAAATTGGTGTGAAACCATTATGGAATCTAGGGATGCTGGATTTTTTGAAAATGTGTTTCCGTTGAAATCTGAATCTCGCATGATATGTGAAGATCCCCTAGATGTCCCTTCTTCTAGCCATACCTTACCGGTAGAAGAAGATGAACCTGTTTATGAGCCAAGAAGAGGCAAAAGACTTAGAGTAGAAAAATCTTTTGGACCAGACTTCATAACCTGTTTAGCTGAAACTGATCCACAAACCTATAAAGAGGCCATGACTTCTTCTGAAGCTCCATGGTGGAAAGAATCCACTATTAGCGAAATGGATTCCATTATACGGAATAAGACTTGGGAGATTGTACATTTACCTCCATGGTGCAAACCCATAGGTTGTAAATGGATCTTCAAGAGAAAACGTAAAGTAGTGGAACTGTGGAAAAGCATAAAGCTAGACTAGTAGCTAAGGGCTATAAACAAATAGAAGATGTAGATTTCTTTGACACATATTCACCTGTCACGAGAATTACGTCCATTAGGATGTTAATTGCGATCGCTGCCATTCATAACTTAGAGATACATCAAATGGATGTAAAAACAATGTTTCTAAATGGTGAATTAGATGAAGAAATATACATGGACCAACCTGAGGGCTTTGTAGTGAAAGGTTGTAGACTTAAAAAATATTTGTATGGATTGAAACAAGCACCTAAACAATGGCATGAAAAATTTGATCATGTAATATTCTCTAGTGGTTTTAAAATAAATGAATCTGACAAGTGTGTTTATACTAAAACTGTAAATGATGCCTGTGTGATTGTATGCTTGTATGTTGATGATATGATTATACTAGATACAACCATAGATGTAATTAATTCCACTAAGAACATGTTGAATGAGAACTTTGACATGAAAGACTTAGGTCCCGCTGATGTAATCCTAGGGATGAAAATTAGAAGGGAGTATAATGGTTATAGTCTTAGTCAATCTCATTACGTTGAGTCTGTTCTTAGAAAATATAACCAGTTTGATAGTAAACCTGCGAGTACCCCTTATGATCCTTGTTGTAGACTCAAGAAAAACAAGGGAAATGGAGTTTCGCAACTTGAGTATTCACGTGTCATAGGAAGTCTGATGTGTTTAATGAACTGTACGAGACCAGACATTTCCTATGCTGTGAGTAGGTTAAGTAGGTATACTTGTAATCCGATACAAGAGCATTGGGATGCACTTATCAGAGTGTTAAGGTATCTAAAATACACTTTAAACGTTTTCTTAAGCTATGAGAGATACCCTGCAATCCTTGAAGGATATTGTGATGCAAACTGGATAGTAGACTCAGAGGAGTCTAAATCTACGAGTGGATACGTTTTCACTATAGGTTGTGGATCAGTGTCTTGGAAGAGTTCCAAACAGACCTGTATCGCTCGATCCACTATGGAATCCGAGTTTATTGTGTTAGATAAAGCAGGAGAGGAAGCCGCTTGGCTAAGATGTTTTGTAGAAGACATTCCTCTCTGGAATAGGCATGTGCCAACTATATCTATACATTGTGATATTCAAGATGCAATAGCTAATGCTAAAAACAACAACTATAACGGAAAATCTATTCATATTCGGAGAAGACACAATTCTCTAAAACAATTAATCTCAACTGGCGTTATTTCTGTTGACTTTGTGAGGTCTAAGGAGAATATCGCGGACCCTTTGACGAAAGGTTTGTCCAAGGAGATAGTTAGTAAAGCATCAAGGGGGATGGGTCTTAAGCTCATCAATTAAACTTGGCATGAAGGACACTCAACCTTGCTGACTGGAGATCCCAAGATCAAGGTTTCGAATGAGACAACTAATTTGTGGCGGGTTAAAGGAAACACTATCAGAGAATTCCATTCTATGTCCCTTCCCTATGGTGTAGACGTGATAGTGTGACTGCATGTGAGGATGACTTATGATTAAGTCTTAATGAGTTCTATAGTTTCAATTTAAGATTGAAGTGGGGTGTAGCAGCAAACACTCTTGATAGAACTCACCCATCTGAATGAGGAAGTGGGCCGCTTCCTATGAGAACTGAGCTGATTCTCTAGAGCATTCTGAGAAACGGGATACATCCAGGGACAAAATGGACACAACGACATTAACTTAACAGCACTTTTCAGAGATATCTCGCGTGGAAGCTATTGATGAATTACACCAAACGATGGCAGTTCAAGACATCGCGTTCACTGTCCACCAAGTAGTTCCGGTAATTTCTAACTAAGCAAAGGTTCAAGACCTTATGGACACCTATTGCTTAAGAGGTATTTCTCGTTTTCTGATTTATGATTTTATCGCTTCCTTCATTCATGTGGGGGATTGTTAGAGATGAAAATGAATTTGTTAAAATTAAAATAGTCTTGATGGGATTGGATCTTAGGATCAAAGAGTCACTAGCCATTGAATTGGGTGGAAATAAAAAATCCATTTTCACTCTTTTGTGAATGAAGAACCTTTGGTTAGTCCCACATTGGACAAACCAAGGATGAGTGCTCTCTTTATTACCACAAAATTGGCAACTAAGGGAGGGCCCTTAGGGTTTAGATGCCTTTGTAGTAGGGGGAGGACTAAGGCAATGAGATAGTGGATTTATGCATGCTTATCACACATGTGCGGTGCTTCGCACCGAAGCACGCACGCGGTTCGCGGGCTTGCATGCTCGGCGCGTGCCAGCAAGTGCCCCATCAATACATAACGGTTTTGTTTTAAATTTCTAAAATATATTTATGTTACCGTTTTAAAATAAATATGATTAATTCGAATTAATAAAAATATTCTTTCATAAATGCGAATTAATTCTCCTCTCTCGAATTTTCCTATAAAAGCAAAAGGAAAAATCATTTGAAAGGTACTCCAGTAGAAGCCATTGTCATGTCTACTTTTCCCCTCTTCTTGCTTTGAATTGCGCAGTTGAGTGTTTAAATTTCTTTTCTTTCTTCTATTCTATTCGTTGTTAGGTTCATAGAGGGTTAACCAAGTTGTGCTAACTGGGTTAATAACGGGTAGTTCTATCCTGGACATGATTTGTCAGCAGGGGTATAACATCACTCATTATTAAGGTGTACCCGACAAATATCGTGTTAAGGACAATTTGCTGAGTAGGTGGCTCTGCCCAATTGTGTGCTTTAAAATATCAGAGTGCTTCTATTATTGTTCTAACGTTAACACATTTCAAGTTTCTGTTCAGTTTTATTTTTATTGTTACAGATTGGCGACAACAGCTCGCGATAGCACGTGATCCTTCCATTGGCTATTATTCTTTTCTTGCAGGGTGGTAAGGGCACGATGGGAAAATCAAAATAGGGTATACCGGGATATCCAGGCATAACACATGTGAAAGTTCCAGAGATCAAATAAAAAAGACAAACCAACTGCTTGATGACCCATGAAGTGTCACGGAAAGAACAACATCCACAAAAGCAACAATAATCAAAGCAGCATCAACAAAACCGATAATGAAAGCTTTGAAGGAAGCAAGAACAACCTACTTGAACGCAACCGTGGATCAGACAGAAGAATCATCAGGAGTATCATTTCCAAAGACGTTTCCCACCCGGATATCACAAACCGAGAATTGGTACCAAGAGGAGTCATAGGTCAGTTACCGCAACATGGTCATGCAGGATATATTCATGGACCGGAAGAATTAGTTGAGATGTTCAACCTGTTTAGCCAACAAAATTGTTAGATCTTCTTTATTATGTTCGTCAATCAATATATGATCAACTAGCCGATAAGTTTTTTTTTTTCGGACGCTTTTTTTTTTCTTTCTTTTAATTATCACATTTTTTTATTTTTTTTATGGATTTTTCACATTCATGTATTATGAATAGATGTTTTCTACTCAATGCATCAATTAAAAGTTGTCAATGTTTCCTAAAATCTAAAACTTGAGTGATCATGTAATGGTTTGATATGTTTATGATTTTTTGTATTATCCATATATCACCATTCAAGTTCTGAATTTTTATATTTCGATAAATCACCCATGCATGTGGTTTTTTTTGTACGATACATCATTTGAATGATTGGGTTAGTAGTTAATATTCACTAATTGGTATTTTTAATGACTTTTATGTTAGAATTTTGTCTTCAGTAACTCTGTGATTTTCCAAATAATCACAGATTCCCCTTTTTAATCTACATGCAAATCTAATTTATGACCAATTTGATGCTAATGGCCGTGTATCATTCGTGGCTCAGATAAGTAACAAGATGGTAAAATTTGGTGATAAAAAAGTTGTTCGTAGTGAATCTAGTTCTGGTGATTTCGAGAATGTGCATATGGCCTAAGAAAAGGAAAACTGTTCACCGTTCTTTAGCGGCGCATTCACAAGTAAAAAAACAGGTATTAACTTCTCATTTTTTATATGTGAAAGCGATACTTATTGTTGTTATTCATTGTTGTTAAGAACTGGTTTGAAGTTATTGAGTTTTGCATATGATTGATACATGTGACATAGAAGTTCCAAGGTATTTTTGTATATGATCAGGCGTACCTCTGAATTTGATCATAATGAGAAAGTTTTGTTCACCATAAATAACTAGGTATTTGGTCATTATTCAGTTCACTGGTTTGTCACTATTTAGATTGAGAAAAATCTTTGAATGAAACAACTCGTAGTACATTATGTGGACTCGGACTATGTAATTAGAATATATAGGAAAGGTGAGACACATGTTGTTTTGATTTTTATTGTTGTTGTTGTTTTGCTTTCATCATATTTGCATATCTTTTAGTTGGTTGTGTGAAATTTACTGAAACCTGTCAATAATGTTTCACATGTTTCCAAATACAAACTGAACTACCAATCTGTGTATTTAGTTTAAAAAATTAAATTAAATGTGTCTAATAATGTTTTACATGTTTTCTAAAAGTTTGTGCAATCTGTAGAAATCACTGATTAATGATGTGTAAAATACTTTTTTTCACATATTGTTATCGTGATACATGCAAATATCACCCTTTTAATCGTGATTTTTTTTGATGTTGCAAGATTAACATATTGATGTGTCTGGTTGTTTGTTTTTTCTAGATTCTACAAGGATGTTTAGAGCTACTGTTGAGAATCAGAATTACCTTTTCCTCGACGTGGAAGATAAAGGGGATAACTTTAGTGAACAACAATTGGAAGCTCTTGCATCAAGTCCCTTTTATCATATTCAACAGGTATTTATGAAGAAACAAACTAGTGGAAAGAAGTTGACCAAAGTAACCAGGGTATTAAAATGGTAATCCATTCGACGAGAGACGGGAAATCTGGATTCAAGCTAAATCAAGGCAGTGATCTATATTGCATGATTCCGAAGACTTGGCGGTTATCCTTGGGCTGCAACTAATTTTTAATAGAATTGAAGACAAGTTAATCGATGAACGGAGTGTGACCGCCCACAAGAATGACTCGTGTAAGAGATATAAATTCGGAGATACAAAACCACCAGTCATTAAAATTATCGAAATTCATGTTGCTATTTTAGATGCAATCAGTAAGGGTGAAGTTGAAGATGTTGTAAGACTCATTGTAATCTACATGTGTCGAACAATTTTTTTCACGAAGACGGGTAATTTCAGTCTTCCCTGCAATTACCTAGTATATGTGATAAACATAATTAGGTGGCCGCATTTGATCCATAAAGCCATGATGGACAATATTGAATCCAACAAGGGGGATACAACTCGAATCACGATATGTAGTTTTCTACTACTGGTAAATAGACTTCTTCAATTAGTAATAATAATTTTGTATTCATTAAAACAAGTTAACACTAACTGGATTTCTATATTTTTTTCTATTTTTTTTTGGAATTATAGTTTTGATTCGCAGAGCATTCATCTTTGATTGATAACTGGGCAGGTGCATAAACATTATTCCCGAGATTTGCAAGATGGGATACTTTAAAAATCTCAAAATCGATCGTAAATCTCAGACAATTTCCATATACAAAAATTCAAGTATATATACAATTATCACAATAATAAGTTTTTTAGTTTCAATATAATACTATGAGAAGTTATCGTATTGTGGAATCCCATTACGTTGATAACTTTGTTGCAGTTTAAAAATATTATATTTAACCATGGATTAAAGAACCCGGTAGATGGTGATTTTGAGAGAACATTAATAACTCAAATCAAACAAGATTTTAAGCTCAAAAGAATGACCAACACAATTATTGGTCTTGAGATGGAGAATGTTGCTTTGATATTTCAAGACAGGGATGATAAGAAAACAAGCTTCGTTGCATTAAAATGAGTTTAAGGATTAAGAAGAACATACTAAGGGCACATGGTAAACGAAAAAAGGTAGATGATACTCCTGAATAATTACACATGGATATGGGTCAGACCTGAAGGTTAAGTGAAGTGGGTGTCATGAATAAAATGTGAGATGCCTAAATCATCAATAATCCTGGTTGGGTTGGCCCTTAACATATGATTGGATGCGAATAAAACATGCCTGTAAAATGATAATTTTATCTTATTACCCAATAATATAACTTATTCTTCTTTGACTCAATATGATACCAAAGTACCTATAAAGTAGAAAACAAACGTAATATACACAAAATACAAGAAAAACAACAAAGAAAGCATAACCAATTGATATTAATTAAGGTGTTCTAGACAACTATCAACTTGATAAATTAAATCTCTTAGTAACTCATATACACGAACTGATTTGGTCACTTCGCGAACTGGTTGATTTTGAGATGTTCATGGATACTTTTTAAATTCTCAAATGCACAAACTGATTTGGTCAGTATGCGAACTGGTTGGTTTTAAGAGGTTCTTGGATTCTTTTTGTAACTTAAGTACACAAATTGATTCATACAGTTTGCGAACTTATAAATATAAAAAATTTCTAAACTCCGAGATGAAAATTTGTTCGCAAACTATTTTGGACAATACGAACTGATTTAGTCTTTGATAATAAACTCCATGATTTTTTGATAGTTCATGGATAACTATACCAATGTTCTTGAACTAACCATTTGGTATACAGGGCTTATATCAATAAATACGCGGGGTGCACATTCTCCTTTTTAATTCAAGGCAAACTTCTCACATGCTTACATGATCAATCTATATTGAGAAGTTGAGCTTACTTGGTATCAAAGTAATTCTGAAACATGGAAACTAGTTCAAGAACTCAGCTTTTAGGCTAAGTGATAACCTTGTTCATCATTATAAATAGAGGACTTTCTGCAAACTAGAATCTCAATCATGGCACTTCCGTATCCTAGTTGCAGCTAGAGTCGTACTCTAAAGAACTATGTTTCTTTGTGAAACTTGATAGACATATTTTTGTGTCTAAATTGCACCTTAATTTCTAGTGAGTTAGTATTCGATTTTGTGTATATTACGTGTTTCTATGCTTTTGTAGGTACATTAGTAGAATAAAGATTTGTAGAAAAATTGGCTCAAAAAGTGTTCAAAGCACCCGGGAAAATGGATCAAGGCACCCACACTTTGGATTGGGGCACCCTTGGATCGGGATGAGCTGGATATGACCAACTCAGCGGGTCAACTCGGCCCAGTCAACTCGGTCAAAGTCAGTTGACCGAGTCAAACCTTCATCGAGACAGTTTCATCGGCAGCAAACTTCTGATTTTCAAATCAGATTTTCTTTGCGATTTCAGCGCAAATTGGGAGTTACCCAATCTAATTCAAGGTTCGTAAAATCGATTAGAAGCTCTAGAAGCCGAAGATAAGGGCCAGAGGAGCATGAATTTGGACGGGAACAGGAATACATCCCTGTTTTGGATTGGCATCAAATTCTCGTCAAACTACCGAGTTATAATGGGATTAGAACATCCTAGAAGACTCCAAAGGCCTATATAAAGAGTTTACAAGCTTCAGAAATAAGGTACGCAGCTCCAGGATCAAGTTTTCTATTTTTCGGCTAACTCCTTCAACGCTGCTACACCGGCCGTCACCGGTTTTCATCCTCACCTTCACCGAAGAAGACAGCTCACCCACACTTTTATCTGTTGCAAAATTTGAAATCTCTGTTGCTATTTCTCACTGTTATATTCTTGGTTGAATTGGGTTGTAACAGTTGGAACTGATTCTGTAACGTGTGTTCTGCGTTACTGTTTAGCTGTTACAGCGTTAATCAATCTTGTAATCTTTCTTTTGAGCAATGAAATCAACTTTTGAGCAAGTTTTCTTCACCATGGGCTAAGTCTAATTACTGGGATGATGGATAAGGTAATTTTTTCAATTTTATGTGATTTAATTATTTTCTAATAATTATTTATAATTCTTTTATTATTAAAATTGCATAGTTTTGAATAGTAAAAACGGTTTTCTTTCAACAGTTGTGCTTTTGCTTGATGGATTATGCTTAGTTAATTAATTTTGATAGTCCATGCTTGTGATTTACCTCTGTTTGTTAGCATAACAAAACCAACTTTGGCAATTATTTGTGCTTTAATTAATTTAAAAAGAATTATCTGATTAATCACATAGGTTGTTAGATTTACCTGATTCCTGATTCCTGGTACGTTTAAAATTATTTAAAAATCATATTTAGGTTATTTAGTCTTTTTCTTACTCCTGGAATTTTCTAGAATTAGTTTAAATCATTATTTTCTAAAATCATTACCTTCACAAGTTCGAGAATCGAACCTCTTTTTACCACTATATAAAATCACATCAATTTTTGGCGCCGCCGACGCGGACTTGTTTTTAGGTTTAGGGTTTTAGATTTATTTTTAGGTTTTTATTTTTTAGTTTTATTATTTTACTTTGTTCTATTTTACGTTTCTTTTGGTATTTTTCCTTTTTACTACAGGTTCGATTTTGGATCGAAAAGAAATTACGCCCAAGTTTTGGAATTAAAGCTAAAGACTTGGAATTAAAAAAGGGAAAAGCTTAAAGAACGAAAAAGAAGATCGAAGATTTTATTTTATTTTTCTTAATTAGATTTTTAGGTTATTTTAATTAGTTTTAATTAATTTAGAAAATTGTAGTAGGATTTTAATTATTTTTGTAATTTTTCTTTTATTTTCGGACACTTTTGGACATTATTTTTGGACTTTGAACTTTTTATTATTTTTAAACCCTACGGAAGGGTAATTTTAAATATCAAACTGTGTGCAGGGACGGACGACAATTACGATATTATCTCGGCCCCTCGGGTTCACACACTATTAAAAAGGATATTAGTGGCCCGAGTCGACTTCAACGGTTCGTCGCCCGTCTAGAACGGGAGGTAAATTTCGACCAACCCACGAATCTCCTGTTAGTGGGTTTTCTGGACGCCTTTGTATGCATATATGTTGAGGACTGAATACGGAACTTAATTTCTGCATAGTAAAGGGCAAGGCCTGGCCATACAAGATAGGTTTCGGATTTCATCACCGTCTCCTTCTTGCCGCCTTAGGAAAACGAAACCTACGCGAACCTAAGATTAAAATCTTGACTAGAAAGAGACCGATAAGGTAACGAGCTTATAGGAAAATCGTTTGGAAGGACTGTATCGGTTACCTTATTAGCCTAACTCAAAAAGCAGGAAGATTAGATTAAAGTTGATTAGAGCCGCCCTGTAACCCAGGGAAGCGTTGCCAAAGAGACAGGGGTATCAAAGCTCCATTGAGCTTCTCCTGTTTCTCTTCAACTTGATTTAACTCGGATTGTTCGGAGAGATTCGCTAAAATTGTAACCAGTTGCCTTCTGAAAGAATAGAAGCTTTCTAGAAACAATCTAAGTGGAACCATTATGCTTGTTGTTTGCTAGATTTAGGTTTGATTTGGTTGAGTCAGGGCACGATTATGTTTGATAAATTTCTTGTTAGGGTTTAATTTTTACATGCCAAGAACGCCCTTAAGGCGAACTTGGGATAGAGACCCTCAAGGTAGGTTGATTAGTGGAAGACTGGTAGTTCACCTTAACCTTGAGAAGTCAACTGAGAGTGAAAATAGTCACTCCCGAGACCGTGTCAACAATGACAACTCTGAAGGATTTGTGGAATCCAACCAGGACCTTACGTCCATCTTGCATCAAGTTAGCCGCTACTGAAGCGAGCTACGAACTGAAACCCAAAATCATTCAGATGCTTCCATTATTCTTAGGAAAAGAGAACGAGAATCCCTATTTTCATGTTAGGGAGTTCGAGGAAATATGTAGCACAATCAGGATTAGAGACTTGAATGACGAGTCTATTAAACTTAGACTATTTCCCTTTTCACTAAGAGATAGAGCCAAGTCATGGTGGTATAGCTTGGCCCCTCAGTCGATTGAGACCTATGCCCAACTTACTTCATCTTTTATTCAGAAATTCTTTCCTAAGAACAGAATACCTCAATTAGGCAGAAAATTTTTCACGTTTTCTCAGCATGAGGGAGAGTCTCTGTATGTTTATGTAGAAAGGTTCAACGACTTAGTGTCCCAATGCCCAGACCACGGTTTAGATGAGTTAAGTCTAGTTCAGATTCTCTATGAGGGTTTGGATTATGCGACTGTTACCTTGGTTGAGTCCTTGTCGATCGGAGAAGTCGACAGTAAGACTCCTTCTGAGGCGATGCAATTTCTGAGTGACATCGCCGAGAAAACCCAGCAGTGGGAGAGCAATAGAAATCCCAACCCATTAGAATCCTTATCTAGAAGGCTAGAACTGGTCGAAATGAATCAAGCTAGTAGTTTAGAGCCCCAACCCAATCCAAGAGGCGTCAATGAAATGGCGACAGGTGAGAAATCATCCAGTCACGTGAATGCAGTCACGACCCTCAGGAATGGTAAATTGGTGGACAACGGGGTAACTGGGCCTGATAGTGGACATACTGTAGTTCACCCTGACCCAATAGCCGAAGAGACTGATAAAGTCTCTGATGAGCCTGAGGAAACCCCTCGGGCCACCGATTTTATGCTTAGAGCCCCTTATCCAAGGTTGTTAGCACCTACTAGGAAGGACCCCAGCTTAGAAACTGTCAACATGATAGAGACCCTAGTTCAGGAGACATTACCAAACACTTTGATAGAAGACCCATTAGAGAAATGTCGAGCCCACTTTGGATTAGATTTTCATGAGTTGGACTTTAAGCATGACCCACCAGATACCCTGATAAGTAGTAAGTTAGGCCCATCAGAAGAGGAATCCAAACCGTCTAGTGAGATGGAGCTTAGGCCCAACCCATTAGAAGATCCATTAGAAAAATGCCTAACCAACTACAGATTTAATGGCGATAATGATAGGGTTATTGATGAGGTGCGTACTTTGTTAGGCTTTGCACCACCGGATTGTAATTTAGAAGAAGCAGTTGACTATTTTCGAGAATCGAACGATCCGGAAATGAGGGAAATTGTTATTAGTCTATCTAGAGACACTGAAAACTCTAAGTTTGGGGGTGACTATCATACTCCATGTGCTGTACCATTAACTCTTAGAAAGGTCCCTAGCTTGGGACCTGACATAGGCACCGCTGCAATTTTACGAGATCATCCTCCAACTAAATTTACCGATCCTCAGTTGCCAGAAACCCATCCTCTGGTCGATGTGGTTTACCTAGATAGGGATCAAGGTGTACTCAGATCGTTTATCCTCTTAGCTTGCTGCAGTTTACTTCTACCGTGGGGCACACTATTTGATTCAGATGACCCACAGTTGTTCCGATTATTGCTATATGATTTAAGGGGGTGACTAATTCTTTTCTAGTCTGGCTGAAGACTTTAAACTTAGCACTTCTTGGGAGGTAACCCATGCTCAGGCATTCAGGTACTATCTTTCTGACTCCCTTACTTTTACTCTTTTGGTATTGTTCTTTACTTAGAAACATTGAGGACACTGTTTAATTTAAGTTTGGGGGTATTGGGAGACTTTTTAGGTTTAATAAAATTTGGAATTTAGAAGCATGTGAACAATTCAGGGTGACACTAACCACTCTAGGTAGATGGAAACTTAGCCATTTTGCTATAAGGATTGGTGTGCCCAGCTAGATGGTCTATTCATAAAGGAGACAGAGTTCAGGTGTTAGAAATAACATGATAGTTGTCACCACCATATCACGTTCTGTTTTATTATTTGCAATTTCGTGTTTCTCTGAGAGTATTGGTGGGTCCTAGCATCGACGTGTTAATTAGCGCTGGAATGACATTTAGTTTGTTGAGATCATGCCCCAGTTTGAATAATATGTTATTGTTTTAGAGTTATGTGTGTGGTCCCCCTGTCTCCGTCTCCTAAGCAAGCGTGGAATGCAGGATCCATGGGATTACACATGTACTAGGTAAAAAAAAAAAAAAAAAAAAAAAGTTAGAAAAAAATTGAGAAAAAAAAAATATAGTATTTGGTATTTTCAAGTTCTCCCTGTCTCCGTCGCCTAAGCAAGCGTGGAACGCAGGATCCATGGGAACTTGTAAATATTTTAGTTAGTGGTAACTGTTGAAAATAAATGGGGAGTATCTCGACACACTAGGTTTCATCTCGGTACTGACCTTCAGACAGATATGGGAAACACCGTGCGCCTCAGTCAACATTTGCGACCTTCTACAGTCTACTTTCATCTTCTAAGTCTTTTCATGTGATGTGTGGATAGATAACTGTCTGAGTAGAACTCTGTTGTCTTAGATATGAATTTTAGTATGCTTGAGTTAACACTCGTGTACAGTGATTGGATCCATAAAGGGTAATGGTCCCTATAGCCGAATATCTAAGTAGCCAACTAACTAGCTTGTTTAGTGTCTATCCTGAATCATTCACGTGTTGCTAAGATCTAGATCCAGGTTTTGTGGGTATACCTCTTGTAAACCCTCACGAGACAAAACTCGTCCACTAGGGACACCTAGGGGTTCAACGGCTTACTGCATATGCTAAATGTAGTCGCGATTCCTGCGAAAGTGAGTTAGGATTTTTACTTTATTTTTAGTAGTTTGCTCGAGGACTAGCAAAATAGTAAGTTTGGGGGTATTTGATAGACACATTTTTGTGTCTAAATTGCACCTTAATTTCTAGTGAGTTAGTATTCGATTTTGTGTCTATTACGTGTTTCTATGCTTTTGTAGGTACATTAGAAGAATAAAGATTTGTGGAAAAATTGGCTCAAAAAGTGTTCAAAGCACCCGGGAAAATGGATCAAGGCACCCACACTTTGGATTGGGGCACCCTTGGATCGGGATGAGCTGGATCGGACCAACTCAGCGGGTCAACTCGGCCCAGTCAACTCGGTCAAAGTCAGTTGACCGAGTCAAACCTTCATCGGGACAGTTTCTTTGCGATTTCATCGGTTACGACTTTTGAAGTCTTTACTAAGGGATTCGTGAAGCCTGGTCAGAATATTTTTTACCTGATAATTCTTGATACCTGGAATCTTATCTTGATCATCTTAGTTCTTATCTTTTCTAAGGTCTGTCACTTCTACTATACAGTCATTCAAGAATTATCGATTAGGGAGTAAGATTGATAGAAATTATAAATTTTTTCTTTGTCTCAGACTTTATAATTCCACAAGTTTCATATTTGTTCTAGATTGATCTTGTGAGATAGAGTCGATTAGGCATCTTTATAACCTTTTGAAGAGAGTATGCTATCATAATTGTCGAGGTTTGCTTAATATCTTCTTTATCAATGAAGAATTGAAGATTCCTCATTAGCAAACAAATTTCCATTACCGTGATTGTATATCCTTTTGAAAAAAATCAATAAGTTATTTGTTAGAGGTAGAATAGTTAAAATTCTTCACTGCGGCTGAAGAAACTCTTACGGTTATAAAGGACATCATCTAGGGGAATCAAGCGTGTATGGTCTTGCGAGATCCAAGAGACATAAACACTACTGAAGCTGAATTGCTTGGAGGGTCGATTCAGTTCTAATTATATACCATTGTGAAGTTTGATAGTAGGCTAGTGTTTATAGCGACTAAATACAATACGGTGTTCAAACTGGACTAGGTCCCGAGGTTTTTGCACAAGATTGTAGTTTCCTCGTTAGCAAAATTTACGGTCTCTTGTGTAATTTCTTTTCCACATTATATTATTTATCTTTATAATAAAAGTATCACAAGTAGTACGTTAATCAACTTAGAAAGTTTTTAACTCAACTGTATAAAACCTAGAAGACTTGTTCTTGTGAAATTGTGTCTTGAAATATAGATTATAAAACTTGTTCTTGTTGTAATTCAGTTCATGTATAGTTCGGGTACATACTAGGTTGTTCTTGGATATTGATTTTTGAGTTCTTCCAATGAACTTGTTTACGATCAGGTACAAGGATCTTTTTTATTTATCTATACTTATTAGTTGTAATAAGTAATTTTCCATACAGGTTCACTACGAACAAGTTGGTGGTGTACTAGGTACCGTCTCCTTTCCAGATCCAAAATCTCAAGAGAAGTTGGTTTACTACCTCGCGAGACTACGATTGGCATCAACTATAGTAACTTCATTTTTTAACAAAAATTGACCGCAAAAATATCTCTGGCGGTTGGGCAGGGAAATTCTTCTTTTAAAGGATTTGATTAGGTCCTCAGCATGTTTCTCGCGAGTTTAAAGGAGATTTTTTTTATAATTAGGGCCAAAATATTACATGCAATCAACTTGATTGTTGAAGCTGGTCTCCAGGTTTTATGTAAAAATATTGTGCAATCTGTTATTGAAGGAATATTTGATGAATCTGCTATATCTATGCGTGAAACTTGGAACTTGTTAGGAGGAAAATTGTTTCACATCTGGATGTTGGATTAAAGTATTTCAAGCAGGTGAAGGATATTGGAGTGAGTGTTCAGAAACAAGCTATTAAAATTAACTTCTCTGAATATACTAGTGCTTGCCTATAAAAGTTTCCACAAGTTAGTAATGCAAAGTATATGATAAATAATGATATTTGTCGTCGTTTTCGACTGTATGATCCTGGTAAAGATGTTTGTCTTTTTATGCCAAATTCGAGATATTTTTGATAGATGTTGATCTTCGTCGTCGTTTCCGACCTTATGACCCTGGTGAAAGCATTTTGTTTTACTATACCGAACTCGAGGTCGAGTTATCTTCAAGAAGGGGCCTGAGGTAGGACATCTTATACATAATTTCTATATTTTCTAGTCCTAGTTTGTTTCTTAATGTAGGATTTTTTTTTCCCTAACTTATTTTGATATCCTTTTTCTAGTCCTAGTATTATTTAGAATTATTGAAGCTTATATAAAAAAAGTTTAATATTGACAATCAATATTATTATTTGATTTATATCATAATTATTATTTTTTATTTTTTCTTCTAGTTTTATTATCGTTTTTATGAATTTATTTTATCTTTTTTAAAAAAGAAAGAATAATTATAACTTTTTTTATTAATCTATTAATTTCACATTAATTTTTATTATTCATAAGATCTTTTCCATTACTATACACTTCCGCTACGTTATTTCTGCTCTATTTTTTCATTCACACGATCCCATACAGTTGCTGATTTTGGTGTTGCACCAGATGGCAGAAAGAAGCACTCAAAATGACAAATGACAAAGAAGTTTAGAGTAAAGGCCTTCAGTGTCCCCTTATGAAATGCTCATGCGTCGCATATCAAGACATATAGACCCAAAATGTATTCGAGATGACTAGCCGACTACGGAGTCTAGTTGTTCGACTCATTAAAGTCGTCATCTGAAATTTCTTGAAACTGCTTCCATATTGAAAACCAAAGGGTGGACCCTTAATCAGACTATTCTTGGAAATTCTAAACCCTTGCTTTAAACTCAAACCAACAAATTCTCAAGTAATCTTTGATATGGAAGATTTGTCTCTCATCATTTCAGTTTAACTTTCACTCCATCTAATCAATAGTATGTTGCAAGATCTCAGGATTATTCCAGGTGGACAATCTGAACTATTTGTTGATAAAGCTCGTTTATTGATGTTGATTCTGATTGCGCTCGAGTTTCAGGAGATGTGTTTATGCTTTTTGAAGTCAAATCTAACCAGAAACATGTTTTTTTTGAGGTTTTTAACTTGCCCCCTTTATCTTTTATGATCCGTTTTGAATTTGGGTATTATAGAGCTATTGCATTTCACATTAAGGATGCTGTATTAGTACTATTGTAGAAGTTCACCAAGGATACATAAGATTAATGGGGTCATACAGGAAACCCCGTGCCAAAGATGCCGCCTTTTGCCGTGTGTTACCTGTGGTTGTGGTTACTATATTTGCAATTTTGTTGGTTATATTTCTCCTGAATACAACTTCAGGTTCACATAGAGAGATTTGGAGTTCTAATCGGGTTGGTGAAATTGAATTGGTTAAGTATAACTTGTCTTCTTTTAATGCTAAACCAAGGCTACCTAAACAGAACAAATTGTCTATTGCATTACAGAAAAAGAACCAATTGCCACCAAGAAATTTAGATCTTTTCCCAAGTTTGCCTAAAGACCATACAAACATTGTTCTTTATGTTCATAATCGGCCTCAGTATCTCCAAGTAGTGGTTCAGAGTTTATCTAAAGTAGAGGGTATTGCTGAAACTTTACTGATAGTTAGTCATGATGGTTACTTTGAAGAAATGAACAAAGTTATAGAAAGTATTAGGTTTTGTCAAGTAAAACAGATCTTTGCTCCGTATTCACCACATTTGTTTCAAGACAGTTTTCCTGGTTCTTCACCGGGTGACTGCAAAGATAAAGATGACCCATTGCAGAAAAATTGCCAAGGGAATGCAGATCAATATGGGAACCACCGATCTCCAAAGATTATCTCGTTGAAGCATCACTGGTGGTGGATGATGAATACAGTTTGGGATTCGCTGGACGAGAGCCGTCATCACTCTGGTCATATTCTTTTCATTGAGGAGGACCATTTTATATTTCCTAATGCATATCGAAGTATTCAGTTACTCACAGCCTTGAAACCAAAGAAATGCCCCAGTTGCTATGCTGCAAATTTGGCGCCTTCTGACGTGACATCAAAGGGAGAACAATGGATGCAATGATTGCAGAGAAGATGAGCAATGTTGGTTATGCTTTTAACAGAACTGTTTGGAGGAAAATCCATTCCAAGGCAAGAGATTTTTGCTTCTTTGATGACTATAATTGGGATATAACGATGTGGGCTACCGTTTTTCCTTCTTTGGGAAGTCCAGTTTACTCATTAAGAGGGCCCAGGAGAAGTGCAGCTCACTTTGGGAAATGTGGTCTACATCAAGGCCAAGGGGAGAGGAATGCTTGCATTGATAATGGAGAGGTGAATGTTGAGCTAGATGACATTGGTAAGGTTGTCAACATCAAATCTGACTGGAAAGTGCACATGATCAAGCATCAAGAAGGGTATCAAGCTGGGTTCAAGGGTTGGGGAGGATGGGGAGATGAAAGGGACCGACAGCTTTGCTTAGATTTTTCTTATATGTATCATTACAGAGATAACACTTAGTCAGTTTCTGGTTCAAAAAATTGAGTAGTTGATGATTTCCACGGTTTCACTCAAGTTTTTTAACTCAGGGAAGGTTCAGCAATGAAAGGTATTTTATCTTTATGAATTTTGAAAAAGAGTACACACACATGTTATTACGATCTTACAGATTATCCTGCTGATTCCCCTTACATATTACATGAAATATATGAGACTTTTCTGTAACTTTTAGTTCTCTGATAATCGTATGGGTATTGCAACAAAGGAAGGTACAGTGTAAGGTATTTCCTTTTCTAACTTTGTTATAGTTACTGCCCCTGTCACACTGTCTTCGGAAAGGCATTAAATTTCCTAGTAGCATTTTTAAAGGCCTGGTTGTGCTTAAATCTTCCCTGGCTTTTGAGGCTCATGTTTCAGCCTTGGATTTTACAGCCCTGTGTTTCATATTTATCCGATATGTATGGATGATGACGTTATTGATATTGGGTTATCAGTTCTCCTTAATAGACGCGGTTGTGGAAAGTGATTAACTAATAGGTGTTCTTTCTACACTTTGCTGGAAGGAACCTAGCTTTTGATTAATCTATTTCAGTCAGCAAAACCACTTAGTGAACCTAAAGTAGTAGCTACCAGGTTATAGAATGTGGTAGCTAATTAGATCTGTAGGGGTCAATGCTGGCGTTATGATTTATTTCAACATCGTGGACGGGGTCAGACTATAGTTTAAAATTGATACCAAATGTCTAGTGAGAATATTCAGGTTACTGAACTGAAGTCTGTTTAAGTATCTATTTGAGATTATGGTCTCAGTGTGTTTGGACTTCGGTTTTCAGTATCTGACTTACTTGATTTTCTGTAATACATTTGATTTTAAGGCTAGCCTGAGTTCTGAATCAGCTCATTTTAATTTTGTAGACTGTGTGAAGGAGTGTGCAGCAAAATCACATCTGACTGGAACTTAAATACGGGCCTGACAACTTGTTTGCACGATTTTGCTAACTTTTCCTTGCACTTCTGTCATGCACAGTGAGCTAATCTACCCACTCATGTTTCACGAGGTTTACAATTGGCAATATGCAGTTATTATTGCCTTTGTGCATCGTTAGAATCTAGCAAATTACGATGACGCTTTTGTTTTCAGGCACTCTGCGCCTAGATATATGAGCTGAACAGGCGCCAGATTTTGGCCGAATTCTAGGCGCCTGAAGCCCAGCCAATTTGACTGTCATCCAACTTGAAAAATCTCGATCGATATATAGGATTTTGATACTCTATTTTGCAATGTCAAATGAATTCCCTGTTAACATTTGTACACAAGAAATCCCTAACTCCGACCGAAATCTTCAGAGACTGAGAAAGAGCGGGGGGAAATGAGATAAAACACTACTACGGTCCTGCGGCCTTAAACAACAACGGATTTTACATGAGAATTGGAATAATCCCGGAGTAGCCTCTCTAGGCATTATGGCCCCTCAGCCGCCTAGAGACCGCCTACACACCCTGCAGGCCCTGCACTAACCCTGACCCTTCCCACCCTTACAACATGTTTGGATACATGAAGCAAAAGTAAAGTTTTAAAGTTCACTTTTGTTTGGCTTCTAGAAGTCATTTTTTAAAATTATATTGCAAACTAACTTCTAAAATATTCAAACACCCTATTAGTGTAAACCAAGTGTAATAATAATAAAGCATAGGGACATGAAAGAGACGAGAATCGAGTTAGTCGACTTCAAGGGTGGGCTTGTTCGAGCTTCAACCTCACAAAAAACGAAAGAGAAAAATTGATCCGAAAAAGATTTTTAGGTCATTGAATCAAGTATCCTATACGGAAACAGAATAGAAATTAATACTCCTATAACACAAACGTAAAAATTGACTGGGTCGTCCTAAATATCTTAAGCTGGGATCAAACAGGATATCACATGTCTCCTCAAAACACTCGCTCACTCACTCTGTGATAAGGTGTTTCTTCTGAAAAATGGGGTTCAGTCTCTCCTCTTCTCCTTCTCACATCTGCAGTGACCACCAATCTCTCTGCAACTCTCTATCTCCATCTCACAATCTTCAATTCACTTCTTCTCTATCTTCATGGAGACCCAGAAACTTCAACTCTCCCCTCAAACTGATAAGTACCCAGAAATCTCAACCAAGAACTTCTTCTCTATCTTCATTACAAGTTTCTGTACAAGCAGACCCTCAAGACTTACCTAAAGAAACATCGGCAGAGTCTCAGAAAAACCCAAATGGACAAGCAAAACATCATATTTGGGTAAACCCCAGAAGTCCAAGAGCGTCACAACTTCGACAGTTATCTTATGATTCCAGGTATGCTTCTCTAGTGAAAGTTGCAGTATCTTTGAGTTCATGTGATTCAACTGAGGAAGATGTTTTTAAGGTTTTGAATGGTTTAGGTGAAAACCCATCTGAACAAGATGCCGTTATTGTTCTAAATAATATGGAAAACCCTGATACAGCTCTTATTGCTCTTAAGTACTTCCAAGAGAATTCAAAACCAAAGAAAAAAGTTATTCTTTATAATGTTACCTTGAAAGTGTTTAGAAAAGGTAGGAATTTGGATGGAGCAGAACTGTTGTTTGATGAAATGCTTAAGAAAGGTGTTCAACCAGATAATATTACATTTTCTACTATTATTAGTTGTGCAAGGATGTGTTCTTTGCCTAATAAAGCTGTGGAGTGGTTTGAAAAAATGCCATCTTTTGGATTGAATCCTGATGATGTTACGTATTCAGCCATGATTGATGCTTATGGAAGAGCAGGAAATGTTGATATGGCTTTAAGTTTGTATGATAGAGCGAGAACAGAGAAGTGGCGCATTGACTTGGTTACGTTTTCGACCCTGATTAAGATATATGGTGTATCGGGAAATTTTGATGGGGCTTTGAATGTTTATGAAGAGATGAAGGCTTTAGGTGTCAAACCAAACTTAGTTATCTATAACACGTTATTAGATGCTATGGGAAGAGCCAAGAGGCCATGGCAGGCGAAGATTGTCTATAAAGAGTTGATTAAAAATGGGTTTTCGCCTAATTGGGGAACTTATGCTGCTCTTCTACGGGCTTATGGTAGAGCTCGTTATGGTCAAGATGCATTAAGCGTATATAGAGAAATGAAGAAGAAGGGTTTAGACTTAAATGTGGTTCTTTACAATACTATGTTAGCTATGTGTGCTGATATTGGTTTCACTGATGAAGCTATTGAGATTTTTGAGGATTTGAAGAAGTCTGAAACTTGTGAGCCTGATAGTTGGACTTTTTCTTCCTTGATTACCATATATTCGTGCAGTGGAAAAGTGACAGAAGCTGAGGAAATGTTGAATCAGATGCTTGAGGCTGGTTTCGCGCCAAATATCTATGTGTTAACATCACTGATACAGTGTTACGGAAAAGCAAATCGAATCGATGATGTCGTGAGAACGTTTGATCGACTAATAAATTTGGGTATAACTCCCGATGCTAGATTTTGTGGTTGTCTTCTAAACGTGATGACGCAAACTTCTAACGAAGAACTGGGAAAGCTGATTGGATGCATCGACAGGGCTAACCCTAAACTAGCTTCTGTTGTGAAGTTATTGGTAGAGGGAGAAACAGTTGATGGAGCATTCATACAAGAAGCTACTGAGCTATTTAGCTCTATAGGTAAAGAAGTAAGGAAACCTTACTGTAATTGCTTGATTGATCTTTGTGTTAATCTTGATCTATTGGAAAAGGCTTGTGAATTATTAGAAATAGGGCTTTCGCTTGAGGTATACACAGCTATTCAGACTAAATCGCCAACACAGTGGTCTTTACATTTGAAGAGTCTCTCTCTTGGAGCTGCGCTGACAGCATTGCACGTGTGGATGAATGATTTGTCCATAGCAATAGAGAATGGGGAGGAATTGCCTCCCTGCCTTGGAATTAATACTGGTCATGGTAAGCACAAGTACTCTGAAAATGGATTAGCAACTGTTTTTGAATCCCACTTGAATGAATTGAATGTCCCATTTCATGAAGCCCCAGAGAAGGCTGGTTGGTTCTTGACAACTAAAGTTGCAGCAACATCATGGTTGGAATCAAGAAAAATGCCTGAACTTGTTGCTTAGATCGTACGTGCTTAGAACCTTGTAAGCGCGGAATCTTATTTGATATTGTTGCATACAGTCACTGCAACTTGTCTCAATATTTTTGTTTCCCTTTCTTGGTTTTGTTGCTCCTCTTAGATATATATTTTTGTAAGTTTTAGATGAGTTCTAGCTAATCCAATTATTTCTTTGTTATCAAATGGATTCATCCTTTATATCAGGTTATTGGTGTTGAACTATGGTCCTATTCTAGGGATTCACTTTGGTATCCTTATCCTATAATATTTGCAGGTCTAATGTAGTTTGAATTGCTCCTTAAAACTCTGGCACTCTTCTCTGCACGCCTGCTGATACGAAATTCAGATCATTTGCCTCTATTAGAGACAATCAAAAGTCCACAGGAAAACTCCAACGGTCTTGACAATAGTAGAAACCAGTAAACAAAAAAATACAAAATTTGAACTTAAACTTCAACTCTTGTTGACTGTACAAATTGATACGCAGATAGTGCTCTGCTTAAGAATATCTACTTCTCAAACACCCCAAGACCTTATACCTACCGATAGATGTTTTGTCTTATATGAATATTGATACACACCCCAAAGCAAATTGGTACCCCTTATTAGCAGCCATGTCAATATTGATCCAAATGGTCATATATTCCGTTTCAATTAAATTTGATTGATACAAGAACCTACTATCTAAACTTTTAGTATTTCTTTTTCCTCTGTATGGGTTACTTTCTTTACAAACCTATGGTATACTTGAAGATGACATGAAAACCTCAGTTTTGGATGTGAAGCAAGTGCATGTTGCAGAGCCAGTCCACTCTTGCACCTTCCCAAAATACCGTATCATATAACAAACAAATGAACCGAGATAATTCTTCTTCTTTATCCACCAACTCTTGTGCTTTATCTGGATCGTTGTCCTTTCAGTCACTGACTGGATTTGAGGGTTGATGTGGTTGTTGTTGCATATCTTCCTCTTCTGTTTCCTCGTCCCCAATCTCAAATCTCCCATTATCTAGGGGGTTGAACTCACCTGACCCATAAAATGTTGCCATCTCTTGTGGTTTAGTTGATGGACAAATAACAACTTTGGCACCACTATCTTCACTAAACTTGGGGTAAGTCCGAATGCCCCACTGCAAATTATTATTCTGTCTCTCCATGCTCCAGTCATCCAACGAACATCATCAGGTGATAAGTGAATCGATGGCACTGTCTTATAAAATATATATGCCCCGATTTCCGTGTTTGTCGTCCATGACTTGTGTTTGTCGTCTAATATATTTATGGACGACGCACCAAATTTGGAAATTCGGCTTGTATGCGGCTACAGTCAAAACTTTTGATAGAGTAGTTGTTTCTTTCTGCTGCGACCCATGACCATTGACATAAAACTTAATTTAACATTTCGTAGAGACCTATCCGCCAATTCCCCAGGTTCAGCAGCCACAAACACATCATTGTGCAACATCGAGCCAACCGCATCATTTTGAAGAGCCAAATGTATAATGCCCACTTGCGGTGAACTTTGAAGTTTTTCCTGCAATAATTGAAGAAGAGCTGAGAGCTCTCTAGGCGCCATAGGAGATTTTGGTGGTGAACCAGGTGACTTTCCAGTTTGACTTCCGTCTAATCTTAGTGGAGGGACTAAATCTATTCGGTTAACCCTCTGTGTAGCAGCTTCCGGACTGTATAGAAATGGGCTTGACAGGAAGCTTCCAGTAAACAAAGGTGACGCAAATGGTGTAGCAAATGTTGTCGCAGGTGCAGACTTTGAGAACCCCAATATCCTATTTATAGATGATAACCTTATGCCAGTTCGGGAACAAAATGTCTCCAGGGACCGGGCATGATGAACTGCTCTCCCTGAATCAGGACTATGAGAAGCTTCCACAAGTAGTATCAGATGCCTCCGACCCAAAGAAGGGCTTTTCTCATCTATCACTGTGTTTGAAAGGTTTGTTATACGATCATATTGGCAATTCAACTCGTTTGAATCTTGAGGAAGAAGTAATCTATCACACACATTCTTGAAGGTCTCTGAATTTTCCTCTATGTATTCCTGTGTGGCGTTTTCCAACTTGAGCCATATAGCAGGATCAGTCTCGTACAGCTCCATATCACATCGTTCGTCAGCTGGTTCAAACCGAAAATATTGTATTTCAGGAAGCAATGGTAACAACATGTTTAATTCTTCCTCCACTCGATTTGTTGAGCATGCACTCTCAATCAAAACCTGACCAGTATCCAGATAACGCCACCTACCTTTTCGAACCTTTGTTGGGACAGAACCACATCCAATAGAGACTAAACAGTCACTTTTTCCATCAGGCCATAGTAGTTGTGCCTCTCTTATGGCAAAAATAGTTGGATTTTTAGCCACAATTGCACCACCTTGCCAGCGGTTCACATCATCCGAGAAATCATCAAGATAATATGGTGCAGCTGATGATGCTCTAATAGCCTGCCATATATGATGCTTACAGCTTCCGATAAAAGCACAATGCTTTAATCCAGCTTGGGTACCAATACCATCTGTCCTAACAGCAGGGCCACTCTTAGTTTCTGTTGTTCCAAATGGTCTCTCCTGGATGCCTGCAGGGTACTGATAATTACGAAACAAAAAAGGCTGTGCTGGTGCTACACTGACGAGTGTCGACACTACAAAAACTTTGGGAATGCTTTTCACAGTCGATTCTATTAAAAGGTCGCCTTCCTCATCAGCACACATCTCTTTCAATAATTTTTCAAATTGATCAGCACTGTGTTTAGATCCGTGTACGACAACTCTAAAGCTCCGAGATGAGCTTTTGCAAAGTTGATCCAGCTTTTCCCTCCAAGTTGCAGCTTCGTTGATAGGTTCAGCAAAAACAAGTTTCCCAAGCTTTTTGTATATCTCTTCGCACTCATCCAAGCTCATTTGTTTGATTCCTAGAGCAACAGCAAGCATACCACCAGTGGATGTGCCACATATGAGGTCAAACATCTCATGTATACGCTTCCCTGTTCCTTGCTCTATCTGTTTAAGCATCTGGACAGTTGCCAGACCTTTCATTCCACCGCCATCCATTGCAAGTATGCGCAAACCTTGCTTTGCAATTGGCCTTCCTTTCTATGCTCGCCTCAGATTCTCATTCTCCCCAAGGATCGCCAAAGCACGAGCAGCAGCTTTGTACACGCGTAGATTGGATGTCACCATCAGGCATAGTAAAAGTTCACGCAAACTTTTGGAAGTAACTAGAGTGCGACGGTCCTCTAAACAGAAGGCCAAGTTACCGACAGCAAGAAGAGCTAATCGTTACACCTCAGTGTCTCTGTGGGTACATAAAACTTTCAGAGATCTCAAAACATCTTTGGTTAATATCTTTTGAGCAACAGCATCAGAAGTAAAAGCCAAGTTAATCACTACTCAACACCGATTTTATTTCTTCTTGCCCCCTAGATCTCAATAATGACTCAATGGGCTGCATGATGTCCGACTTCATCAACTGTATGGCAGCAGAAACATCTGTTGCTAGTGCTGAAAGAGCAGAGCTTGCTTGTTCAATTACATGTTGGTTGTCACTGCTCATCACACTTATGAGTTGCCGCACGGCATTCTCATCTTTACCAACGACGATGCGATCCCCATCATCTTGCATGGTTTTCGCCAGTGCAGATGCTAGTAAAGGATGATGACAAGAAGAAGATCGGAAAATAAGAGACAAAAAAACACTCAATCTGTGTCTAGATGCAGTGAAGTAGCTAGAACTGATTTCCGTCTCAATTTTCTACATTTACAGATTTCGAACTGCTGTTATTTCCTAGGATTGCAAAAGACAAGTGACGGAGCTTGTGTAAGGGCAATATTTCTGGTAAAATCTCGATGGGAATAGCCTAAGAATACACAACTCTGACATAGCTCTAAAATCAAGAAGAGGGTGGACCAGTTTGTTATGTTCCAGGGACAACTCCACTAATCCAACGCACTGCCTGAGCTCGGCAGGGACAGATGCCAGCATATTGTAATCAACCATCAGGATTTTCAAAGTTGTCAGTTCACCAAGCTCTGGGGGAAGCTGCGTTACTTTGTTAATATCAAGATACAGCTTCTCGAGAAGGGGGAGACGGGTTAACTCCACTGGAAATACTGATAAACTGCAACCAGAGATTCTTAAGCAAGTAACGGATTTCCAATGCTCGGAGAAACCGTCATCAATCCGTGGTGACGCTTCAAGATTGGATCGAATCAAACGAGTTAAAACCCCATTGCCATCTGGTTGTTGTCCTGAACCAATAGCCTTTGACAAAGTAATCAACCGTAATGCTTCTCTTGTTCTTCCAAAAACTTTCATATCAACACCAACATTACCTTTTTCATCATCATCATTGTTATATTTTCCCGCAAGTTGAGATTGTAACCTAAGTGCAATTTGATCTTCATCATCAGCAGCAGACAAATCTAATTCAATACGTAAAGCTGGTTCATGTTGAAAAGAACCAGCAACAGATACAGATGATGTGATGAAACTGATGAACATGTATCATCTACATTAGTATTACTATCATTATCATTGTCACCATAAACTAATGTTAGACGGAATATCTCTGAAGATCTCTTCCATCCTAATCCCCATGACATTTTCTCTCTTAAATAATCTCTCACAATTTCATCAATAAAGTCCAATTTGGGAGCAGATTTGACTCCTATTTATAGATTTAGATATTTACTAGAGTCCGCCTCCAAATAAACCTCGTGAATTTGAAGGCCACCAAAACTAATTAGGGGTCACTAATAAAACAAAATAAGGTCATTTTAAAGTAATCTCAATACATCTTTTATCCATATAATTTCTATAATGGCTAATCTACTCTTGCTTAATTAGTATTAATTTTAATTAATTAGTGTTAATTTTGATTAATTAGTTAATTAATTTTTTTATAGTTAGTGTTAGAAAATTATTTGAGTTAGTTTTGGAATAGAAATCAAGAGTGTTTTAGATTGATTTTTCAAGTTATAGTTTTGTACAATCGGTAGGCTCGTGATTTTTATTCCTACCGATTGTACAATCGGTAGTTTAATGTAGTACTTAAACTACCGATAATAGGTGTCGCCCCAAATTGAATTTCTCAAAACTTCCAAAATTTCTAACTCTTCATCTTTCACAATCGGTAGGCATTGAAAATTTATATCTACCGATTGTAAACATATAATGAATTAAACTTTAAAATTTTAAACTTTGTAATCGGTAGTTTAAAGATCAATTTTATCTAACGATTAAAATGGTTTTGTTGTCCAGAAGTTTTCTTGCCACAATCAGTAGTTAGTAAACATAAATAACTACCGATTATGGATAATCGGTAGCACGTGAATTTAATAACTATCGATTGTATGTAATCAGTAGTCTAGAAACATTATTATCCACCGATTATGCCGATTTTACTTAACATTTAACTTCGTAATACTATTTCAATATCCGGAGAAAAACTTGTTCAAATAAACTTACTACATATTGTTCATTAAACTTGTTCTAAAAAAACTAAAAACATCCGAAAAAAACGAAACAAAACACATTATAGAAATTGAAAGTGATCAATCTCATTGATCTCATGAAATTCTTCCACTCCTTGTTACTCTCGACTTGGTCCTAGTTTCAACCCGCTTCTTATTCTTCTTCTCGTTCCCCTTAGGATCAGCCTGAAGTGGACCTATATACTCTCCAGCTTCATTGTAGTATGGGTTTATGCCTGACAAGTCTTTCTCCCTTAAAAAGAGTCGAGGATCCAAAACATAGATATCTGCCTCGGAATCGGTTGACGAATTGATTTCAATGGTTTTGAACTCCTCTATCACCATCTTTTCCTTTCCCTTCTTTGATTGTTTAGGTAAAGATTTTGGAGACATTTTCAATGGAGAATAAGAGTAAAGGGAGTAGAAGAATCGGTAGAGGAAAAGAGATGAAAAAGGTGGTTGTTTTAGTTGAGAATAGGTTGAGCCATTAATCTATACGGTTATTTCTTCGAAGTTGGAGAGTTAAAATGTATTGGAGGTGCATAAATGAGAAGATGTCACCCTCCTTATATAGATTAGAGTCTTAACGGCTCTTCTTTAAAAAAAAAACCGTTGAGGCCTGGTGTAACAAGAGTGTACAAAAAATATGTACACTAAGTTCGAACTAATATTAACAATCGGAATTTTTGGGTACACTATTATCTACCGATTATGTTAATCAGTAGTTTAAGAAATTCTTAAACTACTGATTCTAATAAGTAGCCCCAAATTGAAATTCGATTTTTTTTAAAAAAGATAATAAATCATTTCATTGAATCGAAAAGGCATACATCACGTATCACTAAAGGAAATGAAATATAATAAATCATTAGATTACACTTAAACCCTTAAGCAAACCTATTATCAAACCTTCAACGGGTCGTATGACGCCCGGGACGACGTTCTTCACATCTTCGGAGAATAATCAACACAAAAGGGTTGTATTCTTTCATCACCCTTAGGATCTCGAAATGAGGTTGGTACCTGAAATCTGAACCTTTCCATCTTCTCCATTCCTCCAGAGATCTGGCAACAACTTCATCATCAGTTTCATTCCTAATTCTTCTTTCATTCACCTTAGTGGTTAAAGTAGAAAATTCTAGTATTGCCCTTTTTATTTCCATATATCGACAAAAAAGGCCTGTTCTGTTCCGGTTATTGGGGTTACCGGTTTCATAACAAAAGTTAGCATGAATATGTTCTAACCATTCCATGCTCATTGAACCATTCATCCGACGTTCATGACCCCTTGCTGGATAATTTAATACTATGTTTCGACATAGGGATAAATCTTCCTCTACGGTAAAATTCTCTGCATTAAGCCTAAAATTTTCGTAAGCCATAATTATGAAAACGAGAGAGTATAATTTTCTATGAAATGTAAAAGCTGTGGATTTGAAATTGGAATGAGAGATATATATTCATTTATTTATAGGTGTATCAAAATACAAATTATAGCCGTTGATCAATGGTAACAAATCAGAACGGTAACAAAACGGTAACCAAAATGGAATTCGAATTTTTTAAAAAAATTTGAACATTTTGTAGAAGCAAAATCGGTATCTAAGAATTTCTTAAACTACCGATTATAATAAGTAGCCCAATATTGGAATTCGAATTTTTTTAAAAAATTTCAACATTTTGTAAACCACAATCTGTAGTTTAAGAAATTCTTAAACTACCGATTATAATAGGTAGCCCCAAATTGGAAATCAATTTTTTTAAAAAAAAATTGAACATTTTCTACAACCACAATCGGTAGTTTAAGAAACTCTTAAACTACCGATTATGATAAGTAGCCCCAAATTGGAATTCGAATTTTTTTTTAAAAAAATTAACATTTTGTACAACCACAATCGGTAGTTTAAGAAATTCTTAAACTACTGATTATAATAAGTAGCCCCAAATTGGAATTCGAAATTTTTTTAAAAATTTGAACATTTTCTACAAACACAATCGGTAGTTTAAGAAATTCTTAAACTACCGATTATAATAGGTAGCCCCAAATTAGAAATCGATTTTTTAAAAAAAAATTGAACATTTTCTACAAACACAATCGGTAGTTTAAGAAATTCTTAAACTACCGATTATGATAAATAGCTCCAAATTGGAATTCGAATTTTTTTAAAAAATTTCAACATTTTGTACAACCATAATCGGTAGTTTAAGAAATTCTTAAACTGTCGATTATGATAGGTAGCCCCAAATGGGAAATCGAATTTTTTTAAAAAATTTCAACATTTTTTACAACCACAATCGGTAGTTTAAGAAATTCTTAAACTACCGATTATAATAGATAGCCCCAAATTGGAAATCGATTTTTTTAAAAAAATTTCAACATTTTGTACAACCACAATCGGTAGTTTAAGAAATTCTTAAACTACCTATTATCATACAAAAAGTGGCCAGGAACAGACAGTTCCTAGGGTAAATGCAATCGATAGATATTTAACTACCGATTGTTGCTGAATATACACAATCGGTAGTTTGTTCAAACCCGTTAACTACCGATTATAATGTAAAATTTGAAGAAAATAACTTGTTAAAAATAAATCGATTGCAAATCAATTGATAACTCAAAAAAAGAACATAAAATCCTTTCAAATGTTATACATTAAAACCAGTAATGTTAAACACTATAGTAATATCCATCAAGTTAACAACCACAATCTAATTTCTAACTCTTTTGGTTTTGGTACGAGGAGTACGAGCACGAGCATCAGCGGCATTGGCTTCATGGACATTTTCTTCAGGAGCAGCACTCGTTGATCCGCGAGATCTTTTACTGTGCTTTGATGTTACCCTCTTCGACCGATTTGCAGATTTCTCTCCAAACTTTATAGTATAGTCTTCATTAGCGATGTTGTCAATGAGGTCTTTATGCGTACTCGTTGGAGGCACTCCCGCATTGATGCACCCAGCTACCTTGTTCGACAAGAATGCAACCCTTTTTTTCTGTTTTTAGGCAATAACAATTAAACGATTATTATCTAAAATATTGATCTGTAATACTAAAATCAAAAGGAAATAACATTAGTACCAGCCTTTCATAGCCCGAGGGTTTTTCTTTGATGATGCACCTATATTCGGGCACACTGGTGCTCTTTCTTTTATCTAGGTCACCCCTTAGCCACATCCATAGGATTGATTTAAAAAAGTCACCCCTAATAAATTTTTGGTCTCCCTCAAATTCGCCAGGCAAATAAAAGTCCTTCCGAAATCCCGATACAACTAAAAATTTATTTCCTCGGTCGCATATATATATACTTGTGGTGCGGGCTCGGACCCAAGTATTCATTGTAATCATCTTCAGATATTCGGGTTTGGAGGTGCGGGCTTGGACCCAAATATTCATCGTAAATCTCCAAAATATTCGGGTTTAGACCGGTTGTCCTAAGAGTCCTAACCTAAATATTCATTGTATCATCTTCTAGAGTTGCTGGGATTCTGATTTTCCCGTGGTCTTGAGCTGCTGAGATTTGTTGGAAATAAGGCTCAGAGAAAATACCTAACAAAAATAACGTCGGCAAGTATTATAATTCAGGTCAAAGAAACATAACAAAAAAAAAAAATGTTATTGATTCATTAATAGGAAGATAAAATAGGGAAATAGTAGGAAAGTACTATATAAACTTAGGATATTCTCCATAATACTATTTTAAACGTCTATGAAATAAAATGAAACCTAGGAATCATTTTTCGTGATCCTATCACAGCCAGAATTATGATGATCACGATTAGAATAAAAATGATCTGGAGAGCGGTATTAGAAAGAAGTAAATAAGAACAAAAATGTGTTGCAGTGTTGTTGTATGTCATGTGCGTTGCTATAAACTCCATCTTTACTTGGTGTTCAGTGCTCACATACCCCTGACTCTCTACCAACACTGTCATGTGCATAATGAACGCACACAAATACTAAGCCTAACTAACCTTCGGAAACTGAAGAATACATCACAGTTGCCATTGTTCTATTGCTTGATTGTCAAGGAGTCTGAGATCTAATGGGATAGTGATAGAATCCAGTTCTATCAAGGCTTAGTTTGGTACGACCACACTCCAAGTTAGGGAATTAGGAGTCCACTAGGTTTATTTTTCAGTCTTTCCATATTTTTAGGATTCCTTGGACGGTTTTTTCCGCAAGAGTTTTTTATCCTCAAGGAATCTAATAGTTTTAGGATTAGTTTTAAGAGTTTTATTAGGGTTAGTTTGCTTTCTTGGTCTATATAAAGAGTCTGTCAGGTCCTTTATTCATTATCAGAATTAATAGAATCTTGTTTATTACTTTGTCTTCATTGTCTGCAATAGCAATCGTTTGTGCTGGCCGTGATAAGAACTTATCATAAAGCAAAGAAATATCAGCTGCAACTCAAAAAGCTTCTTCTTAAAGTCTCTAACCGCCACATGATGTTGGTGAATCTGAGTCAGGGTGTCTGTTACCTGAAAACAACGAGGTGTATTTCAAATGACAAAGCAAGATAAATGACCACAAATGATTGGCATCACAAAAATACAACAAAAAAAGGTAGAAAAAAGCAAACCTGGCATCTGTCGTGTTCCTGGGACAAAAAAAGAAAAGAAAAGAAAAGAAAAGAAAGAAAGAAAATGATTTAGATCAAACGTTGGTGGAATATAGAAGTTGACATTGTACATTACATGAATGCCTTCCATAGGGTGAAAAGGATGTCTTGTAATTACAACCTTGGTTTCTGTAGAGCTCTTCTAGCCTGGTCCATACTCCTCCATGATAGACCTCACGGCCTTGCCCCATAATGGTCATGGCTTAAAAATATGCCTGACACCTAGTACCTGCAAGTCAGCACTTTGAGAAGAAAACAAACCTTGATTGTTCACTCAAACACTTCTAAATCTGTCAATACATGTGTATATCTATTTCAAATATCAAACCATATCTCATAATATTGTCCTGTTATCATTGTTCTAGAACCTAAAAGTATCATCGGAAGCCAGACACCATTTACTATTCTTCATTGTTCTGTTGCAACTAAAGAACGTCCGTGACGGATTTGAAGAACACTTTAGCCGTTTTTGATAAGTTTTAAGTTAGTTTTTATCACTAAATTTCATGTCCGACCACAAATGATTAACTTTGTTAAAGGTTTACAAAGAAAAAAGGTAAAAAAATGCACAAAACCTAAAAATAAGTTGAACCGATCTTTTTTCTTTTTTGAGGTAAAAAGGTTAAAGATTTTATTAGAAAAAAGAAAAAAAAAAAGTACAAGAAGGAAGCACCAATCAAGTGCAACAAAAGAGAAAAAAAGCGCACAAAACAAGTGCAAGGAAAGGAAACTCAACAAACCAGACCACAAACAAACTTACAAGGCTAATTCTTCTCAGTGTCCAAAGCCTAAATCTTCTTCTTGGCAGGGGTTCTTTTCCCTCGACCCAAATCAGCATTACTAGCCTCACCATTCCAGCCGAGTCTAATGCATTCCTTACCATATTTCGAAGATCTGTGCCTATCTACAATGCCTCCATAGATGTTCTTCACCTCATTTTCTTTACCTCCATGAGAAAAACCAAACAAGATGCTAACCTTCAAGAGCTTGTCCATGTGTTGCTCTCTAGATAATGGTTTCCTACAAGAAACCTCCTTTATAGTTTTCAGTTTCTCAACACTCATCGCATCGTTATCTGTTTCAAATTCAGACCCCTCAGAAAGGTCTTCACACTCTTCATCTACCCGATCTTCAAAACCTTGACCTTCTTCTTCGTTGAAATGCTCACCATCTTCTCCTAGGTCACCTTTGTAGGTTGCCAAATCAACAGGCTCTTCCGCCTCAACAGATAGAGCCTCAAAACTGTTTTTACTGGTAGATGAGGTGTACACTTTCTTGTCTACCTTCCTAGCAGAATTCTTACTCCTCCTTACATATTTCCATTTCACATCTAAAGGCCGACTTAGAACCTTACACAGAACCTTACACGGGTTAGTGGAGATACCCTTCACACTAGCAGCATATGTTGATTCTTTTTCCCCACCAAATACCACCATCTCATTTTCTTGCAGATTTACTACATCATCCCCAATGCCATTCTTTTCATGTTTCACCTCAATACCTGCAGTCTCACTGCTATCCTACAAGGATCTATCCTCCATTACTACCTCACTAACTTGCCCTTGAGAGTCTACCACCTTCTCAACTTCTTTTGTAATCACTTTAAAAATCCTTACTCTCTTCACCTTAGGACATTTACCACTTGAATGGCCAAAAGTAGCACAAGATAGACATCTTGGAGGTTTCCAAGAGTATTCCACAGGGACTTCGAATTCTATTCCATCAAAAGAGACTGGAACAAACTCAGGGAAGTCAAAATCTGCCTCAATTTCTACACATACCCTAGCAAAACTCATTCTAGTTCTAGCTAAGGTGTGTTTGTCAGTAAAAAGAGGAATGCCCAACATACTAGCAACCATACTGATTCCTTTTACATTCCATAAATGGATAGGAATGTTCCTCAAATTTATCCATATAGGAATAGATTTCATCTCTTGAATTGACTGTTCCACAAACAGATGCCATGGTCGAATCATAAACAGCCTACTTGACAGAAACATAGAACCGTGTTCCATTGCCATAACTCTTATCTTCTTCTAGGTCAAATTCAAAAAAGAAAATTAAGTCTCCATTCATAGTTAATCGAAAATTGCCTTTAAGATTCCACACCTTCTTCACCGCAGATTCAACAGTGGGGAAAGCTAATCGATATCCCACAAAATAGCCAAAAAGAAGGTTATCGCAAGCCCTAATTTCATCTTCAAAACCAGTAGCAGTCATAATGGATTTCTTCTTTCCATTTCCGAGTTGACGCTTGTAGAACGACAACTTGCGCGCAGAAGGGTCTTCTATTTCTTCAGTGCTCACTTTCTCTCGAGTGAAAAGAGATTTCCAATTTGCATACTTTGAGTTTTCATTAGAAGCTCCATTAACTCCACCTGCAGAAGGAGTTGAGAGATGTGGAAAATCCACAATTCCGAGGTTGATCACATTCTCAATCGAAGGAGTAGATGAAATATTCCTCTGATTTGGATTGGGAGGAGAAGAAGAAGCAAGTGGATTGATTCCATTCATGGTGAGAATTCAAAAAAGCCCTAGAAAAGAAATTGCATCTCTATCCTCTGCCACGTAAGCAGAGAGGAAAGAGAAGATGTTTTTTGTTCACTAATTTAAGTAGAACCGATCTTACCCAACAATGAAACGTTATGTTTCAGAGCGATTATCTTGTGAACGATGATGTCAAACAGGACTTCCAAAATAAGACTTGACATGCATATCAACAACAGATTGATCACCCTCCTGGGAAACTGGAAAAAATCTAATTAAAATCCAAAAGAAGCCTAAAATAATAAAAGAGACCAAACAAAAAGACCCTGCAAACAAAAATGATAATTACAATTGCTACTGCAAGTTCTCAAACAATACAACTTATTTACAACGTTAGACTGACTTGCAATTTTTTATCAATGAAAGATGTTAAACTATTTATGACTTAATCGCCCTCAGCCAAAGAATTCTCAACAGCAAAAGGCACTGAAGAGGGGTTCAGAGGAGTGATGATGGTACTTGTAAAGGCTATAATTTTCCTAAACTGAAGGTATAAGATCACCAAGCGCAATATCTAGCTCTAGCATATATTGAAACTCCCTGGAAACTTTCTAGGGGGAAACGGGTAACATCACAAATTATACTTCTTCCCAAGCGTAAGAAACATATGTACTCCACCTACCTTAATTTCAACAGCAGAAGGCACTGAAAAGGGGGTCAACGGAGTGATGGTGATACTTGTTAATGTTATAATTTTTCTAAACAGAAATTTTCAGATCACCAAAAGCAATCTCCATCTCTAGCCTATCTTGAAACTCCCTCGAAATTTCCTAGATGAAAACGGGTAACATCACAAAATATACTTCTTCCTAAGTGTAAGAAACATATGTACTCCACCAACATGAATTTCTCTAATTGTCGGCTGGAAAACACACAGTCTTTCCCAAAAGCCTACATTTCTACAGTTTAAGTATAAAAGAAAACAATTGGTTCCAAGAACAATGGAAACAATTTTCAATGAAAATACAGGTGCAGCTATATGTTTACGTTTATAATTGACCAATGGTGATTTCTGGTTGAAAACATTTTATTGAGATGCATCTGACATGACATCTTACTCATTTGCAAACAGAAAAATAACAGTTAGCGACATATTTTAGGCGAGGTAAAAACCATACCTGTAACAAATTGTGTTAAAGATCTCAAATTACCTGGGAAGTGATTGAAACAATGAAAATGATCACACGAACTGAGTAGATAACCATCAGGTTGTCTTACAAATGCTTTCTCCTATTCAAACTGTAACTCCATCCTGAAACAAATAACCATCAGGTTGTCTTACAAATGCTTCCTCCCATAAAACAAAAGAAAATGAAATGAAATATGTTAGTATATCATTCATCTTTTTAGATAGAAACTTTTTTTTAGATTTTACCGGATAACCGAGAAAAAAGTAAGTTTCCAACTGCAATACACGTTCCACCCCTGAGAGTCTCTCATGAGTTTCTTTTGAGTCCATATTGTTGCAGCAACGTACTATATTCACTGGGTAACATGGAGCTGCCATCATAAATCATCAGTTACTTATTTATGAAACCAATTACATATATTGATGTCTTCATGTAACTTAGAGGTAATTTACAAATATACAGATAGTCAAAGTAATCACATCAGTCCCATGAGAGGAAGATACTGTCCTTGTGAAAATAGTATTATCAGTAAAAAAAATCTTAGAGAGATGTCACATAAATAACATACACTAACAGATCCAATATTAAACCAATAGTAACCTAGTTTCTTCATCTCATATAAACAACTCGAAAAGTCTTGCCGTGTAACGCCTTGGTTAGCAATTCTCTTAACCGAGATAACAAAATAGGTCACCGTTCAAGTGAATATCAGTTAATTCCGGGAATTAAAGCTAGAATTGGCTAAAACATAAAGGGTGTCACAAGGTTACGAAAGCCATCAATACGCACCTTCCGTATGTTGTTCGCCTACAAGAACTGTAGATTTATTTTATACCCAAGAGGAGGTTGACCCATCTTTGGGTGGTAGCGGACAAGTTGAGAAGCGTACTATGTGTCCAAACTAAGAATCTTTTTCTCATACGTACAAAAATCTGTTTCACAAAAATTGTACATTCATTAGACTCCAGTAAACATTGACCGCAATAAAATCAGATATGATTTAAGAAAAATATACCATGGCCAATAAGAAAAATCTTACTGTAACTATAGCGCCCCAAAAACCACCTGCTTAGAATTCTAAAATACCATACTACATTCTGAGGCGATAAGGATCTAAAAGATCTATTAAAGCATTAATTAGAAGTTCTAAATAAAGATTAACCCAGATTATAAACCCTCTCTGAGAATATATAAGAACATCTCTTAAAATAATACATATGCAATAATGAGTTTATTTGCAAATCAAATCCATATACAACATAAACACAACGGAAGCTAACCGACAAACGAACTCAACTTCACGAAGCTTTCAGATCTAGAACAGTGAATGTCAGGAACACTACTTTATTTGTCTCTGAAACTAAAAGTGGAAACGAGTGAGCACATCATTCCGAAAAAGGTGCTCAGTGGAAGCAATACATAACTCTTGAATAATCACTAACATGCTTCGCAATTCTAAGAGATAATTTATTAAAGTACAACAATAGGATAAAATAATTAACATATTTTTCACCAAGCATCAAGCAAGTCATCGTAATATAGAATTTAAGAAAGAAATTGCAGAAATTGCAGAAATTGCCTGCGAGCACAATCAAGTATGATAATCCCATACTACAATCACTGCGAGCACAATCAAGTATGATATGCATACGGCCGATTTCCCCAAATAATATAATAATATAATATTACACGGTCTCCCGTGCTATTTATGATATTGCAAATCCCTCCAATAATTATATTGCCAATTCCACTAATAATAAATCTATCATATAAAATAATAATATTTCAAATCCCGCTAATAGTAATATTGCCAATCCCACTATTAATAATATTATCAATTCCGCTAATAGAACTTAACAAGGATTTGTGGGTTACACAGACACTTCTCGCAGGGTAATGGACAACGCATACCATACAACATACCCATCCAATTGCACACAAACATGTTTATAAATAATCATAAATTACTTAATGCTTACAAGAAGGTTATAAGAGTTCTCACCTCATTTGATGATAAATCTTGCCTACTTCAAGAATTCCCATCAACAAGTCTATAATACCGTCCTTCATCATTGATGAACATGTAATTACCATCTGGATCAATATGACAATAATACGTAAATAGTTTTTCAATATCTAGTCGATATCCTTTGTTCTATCTTAATGTCCTCTTTAGTATCTTACTATCTTTTTTTTATCTAGTTTCTAATGATAGTTCTATGTCCTTTAGTCACCGGAGAATTAAGAAAAGTGTCCAGAAATTGACCAGAAAGGTGGCCAAGAAGTGTCTCAAATTAATTGATCTATAAATTAACCAACGGTCATTGTTAAAGATAACAGTTAACTGAAGGTCAACTAACAATCAAATTCAACGTCCAGGTCAAGTCAGGCCCAATCCAGTGTATAATTGGGTCCAATCCAATGTAGTTAATTTCAACCGGTACGGTCGAAATATCGCCTGTTTTATCGGTATCGAGTCTCACCTGATACGAAACAGCCTATACCGATGGAACGTTTTTTACCCGAAAATATCGACCGATATTGACCAATACGGTTTAACCGAAATGGACCGGTACGGCCGAAATTAGAGTTTTTAATCAAAAAAAAAAAAAAAACCCTCATTATTGTTCTAGGGTTTTCTATTATTACTCATATTTTTTATGGTATTTTATAAAAATAAATACTAATTTTTATATCTTAATAGGTCCAATATGAAAAAAACGTTTGATATAATAACTATAGGTATAAAATATATGGACCGATATTTGTCGATATTTGGAACCGAAATATCCCCGATACAAAAGTGTAACAGTGTATCGCTCTCGACCTATACAAACCGAAATCCGATATTGACTACATTGGTCCAGTCCAATGATTTAAGTTCAGGATTTGACTCACTGAATCAACTCAGTTAAATGACTGAATCAAATATGAGTTAGACCGAGTCAACTCAGTCAGATAAGCTGACTCCGGTGAGTCAGACAGCTGACTGGCATGACTAGTCCTCAAATCTTGTTCTTGCACAGTTCCAGCTCCATTACCATTCCTAGTTGAACTTTCAAATCATAACTACCTGCAATTGCAGCTTCAAGCAACATCCAAAATATCTCAACTTAATTAAACACCACTATGATTTCTTCCCTTCCTTGCAACAATCAACATTTCAACTTCTCTGCAATTCAGTCCCAAGCACATTCCATACATTTAACCTTATTTCAGTCACAGATACATTGTCATTCTAACTTCATGTCCATTACAGCGATCCATTCCCATTTCTAATTCCATCTTCTCTTAGAAATTACCATTAGTTCCGTACTACCACCAAACTTAACTACACCATATCACTTGCAACTCAATTATCTCTATCACAGTTATCACATTCAGCTCTTCATTCCCTGTAATTCAATGTGAGTCTAGACTACCATTACATTCTCCATTTCATGCTCCTTTCAATCTTAGCTTCACAACCAATTTCATTCAACATGCAGTATCCTATTTCAGCACCAATACAACTTTAATCTATAAACACAGCTTCATTCTACATTCATCCCAGATTTACTCACAATCATATAAACTTAACAATTTTAAATTCAAATACCAAATTAAAACAACTTAGAGGCTTACCCAAGCATTAGCACCCTTTGAATTCATCCATCAATTTCATCGAATCCTAAATTCAGATTATAATTTGGGGAAGAACAGAAACCCTAGCTTTTCGATTCTCTATTAAATCAGATTGAATACGTCAGTTAAACATCAATCGTTGTTTCTTCATCTATCAGCAACTCTAGACACTTCTCAATTCCATAAAATCTCAAATCAGTTTAAAACCCTAATTTCTATTTCAACTCAGAAACCCAAGTTCTTCTGAAATCAAATCTTCAAATTAGTAATATTATATTCTTCATCATCTTCTACTCTTAAAACCCATCTTTAATAGATCGATTTCAAGATCAATCTTCAACTCACAGAAAAACCCTAATTTATTCTCTCTTTAATTTCACATTTCTTCTTCTTTTCTTGTTTAATCAGCATCATTACCACTACCAACAACCCTTCCTTATTCTTTCCCTTCTACTCTCGATCTCAATTTCTCAATTCATCAGCAGATGAAGAACAGCGTTGAAAGAAAAAAGAGAGAAGAAAGAGAAAATGGGAATTGATTAGAAATCGATTAGGTTTTGTTAAAGAATCCTATTAAGGCACCACCCATTGGATATGGGCTGCCAGGATAATTTAACTATTTCTTTTGTGAGGGGTGCTCTGAATAAAAGCTTGGTCTCATTAAAAACGTTTATTTATAAAATGACCATTTTACCCTTTGAATACAATTAGATGATTTCTTCTTCGTTCGGTATCCGAATGATGCGTTTGAATAGTTTATTTTGCATAGCTTTTCGAGTCTTATGGTACTATTTATTTGTCCAAATTATTATTTTGTTAATTACTATAATTAGTTGTTCGAATTTAATTAATTAAGTCATTACGCAGCGTAAATCCTCATTTGGCTAGTCTAATGGTGTTGACCTGTTCGCGGTCCCTTACAGTAACTTAGGTCGAGAACAAGCAATCAAGTAATGTTTTTGAAGCCCTTTAATGCGATAATTCTTTTCCTGACAAAATAAAAGTGTGAAGTTCCTTCGGTAGTGATCCAGGAGTTATATGAACTACCATATAAAAAATTCAAATTAGTTTCTATATTAAAAATGAACACCTATTAACAGTAAAAAAAAAGAGATTAGGGGTTTTTTTTTCCTCAAGATTTACTTGCATACTGTCATTCCTAAAAAAAATGGAGATATCGAAAGAGTTTATGGACCTGATATCGTGGTATGCATATGCTAAGTATATTTTGAACTAAATTAGTAAATACGTGTAAGTAGATAAACTTCTTCGAAATACTTGAGAGTTAATACTATTGGGATACCAAGCAGAGAATTTACCTTCAATTGATTGCTTTAATTGTGGTCTGAACCCAGCAGACAAAGCAAACGGGCGCAATACTTTGGGCCATGTCAATGGATTCAATTGTTGTTGGCAAATGCATATATCAATCCCAAGTCTGTCACAAATCAAAGAAGCAAATTTGTATAGATAACCATTTCATGCCATGCCTATCTCTTGAAAAGAATGATTTGGAAATAATCTGAAACTTGTAGCTATATGAAAGGAAGTTGAAGAGGGGAAAAAAGAACGTACAATTTCAATTAAACCGAAACTAATCAAAACAGAAAAGAGATAAGGACCATATCATGTGTGTTTAGAGAGAATAACCCTCACCTGACAAATAAAAATTCTCAATAACATTAAAAATTAAACTAAAATCAAATGAAAAGAGAATTTGAATTCAAAATTAAAAGAATCTAAAATAAACATATCAAAATATGAAGGCTATAACATAAAAACTAAACTAAAATCAAATGAAAAGAGAATCTGAATTTAGATTCAAAATTAAAAGAATCTAAAATAAACACATCAAAACCGTGAACAAAATTTTATTGTGTATTCTTTTGAGTAAAAATGCACCTGTAAAATAAAACACAACGGATAATAGTTATAACAAATCAAAATTAAAACAAAATATAAGATGAAGGAAGAAGAAATCAAAGCGATGAAGGATGAACAAATCGCAGGAAAAAAAAAAAGAGGAGGTAGAATAGGAATGGGGGTTTTACAAAAAAATGTTTGGGGATTTATATTTTTATAAATTAGTTTAACGGGACAAAGTCATCTAATTTTCTATTGGCCTAAATTTTTTCAAATGATTTTCTATTGATCTAAACTTTTTGTGAAAGGCGATAATTTTTTTCCTATTGTGATAAATTTGATCAATCAATCCCTATTTGTCTAAATTGTCTCTAGGCAAGACAAGAAACTTTAAGAATTGAGCTTTGTTCAGCTTTAAAACACGGTTGAGGAAAAAATATTGAAATTATAATAAAGGTTGAGTGTTGAATTTTTGTCCCATTAAATAGATAAAAATCAAATTTCAAAAAGTATTTACCGTATATATATACCCTTATTCCTCGTTTAATTATGGGTTGCCTGAATTAATTGGGGGCTATGAGAATTATACTCACCCTAACAAAAATTATAGGGGAATGCCAAATGGTAGTGAAAATACTAGTTTACCCTTTCTCAATAACTAAACCTAAAATCCTAATAAAACTAAACCACCAGCCCCATTCTATTTCCAAAACCTAAAATCATAAAATAAACTCTTCTCTTCTCCTCTCCTCTAAACCTAACTGATGTGATTTTAATATAGTGGTAAAAGGGTTTGATTCTCGGACTTGTGAAGATTTAATTTCTAGACCTAATTTTTAATTACTAAAAATAAATAAGATTAAACAGATTTGATTTTAAAAATAGATCGAAGAAAACTAGGGTTTAAGATTCCACCGTTCACCAATACTTCTGTGATATGCCTAACAATTCTGTGCTCAATTTAATCTAAATATGCCAGAAATAGGTTTTTAAAAGAATAATTGTAAATCCTAAGCATGAGACATCAGAAGCAGTCAACCCAGCATGACTCATCAAAAGAGAACACAACTATTTAAGAAAACCCATTTTTTCAATTTTAATCAAGCAAGTAATAATAAAAGAATTGTAAAGAAAATATAGATAAAATAGACATACCACTTAATTATTGGAAGAAATGCTTCCTCCGTCACCCCAGTAATGGTGATTAGCTCATTGTAATGGAAACACAATCAAAATAGTCTTTCATTGCTCAAAAAGTGTTTACAAAGGCTAAAAAAAAGTAACACAGCCGAACAGAGACCCTTATAAGCGTTACAGTACAGGGTTCGGTGCGTTACAGAAGCAGAAGAACGGGTTCACAGCTTAAACAATGACAGAAACAGCACTATTAGCGACAGTTCTGAAGTGCTGTTTGTTCTTCCTCTTCTTCTCCGGCAGCAGCAGAAACGTGTTGTCTTTTTGGGTTTTTCGGTGGTTCCCAAGCTCTGTCCCCCCGATTTCAACCCTTCTCTTGGCTATATATAGGGTGTACAAACCCTAGAGAGTCTTCTAAGTCAAAGCGAACTCTTAAAACAACTCCCAATCAATCTCTGAATTTGTTTGAAACCAAAACAGGAACCAAGTCCTTTTCCCGTCCAAACTTGGATATTCCAGCCAATTTTCCGGCGTGAATCACTCTTGCTTGATGTGTTTAAGCTTGTGTTGATCTCTTCTAGTCTTTGGGTAACTTAGAAACACTCAAAATATCACAAAATCACGTAACTCCTCTATCAGAAGTTTTCTTCACGTGTTCCCGCCATTCTCGGATTTGAAATGAAAAGGGGGTGCCTTTATCATTTTTCAGGGTGCCTTTATCACTTTTCGAGCCGATTTTTCCGCAAATGTTTATTTCTCAAAAATACCTAGAAAGACATAAAAAGACATAAAAAGACATAATAAGTACAAAATCGAACACTATCGAAACAAATATTCTGGCGCAATTTAGACACAAAAATGTGTCTATCAAATACCCCCAAACTTACTATTTGCTAGTCCCCGAGCAAATCTAATAAAAATAAAATCCTAACTACATTTAGCATATGTAATAAGCCGTTAAACCCCTAGATGTCCCTAGTGGACGAGTTTTGTCTCGTGAGGGTTTACAAGAGGTATACCCACAAAACCTTTACTCCAGATTTTAGCTACTCGTGAACGATTAAGGATAGACACTAAACAAGCTATTTAGTTGGCTTATTCAATTCTTCGGCTATGGGAATCATTACCCTATATGAGTCCAATTGTTGTACACGAGTGTTTACTCAAGCATACTAAAATTCATATATAAGACAACAGAGCTCTACTCAGATAATCGTTCAACCAAAAGACTCAGAATCTATCAAAGTTCAATCACATGAAAAGATTTAGAAGATGGACATGGAAAATGTGAAGGTTGCACGTGTTGACTAAGGTGAACGGTTTTTCCCATATCTGTCTGAAGGTCAGTGCCAGGATGAATCCTAATGGTTTGAGATACATGGTCTTAAACCTAATACTAATATCAACTCAACTGGTATATACAAGGGTCCCAGCGATTGTTTTATAAAATGATAAATATATTGACAACATGATTGGATCAAATTGAATCCAAGCGCATGATTCTTATCAGCATCTTACGTGATAGTTCCCATGGATCCTGCTTTCCACGCTTGCTTAGGCGACGAAGACAGGGAGAACACACACATATTGCTATCAAAGTGTCAATATTATTTTTTTCTTTTTTTCTTTTTTTTCGAATAAAGAAAGAATCGGGCTTGATCTCAAACACTCTATTTCATCCTAGCGGCGATAACAAATTGATACTGGGCCCCACCAATTCACTTAAAGAAACACAAAATTGCAAAATAAAAACAGAAAGTGATATGGTCGAGATAGACTCCGAGATGTGGTGACAACTATCATGTTATTTCTAACACCTGAACTCTGTCCTTTTATGAATAGACCATTTAACTGGGCACACCAATTCCTATTGAAAAAGAGCTAAGTTTCTATTTCCCTAGAATGGTTAGTGTCACCCTGAAGTGTTCACAAGCTTCTAAATTCTAGAGCTTTATTATTTAACAAAAAAGTTTCTCCCTTACCCCCAAACTTAAATCAAACAATGTCCTCAATGTTTCTAAAGATGAATGATTAAAAATATGAACAAGGAGAAACTATTACCACTTTACGAAAAGGAGTTAAGAAAGATATTAGCGTGTTTCATGAGCATGGGTTACCTACCAAGAAGTGCTAAGTTTAAAGTCTTCAGCCAGACTAAGGAAGAATTAGTCACCTCATGAAATCATATAGCAATAGTCGGAACAACTGTGGGTCATCTGAATCAAATAATGCTATCACAAATAGAAAACTACAACATGCCAAGAAAATGAACAAACCGAGCACACCCTTATCTAGTTTTCTGTTTAAGACAACTACTTCTAGATGTGGTTTAGGTTCAGGGTCTATAAAAAGTCTAGATAAAACATTTTCATGGGTTGGATTTCCTCATAGGCATGATCAACAGGATCAGGTTGTAAAGTCTGGAAAAACTCAACTAAGAACTTAGAAGCACATAATAATAACCTGAATAATTGTGGATCCTCAAAGTCAATCAGATTTGACCAACACAGTTGACTACTATGAAGGTGGTCATTCTTAAGCAAATGTGTCGATTCCCTAAAGTAATTAGGTTTAGTCTTAAAACTTAATAACTAACACATTTGAAATTCTAATGTTCCCACATATGGAAGAAATTATTTTGGTGGGAAAACAAAGTCAATCTGGGTATTATCGCCTATTGGTGTAATTTTTAATAGTGGTAAATAGAGTATCGTTCTCTCGAACTTGTGAAGACTGATTTTAGATTTTAATAAACTAATTTTAAACTAAGAATATACACAGAATATGAAAATAATATTCACAACAAAGTTGAGAGAAAACTGAGGCTAGGTTTCCACTATTTTTCCAATTTTTATAATGATTAAATTCAATAATTATAATCATGCAATTCTAACTTTTAATTTGATTCTAAAATGTTGCAATAAGTAAATTCTTAAAGTAACAATTGTATAACAAAAGCATGGAATATCTAAACCCTAGGCAAAGCATATACCATCTAACGAAATCACAATTGCTCTATAAAAATTATTAAATCAATTTTTAATTAAGGCAAACAATCATAAAATAATTGCATAAATTAATTAAATAACATTACCACATAATTTTTAGAAAAAGTAGCTTCCACCGTCGCCTCAGAGATGGGGTTCAGCTCCTCATATTTTTCATTTGCTCAAAGTTACAATTCAATGCTCAAAATGTTCACAAATGATAAAAAATGAGAAAAATAAAGAAAACAGTGAAGTTGCAACGATTATATGAGTTACAGATTCACTGTTACAGAGGGTCTGAAGAACAAATGTTGCTGATCTGAAATAGTCGTTGCAAACAAGATGAAGATTCCGTTGCAAACTAGATGAAGATTCCGTCGCCTTTCGGTTGAAGCTTCCGTCGCCTTTTCCTGTTCTTCGTGCACCAGCAGCAGCAGAATCTCTAGATTGATTTTTCGAGCTTCTCTGCCTCTCTGAACCTTACCCTAAGCTTCCTCTCCCCTTCTATGATACCCGAAACCTTTTTTATAGCTTCATAACACCTCCAAATCCCTCAATTAATTCTCAACAAGAACTCATTAACCCGATGATATTTTTTCTTGATTTTTGATATGATTCGATCCTCGGTATCTCTGAGTATCTTTTCATCGTCTCTGGTGTATGAATATAGGTACTTGATACTGATTCTCTGTGGATATTCTCTTCACCAAATCATTCCCGAAAATATTTCTCTCGAGAGAGAAGAAAAAAATAATCATGATCTGTGATTGAATATTTCTAGTGATTTTCACGTATCTTCTGGTCATGATTTATCACTTTAGTTATGGTAATCACTTTAGTTTGGGTCAAAAATCACGTGAAAATTATGCTCAGAATCAAATCTGCATTTAAGCCAAAATCTTCCCACCAAATTAAGTTTTTGAACCGTGAATAAGGGGTGCCCATATCCAATGTCCGGGTGCCTTTATTAATTTTCGGGTGCCTTTATCAATTTTCCATGCCAATTTTTCTCAAATGTTATTTTTCCATAAATACCTATTATTACATAAAATCACAATATTAGTACAAAATTGAGTTTTAACAAAGAACAAATTAAGAACAAATTAGACACGAAAACGTATCTATCACCTATGTAAACCACATCGACCAGAGGATGGGTTTCTAAAACTTCTTTATGGACATGATTAGGTTCAGGAAACAGTTCTTGAAGATAATCTCTTAACATGGTAGAGGCACAAACATCAAGTTCCAAGTGAGGGACTTCTAAAAGAGTCAAAGGTAAAGCAAAGGGAGAATGATAATCATCCCCAAACTTATAATTTTGGGTGTCTCTAGATAGACTAGACACAATTTCCTTAATTTCTAAATCATCAGATTCTCGAAAATTGTCAATTGCTTCTTCTAAGTTATAATCAAGTGATGCATCCTCACTCATATTTAAAATCTCTACGGGTCTATCTTGGTTATCTACAACTATTGTTTCTAAATCGTTGGACTCTTAAACAGTATTCTCAGGATAAACCCGTTCCTCTAAACCATTATCGGTTTCAAAACAAGAGAGTTCTACATCGTCTAAAACAGTGGTATCTCTGGTCAAATCCTCTTCCTTTTGAATAGGTGAATGATCATTAAAATTATTTGGATTTGAACAAGAAATAACACTATCATCATGAAGCACAATTGGAGTGACAGTTTCCTGATCACTCTGCCTGTATATTTCAAGTTCTTCATCAACATTATCCTCATCATCATAATAACATGAATATGTTTGAACCTCGTCTAAATAAGTAGTGTTACCAATTCTATCATCGTCCTCTTGACTAGGTGAATAATAATCAAGGGTAGCACTATATTGGCAATTAAGATCATTTTGAGCAATATTATTATTTGCAGACATTTCATTCACACTTAATCCAAACCTTTTTGTACTCTCAGTCAACTTCCTGAGGGATTCTTTTAGAAAATCAAATGGATCATAAGGGGTACTGGTTTGCAACTGCTCATGTGATTCTTCTAGAGGCATACTAGGTTCATGGGGAGTACTAGATTGCATCTGCTTTAGGGCATCCCTCCAAGATAACGAACTCAAATCATCATGGGGAGTACTAGATTGCAACTGCTCGTGTGATTCTTCTAGAGAAGGATTTGGACTACTATTTGTTCCTGTCACACTCAATCCAAGCCTTTTTGTACTCTCATCCAACTCCTTGACGGATTCTTTTAGAGAAACAACTAGATCATCAAGATTGCTAGGTCGCAACTGCTCGTGTTCATGTTCATAAGACGGGTGTATGTATGAATAATAATTGGGATCACCCTGGTATGAACCATAACCTTCAGAAGGTTGGTAGTGGTCCCAAGTACTATCCACACTATGATTATAGTAAGGATAATGTGTTTTTTGAAACCCAGTTGGATATTCATTGTATTGGCTATTGTAATACCAGTTCGATATTTTTCTAACCAAAAATTTCCTAATAAATGTAAAAAAAAATAAAAATAAAAAAATAAATCTAAGACTAAAAATCCTAACAGGAAGGGGTTCTAAACATACACAAACAAGGCCGACTCAACCAAATCAAACCTATTGAATCTAGCAAACAAAAAGCATGATGGCTCCACTTAGATTGTTTCTAGACCAACTTCTATTCTTTTAAAAGGCAACTAGTTACAGTTTTAGCAAACCTCTTAGAACGATCCGAATTAGATTAAGTCAAAGAGAAACAGGATAAGCTCTAAGGAGTTTTGGTAACCGTGTCTCTTTGGCACTTTTCCCTGGGTTACAAGGCGGCTCTAATCAACTTAAAATAATCTTCCTGAACTTTGAGTTAGGATAATAAAGTAACCACTACAGTCCTTTTGAACGATTTTCCAATAAGATCGATACCCTATAGGTCTCTTTCTAGTCAAAATTTTAAGGTTTTAGGTTCGCGTTTGGTAACGTGTTCCTAAAGCGGGCAAGAAGGAAACGGTGATGAAATCCGAATCCTTATCTTGTATGGCCAGTTCTTGCCCTTTACTAAAAAAGTAAGTCCGTTTTCAATTCCTCAACATATATGCATACGAAGGAATACAGTAAACCCACTTGCAGGGGATTCGTGGGTTGATCGAGTCTTACCTCCCGTACCAGACGGGGGATGATTCGGTTGTAGTCGACACGGGCCACTGACTCCTGTGTCAGTGGGTGAACCCGAGGGGCCGAGACAATATCGTAATTGTCGTCCTTCCATGTAGCAGTTTATATTCAAATAATACACTTCCGTAGGGTTTAAATTAATAAAATGTCCAAAGTCCCAAAAATAATGTCCAAAAAGTGTCCAAAAAAAATAAATTTTTTTTTACAGAAATAATAAAAATCATAATACACTTTTCTAAAAGAAAACAAATAAAATCTAAATAAAATAATATCTAATTAAGAAAATCTTCGTCTCTTTTTCGTTCTTTAAGCTTTAACTTTTTAACTCCAAGTCTTTAGCTTTAATTCCAAGTCTTTGGCTCACATTCTTTTCGATCCAAAATCCAACCTGTAGCAAAAAGAGAAATATCAAAAGAAAAGTAAAATAGAACAAAGTAAAATAATAAAAATAAAAATAAAACTTAAAAATAAATCTAAAACTAAATCTAAAACTCTAAACCTAAAACAAGTCCGCGTCGGCGGCGCCAAAAATTGATATGATTTTAATATAGTGGTAAAAGGGTTTGATTCTCGGACTTGTGAAGATTTAATTTCTAGACCTAATTTTTTAATTACTAAAAATAAATAAGATTAAACAGATTTGATTTTAAAAATAGATGGAAGAAAACAAGGGTTTAAGATTCCACCGTTCACCAATACTTTTGTGATATGCCTAACAATTCTATGCTCAATTTAATCTAAATATGCCAAAAATAGGTTTTAAAAGAATAATTGTAAATCCTAAGCATGAGACATCAAAAGCAGTCAACCCAGCATGACTCATCAAAATAGAACACAACTATTTAAGAAAAACCATTTTTTCAATTTTAATCAAGCAATTAATAATAAAAGAATTGTAAAGAAAATATACATAAAACAGACATACCACTTAATTATTGGAAGAAATGCTTCCTCCGTCACCCCAGTAATGGTGATTAGCTCATTGTAATGGAAACACACTCAAAATAGTCTTTCATTGCTCAAAAAGTGTTTACAATGGCTAAAAAGAAGTAACACAGCCGAACAGAGACCCTTATAAGCGTTACAGTACATGGTTCGGTGCGTTACAGAAGCAGAAGAACGGGTTAACAGCTTAAACAGTGACAGAAACAGCACTATCAGCGACAGTTCTGAAGTGTTGTTTGTTCTTCCTCTTCTTCTCCGGCAGCAGCAGAACGTGTTGTCTTTTTGGGTTTTTCGGTGGTTCCCAAGCTCTGTCCCCCCGATTTCAACCCTTCTCTTGGCTATATATAGGGTGTACAAACCCTAGAGAGTCTTCTAAGTCAAATCAAACTCTTAAAACAGCTCCCAATCAATCTCTGAATTTGTTTGAAACCAAAACAGGAACCAAGTCCTTTTCCCGTCCAAACTTGGATTTTCCAGTCAATTTTCCGGCGTGAATCACTCTTGCTTGATGTGTTTAAGCTTGTGTTGATCTCTTCTAGTCTTTGGGTAACTTAGAAACACTCAAAATCTCACAAAATCACGTAACTCCCTTATCAGAAGTTTTTTTCACGTGTTCCCGCCATTCTCGGATTTGAAATGAAAAGGGGGTGCCTTTATAATTTTTCCGGGTGCCTTTATCACTTTTCGAGCCGATTTTTCCGCAAATGTTTATTTCTCAAAAATACCTAGAAAGACATAAAAAGACATAATAAGTACAAAATCGAACACTATCGAAACAGATATTCGGGCGCAATTTAGACATAAAAATGTGTCTATCACTAACACTCTCTTCTTCGTTCATTTTTCTTTCCAAACTCAATTTATCGTCGTAATCGTCGATTCGAAAACTTTAATCGACGATTAACTTCTTCTATAAACATGGCTCGTACAAAACAATACCAGAGAGATATAATTGATCCTAAAATCGTAGATACACTTAAAGGAAAGTTTTATTCTAGGAGGAAGGAAAAATCAATTAGTGAACAGTCGGAAGAAGATATGGCCCCAATTAGTAAGTAAGTAAACTAAAACCCATTACTCTACTTAATGATAGTGTTATTTTGTGTGTTTTGATTGTAAATGTAGGTCTGTAATCGCAAATGTGCAGTTAGAGAATATATAAACTTACCTTAATATCTCTCAGTTCGAAAGCATCAAATTCTTAACTTGTGCAATCAAGATTGGCATCAGCTTCAACGCTATGACATCACAAGATACTCCATGCCACTTAATTCCCTCCGAGGTATGTACCAGTAATGTCCAAGTGTGAATAGTGTAAAGAGGAGTAATTACTCACTAGCACCAACCTCGCCAAGGCCAACGCCAACCTTGCTTCTAGCCAACGCCACAATATCCTAATTACGGCGTCGGCCAACCTAAATCTAATAAGACGCTAGCCTATTGATATCGCCAACCTAAGTTTCTAAGCTAGCCTAGTGCTAGCTCCCCTACCACAAAAATTCTAGCCTAATCCCAACGCTAGCCTAATGCTATCACCACTATAATCACAATATTGGCCTAATGCAAGCGTTGACTGTACCCGAGATACTAGCCTAGTGCTAGCACTCTTTTCCTAACACTAGCCCATCTTGATCTTGGTGCAATACCAATTTATTGATCCTTTTCATGCATGTTTTGAGTCTGAGATATCTTCTCGATGCACTGAGTCGCGAATATTCTACAAGTGAGCCTCTTAGCTGAGACCACTTAAAATACCAATATTGGTAATCCATATTCTTACTGAGTACTCAGCTTACTCAATGCCCACTACTGGTATCATCAAGCTCAACGCTCAAATCATATCAGTACAATCTACTGTTAGACTTACTGGAATTTAATTCACTGGCAGACTTATTATTCTCATTAAGCTGGATACTAGTCAGTTTATTTAATTAAATACATAACCGAGCATCTAGCCCCATCAAGTTATTTTCATGACTTAACCATTGATAGTAGTAGTACAAAAACTTTACTATTACTTCTTTATGAGACATCAAATATGTCACATGGGGGAATATTTACTAAAGTTTTGGTATGGCAGTCTACATCAAGTGTGATGTAGCAATACACTCACGATGGGAGAGTAACTAAGTCGTGTGAATAGTTGAAGGAGTGAAGGGAATAGTGGGCGTGTAACTGTCTCTCGTGACCTCACCTCGTTCTCCATGGTTTCGATTCTTCCATCCTGGTTCCCATAACTTCCACCACTTAAGATATTAGTATATGCTACAACAACTATAAATAAATATTCAACCTATTCACACAAAGATGGCATATTTACACAGACAAGTCTTACTTTTACCTTCTCTTAGCTTTCTCTCACTCTTATACAAGGAAGCCTTAACAGAATAGTTTCACAGCAAAAAAAAAACGTCCATGAAGCCTAGATCATAGTTCAACGACAATACACTACCAACAAATTATACTCTGATCTTAATATTTTCTCTGTTTCTCTCCCTAAGACAAGCCATTTTCCTTCCTTTATGACCGAAGTAAGGCTTGGACGACCATTTTTTGGCTTAGCCTAGCCTTGTACGATTTTGATCTCTTGAATCTAAATACTTTTACATTTCATTTATTTTTACCTTAAAACACCTGAAAATACTTATTTTTCTCGGTAGAGTCTTCATCACCTGATCTTCTTGGCCGACAGTACTCGAAACTCGAAAACATCATTCAGTGTAACAATACCCAATCTATTGGGAAACCAAATAATTTTATCCTCGTTGTGTTTAGAGAAAGAGTCCCATGAACGTGTTGATGTATTAATCCTTCTAACTCATGCATGTAATCTGGGATGGCCTAGTTTCCATCCACAATAAAATTTGCCACCTTGTTATGCATATTAATTGTGTCCAGATTCAAGTAGTCTCTTGTAGACGAACCCAAAGACCCACACCAATTATCTCACCAAAAATCAATACGCGAGCCATCGTCCACCAACCATAGCAAACTGTTTTAAGCAACTTTTCTATAATAGTTTCCGATTTCCAATTTATGTGAACCATATGGAGAATATTTTAATTTACTTTAAATTTGTGTATGATAGTCTTTCCTCTTTGTTTTTGTCAGTACTAACTTCTTCTTATCTTATACTCTCAATTTGTATATACAAAATTTAGGGTATATATGATTATTATTTTTTTGCATACAATATTTCTTTATGATATAAAATTTCCTTTTTACATATAAATATTTATTAGTAGCATATTCTATTAATATATATATAAGTTTTTTTCCTTTTGTGATTAAAGGTCTTATATTGAAACAAAAAAAGGAAGTACAAAAAATTCAAAGAACAAGAAAACAAAGCAAGAAAGCTTTAAAACAAAACAGAAAGGGAACCTAAGAAATTGCCTGGACTGTTGCCTTCCTATAGCTACCGAGAATTTTCTGTAGTAATTGGATCATGCAACAAATTCCATGTTCTCTCATCTATATGATTTAGCAAACTACTTCCTAACATACTAGGTTTATCCTAATTTAAAACAGATTCCAAAAAACAGGGTTAGAATCCATCCAGCAATTGTAAATTCCTGACTTCCTTGCTTGATAAGCTAACATATCTTCCGGTGCATTCCCCAATCTATTTATGAAACTAAAACCCAAAAATTTATTCCATAGATTTTTTTACCACACTTTGATTCTGCCAAGATAATTCTCTCACAATCTCCTTCCATCCAAAAGCTTTCATATGCATAATGAAAGCACACAAATACTAAGCCTAACTAACCTTCGGAAACTGGAGAATATATCATAGTTGCCATTGTTCTATTGCTTGATTGTCAAGGAGTCTGAGATCTAATGGGAAAGTGATAGAATCCAGTTCTATCAAGGCTTAGTTTGGTACGACCACACTCCAAGTTAGGGACTAGGAGTCCAGTAGATTTATTTTTCATTATTTCCATATGTTTAGGATTTCTTAGAAGGTTTTTCTCGCAATAGTTTTTTAATCATCAAGGAGTCTAATAGTTTTAGGATTAGGTTTAAGAGTTATAATTCTTGCATATTACTCATTATTACTCTTATTTTCTATCTTATGTGTCATATTACTTGAATCATCTAAAAAAGAGCTACAAAGTGCTAGAACGAGCAAAGAAGTAAAGCATTGCAAATGGAGAAGGATCCAAGACCAAATTATACTCATTAAAATCCATGAGTTCTCGATATAATCTTGAAGATAATGAGAATATGAATCCAACACAAAAAATAAGGTAATTCCAACACCTGACGAAGAAGTTATAGGCAAAACGAGTTTGAAATACTTGAGTCTACAAAGAGAAGTTTGGTTGATAATCACTAAGCTCGAATCATCTGAACCTGAAGCATAAAAATTAATACTTTCGAAGAGTCTACAGGAGAATGTTCGGCTAGAAAGTGTTCCAACAAAATCATCTGAACCTGACACTGACCTAGGGTTATTTGGACGCGAAATTGACTTCTAACTCAAGGAAACACGGTCCCGGAAGGTTTCTAAACCGTAGGAAAAGCAAACTTGAGAGCCAAGCATTAAAGGCTATAAAATAAAACATCTATGAAGTAATCTCATATACTCCACCTTTTATACTACAATTCTACATCAAAACCTAGGGTTTACCCCTTTAGGGGGAAACTGTTTTTTTTTTTAATATGAGTAGCTAAACCTTTTGTTGATTAAGGATGAATTCAATGTTCTAAGCGTGAAGCTTTATTAGTAAGACAAGTTTATTTGGATTTTTAATCATTATCGTATGTTTTCACTATATTTAGGGTTTATGATTGATTTCTAGATTGTTCAAGTATACGATTGGATTAATCTATTGATCAGTTTAATGCTAGTATTGAGTTATGAGATAAGTAATCGTCCATCGACTCGTACACAAGTAGAAATCGTAAGACCTTGCAAAGGGATTATGTGGAGCAATTGCGTGAAGATAACACCAGCAAGTGGACCTTTATCTAAGAGTTTAATTATTGGGATCAACCTACAGTCACAAAGCCTAAAGCGATCGATTGGGTTACACCTTGAGTGATCTACTACTTGGTGGTTCAGAAGAATAAAATCTGGTAGTCGAGAACTTTCGTATCCAGTGATAAAAGGAGTTTTTGGGATATCACTGATGTACCTATTATTCCATGGTTAGTGATGAATGATTCTAACAAAAGATAAATAAGTATACTAATTCAATCAATGTTTGGTAACGGTGAAGGACTCCCTAATCATCTTTCTTTCTTCTTACTATAATCTTTTTAATTATTTTAAATAATCAATCCTTCTTAGTATTTACTTTTATTCTTTGTTGCTAATCTAAATAACATCTCAATTACGCAGCTCTCTGTGGGGATCCTTACTACCGCTATATTACTAGTTAATTAGTGGAAAATATCTTTTGTTGCACTTATAACATGCATCAAAAATTTGGCGCCGCTGCCGGAGAGCAGTAGTTAATTGATTTGTTATTTGTTTTAGTTTTTCTTTTTTTAGTGTTAGTAGTTTAGATATTTTCACATTTTTCTTTAGTGTTTTTCATATTTTTAGGTTTTCGTGGTGTTAACAACTCGTTGAAGGTGTTCAACTCTCGTTAAAATCGGGAGGTAAATTCTGAAAGCAGGTTGTAAGTATCATTTTTTTTTTAGATTTTTGTTTAGATTTTCTCTTTATTCTTGTGATTCGTCATGTTTCCTTACAGAAATAACATGTATGGTGCACAAGATCAAATATATAATATTGGTATTCAATATGGTATTCAATCTCAATCTTATGACAACTACCAACCATACCCTGGGTATAATCAAAAACAATCCTTTGGCTACGATCAATATCCTATGGAACCTTACAATTATTCTCATACATATCAACAACCTTATGACAGGTATGTACGTGAACGATCACGAGGATGGGAAGATAGTTATGTTACTAATCATGTTTCTTCTGGTTTGGAAGATGAATTTCGAGATTACGACACGTATGGATTCAATTTTAGGGAGAGTTTTATCAACCGAACCTAACTATAATATTCTCGACCCAATTTCCGATCGTATCCATGATCATTCACCCATTCAAACGGAGGAGATTTGTACTAGAGATATTTTTAGTAAGTGAAGGGATAAGATATCCTAAAATAGAAGCTAGTATTACCCAGTTGTTTGAACAGTTTGAGCAGCGGAATCAGAAGACTAAAGTTATATTCCAAGTATTTCAAAGGACCATGGATGTCCTGAAGAATCACATGGGTCAACTTAAAGAAGAAATAAAGAAGGAAGCAGTTTGGTCTCAAAGACAAAATAATTTTGATTTTTCCACGGTTAGTAATGAATATATGATCGATGATAATTCTGAAGATGATGAACCTTCCGAAAGTCCATGCAATAATGATAAAATTATTCCAACTCCGGATCATAATAATGATCATTCGCCTACTCAAAAGGAGGAGATTCGGTATGACATATCTATTATCATAAATGGTGTAACATACTCAAATGAAGATATTAAGAGTTGTACCAACGAACTATACTTTTTGGGAGAGGATTCTGATGATGATGAATGTAGGGATTTTTATATTTCTAAGGAGTACACATGTAAGGATCCGTAAGTTTGTCAACACCATTAGACCGGTCAAGGGATGTTTTAACAGCTAATAACTTAATTAATTTAGTTTGAACAATTGATTTTAGAAATTGATAAAATTATAAAATAATAATTTGGATAAACAAATATCACCATTCGATAGATCTCGAAAAGCTATGCGAAATGGACTACTCAAACGCGTCATTCGGATATCAAACGATGAAAAAATCATCATAATTGTATTTGAGGAGTAAAATAGTCATTTTACATCAAATGTTATTAAGGCAACCATGTATCCACTTAGGGCATCTCAACTACAAGAGAAATGGATAAAAAGAGTATTGGCTGCCCGTAATCAAATGTGGGGTCCTTTAATTGGATATTTATTAAAACTCAAAAATTGATTTGAGATCGATTCTATTTTTCTCTTTTCTCTCTTTTTTCTCTTTTTCTTCTCCTCCTTCGTTCTTCCCTGTTCTTCTTCTGCAAATTAACCGAGAGGCAAAAATAATATAATTGAGATTGAAAGATGAGGGGAAAGATTAAAAAAGTGGTATTGGTGGTGGTATTAATGTTGATTGGGTATGAGAAGAAGCAGAAATGTTAAATTGAAGAGAAAAAAAATTAGGGTTTCTAAGAATCGAAGACTGATCATGAATCTAAGCAAGTGAAGATGGGTTTTAGGTATATGAGATAAAGAAGAAGCTTTTTATAGTGATTTGAAGATCTAATTGCAGAGAAGAGTTTGAGTTGAATTGAATTAGAAAATTAGGGTTTTCGTGAGAAATTTATAGAAACTTCTGAAGTTGACATTGATGATTCGAGAGTTGAATTAGAAGTGGGTTTAACGTGAATTGAAGTGTGAGATTGAAGAATTGCTCGAAATCAATAAGTCAGGGTTTCGAAATTTAGATGCAGGAATTAAGGTTTTGAATTTAAGTGAAGTTATATGAAATTGAGAAGTAAATTAGATTGTTGATGGATGAAGATTTAAGGGGTTGTGGTTCAATTAAGTATATAGAATCATTTGGTTCAATAATTGAACAGTTAAGGTTCATAAGAAATTTCAGAGAAGAATTAAGAGAGAAAATTGATGGTGATGTTGTGGCTAGTTAAGCTTAGGGAATCGAGAGGAAAGTAAACACTGAGTTTTGAATTAAAGTTCTGTTATTTTCAATTTAAGTATTATGATTTGAATTTTACAAATTAAGATTCTTAGTTGTGAATGAGTTTAGATAAAAACATAGACTATTGCTATGTATATTGATGATGGAATGATAGTAAAGATGTATGGATACGATGGTAGTTAAATTGAAATTAGTTTGAAATGAATGAAAAGAATTGCAGGGAGTTTAAAGGATTTAGATGTGAAGTAGTTGCTATTTGAAGTTGAAACTATAAGTGGTTATGGTTCAACGGGGATGAAATTGAAATTGAATTGTGTAATGACCATGATTCATTCAACTCGTCTGACTCAGTCTTTTTTGCTGAGTTGAATTTGTATGATTCAACATAATCGGTCATTTCGCTGAGTTGACTCAGTGAGTCAAAAACATGACCTAAATTATTAGACTTGGATTTGGACTTAACCCGTTTAACTATTGGACTTGAAATGTTGGGCCTGAACTTGATTATTGGATTAGACTTGACTGGACTTTGACTCCTTGACCTTGGCTTGACTTAACCTTTGACTGTTAGATGACCGTCAGTTGACAGTAATCTTTAAAGGTTGACTATTATTTGACTTTTAATAGAACAATTAATTTGGAACACTTCTTATCTATCTTTCTGACCAATTTCTGGTCATTTCCCCAAATTCTCCGATGATTAATAAACATAAACTATTATTGGAAATTTGATAAGAAAAGAGATAATAGGTTACTAAAGAAGATCTAAATATAGAACTAGGGATATCGACTAAATTCTAAAAAAACATTTAGTAATCATTGTCATGTTGATCCAGATGGTAATTACATGTTCAAGATTATGACAATGATGATGAAGAACGGTACTAATAGACTTGTAGATGGGAATTCTTGATGTAGGCGAGATGTGTCATCAAATGAGGTGGAAAATTTTAGAACCTTCTTGTAATCATTAAGTTTCCTTTTATCTGCGAACATGATGTATCTGTATTGTGTGCTTGTTTGTGTGTATGATTTGCGTTGTGTGCTTTCTCCGCAAGAAGTATTTGTGATTTCCCCACAACTTCTTGCTAAGTTGAGTAGGACGGTATCATTCACCGTTTGAATATTATTAGTAGGGCGACATCATTTACCGTTTTAATATTATTTAGTAGGGAGGCATCATTCACCATTACAATAGTATATACAATATTATTATTAGGGCGGTATTCTTCCCTGTTACAATATTATTTAATAGGGCGGTATCATTCCCCGTCTCGATATTATATATATTATTTTATTTTGGGAAAATCACTCGTATGTATGTTGTGCTTGATTGTCCAACTATCTGGTCTTGATGGTAATATCCAGAATCATAGTTTGTATGGGCACTTTATGTGGACGGTGTTATTATTATTGGTTGGGGTTGTTCTATTGTCGCTTTCTCCATTGAGTAAGGCGAGGTTAGGGTAACACTTTGCTTCTTAAAATGCTTGTATTATTAAATGCTTTAATTTAATATCATCTCGTTATATTACTGTTATGTTAGAATTGTGAAGCATGTTAGTGATATATGAATGTTGTAATCGTTTCCAATGGGAACCCTTCGGGATGATGTGCTCACTTGTTTCCACTTTAGTTTTCAGTTATCAGAAGAGATGGAGTACATGAAGATATTCGTCTTCGTAGCTTAAAGCTTTAGCGAATTAAAGGTATTTATATATGTATCAATCATTTTCTGTAAAACAACACAATAAATGTATTTGTATCACATGAGAGATTTCCATTTATAAATACCAGAGCGAATGGGTTTTAGTTTATGGGATTATTAAGGGTTTTGATAGCTTAGATTCCTTAATACCTCAATGTTAGATTAATCTCCTAATTAATTAGTAATTAAATTTTGGGTCGTCACAACACATTAGAGGACGCTCTTATATATGAACCTAATTTTTGGTCCGATGATGATGAGAAATATGAGCGACCTTTATTCGAGAATGAAACCAAATTGATTGATTTCATGGAAGACCCAATTGAGCTTGCCAAGGATAATAATGATATTGACATTTCGATTGAAGCAGAAAAAGATAAAGAATATCTTTCAAAAAGTTTGATAGAGGACCACGGTATATATGAGGTAAATGATTTATTGCATACTTATGATGAGGATCACGTAAAAGGTTTTTTAATCCTTTGCATAATTCTATATCTTTTGATCCACCCCCAATCAAAATAGTTCCCTAAAAGGTTGTTCCGATTTTTAAAGAGCTAGATCACTTAGGGTTGAGTATATGCTACAAAAATCCTTAAGAGTTATTTTTCTTCTAACTATCTACCACTAGATGTGTTTGATTTTAACACTGTGCAGGCTCACCGAGAGGAGCAAGAAGTTTCCAAATTCTATGTTCTTTATACACTTCCAAGTGTAGAATAAACTAAGTGTGGGAGAAACTTCCATAAAATAACAATTTCATTATTTATATCTTATGTTAATTATTGTGTGAAGTTGTTAATATAATTGCAAATTGTTTTCTGGATGGATCCCCAAATTTTCAGATTGTTGGTGTACAGACCAGAAGGTCAGGCTGAGGATGTTAACTAAACGTTGCATGGGAGGCAACCCATTGGTTTTGTATTTATATCTTTTGATTTTGATTTTTATTAGTTTTTCATATCATTATTTGATTTCTCATCTTGATTTTACATTGGAGGAGCATTGAGGACAATGTAAAGTTTAAGTGTGGGGGAGTATTGCATATAGAGTTTTTTTTAGCTTTAGTTTTTAATTTTTGTATGAACCTCCAACTTTTAGATATTTTAGAGTCGCTTAGTATACTTGTAGCTAAGTTTACATATGGAGTTCTTACCGAAATAACTGAACTTAGAAATATTAAAGAACTATATTCGGGTTTCTTAGTTGTTGAGATGCACAAGCTGACAAAAAAGGACTTAAACCGCTGGTAGAGAATACAATATTTGAGAAGTTGATCATTCAATACCCATGAGTGAGGCACCAGACCTTCAATTTTTGTATTTTTCAAAATTGTCCGGTTAGAGTGTTTCATCTGTGCAAATTCCGGGTAGAATGATGAGCTACCCAACCTGCACCAATTTCATCACTATTTTTTGATCTCTTGAGTGTTAATTCTATCAATCATGAGGGTGTCATCAGAATTTCTAACTATATCTTGTAGTTTTGTTCGCAGTTGGCATCATTCTCTCGACAAAGAAGCAATAGAAACACATCATCATCAACAAGCGGAACATCAAAAATTCGAAGAAAGTTGAAGAGTTCAAGGTTTATAAACAACGGTACAAGAAATAGCTAATTTCAAATTCAAGTAGAACAACAATATAATAAGCAGAATTATATATACATGTTGAAGACTAAGTACAAGAGCGAAAAAATCAAAAGATGGGAGTTAGTGAAGTTTATGATACCGGGATAATTCAAGATGTGAAGAATCAAGTGGTAAAATCCCATATTAGTTTTATTTGTTAGTAATATTTCAGTTTAGCATATATATAAAAAAAAAAGAAAAAAAAATGACAATAGAATTTTTTTTTATTACTTTAGTTTGTATTCATTTCAATAAGGCCAAGAGAAAGAAGTGATCGTTTCAGAAAAGTGGTAAAAATAGTCCGTTCGCTGAGAGTTGTGAAGATTCGTTTTAGAGCTAATTTTGATTTAAACTAGAAAATAAGTAAAAGATTTTAACAATATTAGGAAGAACTGGAACTCAGGATTCCACCAAAATCACTTATGATTGATTTCTACAATGATTCTTTAACAATTATATCTCTTTTATTGACTCTGTTTCTTTGCCAAAAGTAGATTTCTAAAGCGTTAACTATAAATCACAAGCATGGCGCATCAAAAGCTCTTAAGTCCCAGCATACACTATCAAACAAAATCACAACTAATTAAGAATAATCATAAATCAATTAAAAATCAATGCAAAAGTTATTAAGAATAAAAAAAAAATACCATTCATTCATAAAATATGGCTTCCTCCATTGTCCCAGTGGTGGGGTTTAGCTCGTCATGCTCAAAACACTCTCAAAATATTAGTACATGACTCAAAAAGTCTTAAAAAGATGAAAAGAAGCTAAAAGTAATGTAACAGGGAATCTACAATGTTTTCTTGGCGTTACAGATTAACTGTTGCAATGAAGCTTGAAGATAAATGTTGCAAAGTAAAGATAAACGTTGCAAATCGGTTGAAGAAATAGTGGAAGAATGGTTGAAGGAACTGTCGCCTTATCTATGGTCTTCGACTTCTTCAGTAGCAACAACATAATTGTTCCCAAAGTGATTTTTCTTCGCTATGTTTAGCTTCCTGAGCTCGACCCAATCTTCCTCAGAATAATTGTGACTCAAACAACCCTTTTTGTACACCACATGGTCAAGAAATCTCTAAGATAAATCTTCCCTAGAATTTCCGGCCGAGACTTCCCCTCCTCTTATGTTAATACCTGACTCTCTATTTATAGTTCTTAGACCCTCCAAACTCGAAAAGGATATTTACCATCAATTCTAAACCAATCCAAACTCTAAAAACACATTTTAATTCCCCAAATCCGAGTAAAACTATTTTCTCTTTATTCACGGCAATAACCTATTTCCGGCTATTTTCATGGCTTGAAACTCTTGTTTTTGACGCATATTAATCATGTAAGTAATGTGTTATGAGTTTGGTATAACTAAACCTCCTTAAACCCATAAAATACGGTTCTCGAACATATCAGGAGAAGCTTCACGCTGAGAAAATATTTTCCCGCCATTATCATTTTAAAAAAGAAGAGGTGCCCCTATCCAGAAGTGGGGTGCCTTTATCACATTTCGTGGGTACCTTTATCAACTTTTGAGCCAATTTTTCCACAAATGTTTATTTCCCAAAAATACCTATAACACATAAAATAATACAATAAGTACCAAATTAATAATTAAAGGTAAATTAGACACAAAAATGTGTCTATCAAATACCCCCAAACTTATTATTTGCTAGTCCTCGAGCAAATCTAATGTAAAAATAAAATAACAATCCTAACTCACTTTCGCAGGCATCACGATTGCACTTAGCGTGTGCAACAATCCTTTAAACCCATAGGTGTCCCTATCAGACGAGTTTTAGTCTCGTGGGGGTTTACAAGAGGTATACCCACAAAATCTTCTACTCCAAACCCTAGCTACCTGTGAACGATTGAGGGTAAACACTAAACAAGCTATTTAGTTGGTATACTAAATTCTTCGGCTATGAGAATCATTACCCTATATGAGTCAAATTGTTGTGCACGAGTTTGCACTTAGCATATTAAAATTCATATATAAGAAAACAAAGCTCTACTTAGATAGTCGTTCAACCACGATACTCATAATCTATCAAAGTTCAATCACATGAAAAGATTTTGAAGATGTATATGAAGATGATAAAGTTTTCACATGTTGAATAAGGTGAACGGTGTTTCCCATATATGTCTGAAGGTCCACGGCAGGATGAATCCTAATGGATTGAGATACGCTCCCACTGGTCTTACTCCTTATACTAATATCGATATATACAAGGGTCCCAACGGACGATTTATTGAAAATAAAATAATTACTTATTATTAAATATACTGACAACATGATTGGATCAAATGAATCCAAGCACATGTTCCTTATCAGCATCTTACATGATAGTTCTCATGGATCCTGCGTTCCACGCTTGCTTAGGTGACGAAGACAGGGAGAACACACACATATTGCTATCCAAGTGTCATTTTTTTTTTCTAAATAAAATACAATAATGGGGCTTGATCTCAAACACTCTATTTCATCCTGGCGACGATAACAATTCGATACTGGTGCCTCACCAAATCACTCAGAGAAACACAAAAAAATTGAAAAAATAAAAACAAAAGGTGATATGGTCGAGATAGACTCTGAGATATGGTGACGACTATCATGTTATTTCTAACACTTGAGCTAGGCATCCTTTTATGAATAGACCATTTAGCTGGGCACACTAATTCCTATAGAAAAAGAGCTAAGTTTCCATCTACATAGAATGGTTAGTGTCATCCTGAATTGTTCACAAGTTTCTAGACTTTGGAGTTTCATATTTCAACTTAAAAGTTTCTTCCTGACCCCCAAACTTAAATCTAACATTGTCCTCAATGTTCTAAAAATGAATGATTAAATACCTGAACAATGAGAAACTGTTACCAACTGAAGGAAAGGAGTTAAGGAAAGATATTACCGTGTCGCATGAGCATGTGTTACCTCCCAAGAAGTGTTAAGTTTAAAGTCTTCATCCTGACTAAGAAAGAATTAGTCACCTCATAAAATCATATAATAATGGCCGGAACAATTATGGGTCATCTGAATCAAATAGTGCTATCACAAATAAAAGGAAACTGCAACAGGCCAAGAAAATGAACAAACCGAGCACACGCTTGTCTAGTTTTTTGTTTAAGACAACTACATCTAGCTGTGGTTCAGGTTCAGGCTCTATAAAAGGGTCTAGATAAAATATTTTCATGGGATGGATTTCTTCGTAGGAAGGATCAACAGGATCAGGTTGTAAAGTCTGGAGTAACTCAACTAATAAATTTGAAGCACATAAAAATAACCTGAATAATTGTGGATCCTCAAAGTCAATCAGATTTGACTCACATAGTTGACTACAATGAAAATGGTGATCATTCTTAAGAAAATGTGTCGATTCTAATTCCCTAAAGTAATTAGGCTTAGTCTCAAAACTTAATAACTGACACATTTGAAATTCAAACGTCCCCAATTGGAAGAAAATTTTTTGGTGGGAAAACAAAGTCAATCTTTGTATTATTGCCTAGGTAAACCACATTGACTATAGGATGAGTTTCTAACAACTGAACTTCTTTCTGGACATCAGCATGCTCAGGAAATCTAGTTTGAAGATAATCTTGTAAAATGGTAGAGGTGCAAATTTCAAGTCCCAAGTGAGGGACCTTTTTAAGAGTCAAAGGTAAAGCACATGGGGAATAATAGTCACCCCCAAACTTAAAGTTTTCAGTGTCTCTAGATAGATTAATCACAATTTTCATACTTTGTAGATCGTCAGATTCCTGAAAAATGGTCAATTGCTTCTTCTATGTTATAATAAGGAGGTGCATCCTCACTCATATTTAAAATCTCTACGGGTTTAACTTTGTTATCTAAGACTATTGTTTTTAAATCGTTGGACTCTAAAACAATAATCTCAGGATAAATTTGTTTCTCTAAACCATTATCAGCTTCAAAACAAGAAAATTCTACATCGTCTAAAACAGTGATATCTCTAGTCAAATCCTCTTCCTTTTGAATAAGTGAATAATCATTAAAATTATTTGGATTCGAACAAAAAATAACACTATCATCATGAAGCACAATTGGAGTGACGATTTCCTGATCACTCTGCCTGTATATTTCAAGTTCTTCGTCAATACTATCATTATCATCATAATAATATGAAGATGTTTGAACCTCGTCTAAGTAAGTAGTGTTACCAATTCTATCATCGTCTTCTTGATTAGGCGAACAATTATCAAGGGTAACACTATATTGACAATTAAGATCATTTTGAGCAATATTATTCTTTGCAGGACTTTCATTCATACTTAATACAAATCTATTTGTATTCTCACTCAACTTCTTGAGAGGATCCTCTAGAGAAAAATATGGATCATAAGGAGTACTAGATCGCAACTGCTCGTGTGATTCTTTTAGATAAAGAGTTGGACTACTATTTGTTCCTCTCACACTTAATTCAAAACTATGTGTCATCTCATATTAACTTCTTGAGTGATTCTTCTAGAGGCATAATAGGGTCATGATGAGCACTAGATCGCAACTGCTTCAATGATACTTCTAGAGGCATAATAGGTTCATTATAAGTACTAGATCACACATGCTTTAGGGCATCCCTCCAAGACAAAGAACTCAAACTTTGCTCATTTCATGTTTATATGACGGGTATGTAGAACAATAACCTCCAAAAGGTTGGTGGTGGTCCCGACTACTATCCCCACCATGTTGATAGTACGGATAATGTCTATTTTAAAATTCAGTCGGATATTCATTTTATTAGTCCTCATAATACCAGTTCGATATTTTCTGACAAAAACTTCCTAATATATTTACAAAAAATCTAAGAAAATAAATCCTAACAGGAAGGGGGTTCTAAACATACACAAACAAGGCCGACTCTACCAAATCAAACCTACTGAATCTAGCAAACAAAAAGCATGATGGCTCCACTTAGATTGTTTCTAGACCAGCTTTTATTCTTACAAAAGGCAACTAGTTACAGTTTTAGAAAATCTCTTAGAACGATCTGAATTAGATTAATTCGATTAAAAAAAGGATAAGCTCTAAGGAGCTTTGATAACCATGCCTCTTTGGCAACGTTTCCTTGGGTTACAACTTAAAATAATCTTCCTGAACTTTGAGTTAGGCTAACAGAATAACCAATACAGTCCTTTTGAATGACTTTCCAATAAGCTCGTTAACCTATCGGTCTATTTCTAGTCAAATTTTAAGGCTTAGGTTCGCGTTTGGTAACGTGTTCCTAAAGCGGGCAAGAAGGAAACGGTGATGAAATCCGAGTCCTTATCTTGTATGGCCATGTCTTTCCCTTTACTAGAAAATAAATCTGTATTCAGTCCTCAACATATATGCATTACGAAGGAATACAGAAAATCCACTGACATGGGATTCATGGGTGGTTAGAGTCTTACCTCCTGTTCCAGACTGGCGATGAACTGTTGAAGTCGACTCGACCACTGACTCATGTGTCAGTGTACGAACCCAAGAGGCTGAGAAAATATCGTAATTGTAGTCCTTCCCTATGCAATTAATAATTAGTACTACCCTTCCGTAGAGTTTAAAAATGAAAATAATGTCCAAACCCCCCCTCCCCCCCCCCCCCCCCCCAAAAAAAAAAAAGGTTCAAAGTCCAAAGAAAAAGTCCAAAAATAAATGAAAAATTACAAAACTAATAAAAGATTTCCTAATACAATTTTCTAAAATTAAAAATAAATAAAACCCTAAAAATAAATAAAATTCAAATTAACTAAAAAATTAAAATAAATTTGTATTCATTTTCCGTTCTTTTTGATCTATATTTGACTCCAAGTATTTAATCAATCAATATAATCTTTGCCTCCAATTTCTTTTTGACCAAAACCTGTAATACAAAGAAAAATACCAAAGAAACGTAAAATAGAACAAATAAAATAAAAATAAAAAATCTAATTAAAGTAACTAACCAAAAAAAAAAACTAAAAACAAATCTAAAAACAAGTCCCCGGCAGCGGCCGCCAAAAATTTGATCGTTTCAGAAAAGTGGTAAAAATAGTTTGTTCGCTGAGACTTGTGAAGATTCGTTTTAGAGCTAATTTTGATTTAAACTAGAAAATAAGTAAAAGATTTTAACAATATTGGGAAGAACTGGAACTCAGGATTCCACCAAAATCACTTATGATTGATTTCTACAATGATTCTTTAACAATTATATCTCTTTTATTGACTATGTTTCTTTGCCAAAAGTAGATTTCTAAAACATCAACTATAAATCACAAGTAAGGCGCATCAAAAGCTCTTAAATACCAGCATACACCATCAAACAAAATCACAACTAATTAAGAAAAATCATAAATCAATTAAAAATCAATGCAAAAGTTATTAAGAATCAAAAATAGTTACCATTCATTCATGAAATATGGCTTCCTCCATTTTCCCATTGGTGGGGTTTATCTCGGCATGCTCAAAGCACTCTCAAAAGATTAGTACATGACTCAAAAAATGTTGAAAAGATGAATAGAAGTTAAAAGTAATATAACAGGAAATCTGTAACGTTTTATGGGCGTTACAGATTAACTGTTGCAATGGAGCTTGAAGATAAATATTGCAAAACGAAGATAAACGTTGCAAATCGGTTGAAGAAATCGTGGCAGTGGTTGAAGGAACCATGGCCTTGTCTCTGTTCTTCGTCTTCTTCAGTAGCAACAACAGAATTGTTCCTGAAGTGATTTTTCTTCGTTCTGTTTAGCTTCATGAGCTCGACCCAATCTTCCTCAGAATAATTGTGACTCAAACAACCCTTTTTCTACACCACATGATCAAGAAATCTCTAAGAGAAATCTTCCCTGGAATTTTCGGCCGAGACTTCCCCTCCTCTTCTGTCAATCCATGGCTCTCTATTTATAGTTCCTAGACCCTTCAAACACGAAAAGGATATTTACCCATCAATTCTAAACCAATCCAAACTCTAACAACACGTTTTAATTCCCCAAATCCGAGTAAAACTCTTTTCTTTTTTTTCACGGCAATAACCTATTTCCGGTTATTTTCATGGCTTGAAACTCTTGTTTTTGACGTTTAATCATGTAAGCAACGCATTATGAGTTTGGTATATCTAAACCTCCTTAAATCCCATAAAATCCGGTTCCCAAACATATCAGAAGAAACTTCACACGGAGAAAATATTTTCCCACCATTTTCATTTTAAAAAAAAGAGGTGCCCCTATCCAGAAGTGGGGTGCCTTTATCACATTTCATGGGTGCCTTTAGTAATTTCCTCTGGGTGCCTTTATCAACTTTTTGAGCTAATTTTTCTATAAATGTTTATTTCCCAAAAATACCTACAAACACATAAAATAATACAATAAGTACCAAATTGAGCATTAACAAAATAAATAATTAAGGACAAATTAGATACACAAATGTGTCTATCAAGAAGAAATCTATAAAGAAGTTCCAAGCAACAAGGAATTGAGGAAAAAAGTTACAAATTTTCAAAGTTCTACGAAGTTCATGAGTTCATCATCTACAATTGAAGACCGAAGACGTTTCTATTTGCAGTGAGAGTGGTGTTGATTGTGAATCAGGTGAGAAGGTAAGTAAGCGTTCCCATACTTACATAGTTGTTGATTTCCTTTCTGAGAGACCATCAGCAAAAAAAAAAGGTTTTTTCTCGTCCCATGTTTCAATGGGATAATATCTTCATATAATTCGGAAGGTTACTTTTCCTTCCCACCATTCAACGTGTGCAGTATTTATATCTTCACTCCTTCCCGCACACATGAGAACCATAAAATGCATCTTTTGAGCGTTAATACTATAAAATCCTATTGGTGAGGAAAAATGCTTATTCGATCGCTCTCGAGGTTGGATTCTTTCACATGGTGGTATTTCCTAACTCAAGAGTTAAGCATTCTTTAGCTTTTCTAACTTCTTATTATTAGTGTGCAGAAACTTTATGTCCTCATAGCTCTTTGGATGCTTGTGACATTGAAGTTGGAGTAGGTTTTGTGGGTATACCTCTTGTAAACCCTCACGAGACTATAAATCATCCAATAGGGACACCTAACGGTTTAAAGGCTTGTTGCACATGCTAAGTGTAACCGTTTCCTCGATGAGAGGGAGTTATTGTATTTTATTTTGAAGTAATTTAGTTTAGGTGGTAGTTTGCTCGAGGACTAGAAAAAGCTAAGTTTGGGGGGAATTTGATAAGTGCATAATTCATATGATTCTAGTGTCAAATCCATACTTGCTTTAGTTATAATTCTTTTATATTAGTCGTCATTACTCTTTTTTTCTATCTTATGTGTCATATTACTTGAATCATCTAAAAATGATCTACAAAGTGCTAATTAGAGCAAAGAAGTAAAGCATTGCAAATGGAGAAGGATCCAAGACCAAATTATACTCATTAAAATCCATGAGTGATACCATCTTTAAGATAATGATAATATGAATCCAAGACAAAAAGAATGAGGTAATTCCGACATCGGACAAAGAAGTTATAGGCAAAACGAGTTTGAAATACTTGAGTCTACAAAGAGAAGTTCGGCTGATAATCACTCAGCTCGAATCATCCGAACCCGAAGCATAAAAATTAATACTTTCGAAGAGTCTACAGGAGGATGTTCGGCTAGAAAGTGTTCCAACGAAATCATCTGAACCTGACACTGACCTAGGAGTTATTTAAACGCGAAATTGACTTCTTACTCAAGGAAACACGGTCCCGAAAGGTTTCTAAACCGTAGAAAGAGCAAACTTGAGAGCCAAGCATTAAAGGCTATAAAATAAAAAATCTATGAAGTAATATCATATACTCCACCTTTCAAACTACAATTCTACATCAAAAACCTAGGGTTTACCCCTTTAGGGGGAAACTATTCTTTTTTTTTTAATATGAGTAGCTAAACCTTTTGTTGATTAAGGATGAATTCAATGTTCTAAGCATGAAGCTTTATTAGTAAGACAAGTTTATTTGTATTTTTAATCATTATCGTTTATTTTCACTATATTTAGGGTTTATGATTGATTTCTAGATTGTTCAAGTATACGATTGGATTAATCTATTGATCAGTTTAATGCTAGTATTGAGTTATGAGATAAGTAATCGTCCATCGACTCGTACACAAGTAGAAATCGTGAGACCTTGCAAAGGAATTTTGTGCAACAATTGCCTGAAGATAACCAGCAAGTGTACCTTTATCTAAGAGTTTAATTATTGAGATCAACCTACAGTCACAAAGCCTAAAACGTTCGATTGGGTTACACCTTGAGTGATCTACTACTTGGTGGTTCAGAAGAATAAATCTGGTAGTCGAGAACTTCTGTATCCAGTGATAAAAGGAGTTTTTGGGATATCATTAATGTACCTGTTATTCTACGGTTAGTGATGAATGATTCTAACGAAAGATAAATAAGTATACTAATTCAGTCAACGTTTGGTAACGGTGAAGGACTCCCTAATCATCTTTCTTTCTTCTTACTATAATCTTTTTAATTATTTTAAATAATCAATCCTTCTTAGTATTTACTTTTATTCTTAGTTGCTAATCTAAATAACATCTCAATTACACAGCTCTCTGTGGGAACGATCCTTACTACCGTTATATTACTAGTTAATTAGTGGGAGATATCTTGAGTAATTTTTTGCACTTACGATACACATCAAGAGATAAAGATTCTGTTATTTTTTTTTGACTTACAACTTTGCACAGACCTGACTTAGCTCATTTGCAATCTTATGCATTGTTTCCAATGATCAGTCCATACCCAAAATTTAAAGTATCTGAAATCCATGAAGCATCAAAGTTCAGTTTTAAGCAGTTCAATTCTGGATTTTCCCAAGGAATTAAATTTTCAAAGTTTATAATAGTCTTGTATTGCATAGAGTTCTCATTGTTTGTTTCTCTATACCGTAAGTTTAGATGTCTTTGAATGATGATTACAGCTTGCATGGAAGAGTTAGCCTAGTTTTTAAAAATTCTATTGCACATTTCTTTCCTTATAAACCAGCATTTTCCGGCAAAAACCTCAAAAGAAGAATTTGAATATGATTCCCAATATTTATACAGATTGATGAATGAGTCGTTTAGGTCATTTCTCAATATTCCTCCAGAGAAATGTGGTAAAATCCATACTGACCTAGCATACCAACATTCAAAAAACAATTGGTGCATAGACTCTATATTGCTGTCACATAAAATACAATTAGTATCTATATTAGTTACATAGGTACCCATGATTTCTCTTACTGGCAATGCATTGTTAATACATTTCCATAAAAAAAATCACTATTTGTAGAAGTCTTTTTCTCCATAAGTTCACCCGGAAAGTCTTATGCACGTGATTCATTTCCAGGATTGATAAGGCTATCATAAAGAGTTTAACTGTAAAAATATTATTTTTAGTTAACATCCATCTAGGTGTATCTTGATGTATTCTGTTTTAAGTGTTTACAAATAGATGGATATGTAGAACTTTATGAGCAATTATGTGAAAGTTATCTAAGATTGTTTGTTGGTTCCACTTATTAGTATCAAGGTCAATCAAGTCTTATACAAGTGTTAACATGTTTGTCATATTAGAAAAGATTTGGTGAAGTGTGATATTGAGTTCAGGTATCCAGAGGTCATGCCATATGTTGATTGACAAACCATATCCAACTTCCCAGCATATATGTTTGTAGATTAGCCTTACTCCATGTATGACACATTTCCACATCCAGGAATAGTTAAATTTTTTATTTTTATTTTATTTTAATTTTGTTGTAGTATTTTCCTTTTAGGATTTTAACCCACCAAAAGTTTGGTTGACTAATTATTCTCCAGGAATTTTTTGCAATCATTGCCTGGTTCATTTTAGTAGCCTCTTTGAAGCCTAGACCCCCTTTTGTTATAGGCTTACACACAAAGATTCAAGATTTAATGTATACTCATTTGGAATTTGATTCCTTTCACCACCAGAAATCTCTCTGGATGGAATTAATTTTATGGGTAATTTTCTTAGGTAGTTTAAAACAACCCATCTGGTAAATTGGCAAGCTAGACAACACATATTTGTTTAGCACCAATTTACTAGGTTGGTTTAAAATTTTACTCTTCCAACCTTTTGCCCTTTCTTCAATTTTCCGTACTATTTTGTCAAATGTTTTTCAGTTTAGACCTATCAATAAAAACAGGAGCTCCTAGGTAAGAGTCTTTTATATCATTTTTCTTTGTTTTAAGGAGTTTTGGACATCATTATTTTTAGTTTTGGATGAATCTTCTTGCTAAAGAATAATCTTGACTTGTCAAAATTAATCAGTTTCCCAGACTCTTCGCTTAAAGTATTGTTAGTACCTAAAAAATGATTATAGGCAAAATAATGTACTGTTGAAGTACTTTATTTAGATTAGGAAATCAAAATCGTACAAGACAGGCCTAACCTACGATGGTAGCCGTTCCGTCTTGCTTTGGTCACAAAGAGAGAAAATGAGTTGATCTTAGGGGAGGGAAGCAAAAAAAGTTGAAGGAATTTGTGTGTTGAATTGCGTGTAGAGAAGTTGAACATTTGAGAAAATAACAGAGCTTGAGAAAACGATAAGCTTGTTATGTTTCTGAAATGGGCTAAGTAGCATATTTATAGTAGTTGGTATACACACGTTCCCTTTGGAAAATAATGGAGGTAGTGGAGAGTTGAGTAATGGGGATTATGGGGGTAATGGTGTAACCGCCCATTATCCTTGGAAGTCTCTGGAAAACCATGATTCCATTACTTCATTAACCGCTTCATCCTTACCACTACTTTGTAACTTCCTTGTTATGGGGTGTTTCCACGCCCATGTTGCTGTAACCACTAGACCAAGACCCCATGTTTAATCCCCCGTGTAATATCATTTGATGTCTCGTAAGAGTTTAGTGGAGTCATGGACTCAAAACATGTAAGTTTGTTGTAAGATAATGCTATCAATGAGTTTGTGCTAACTCAAGTATGGTAATAGCTTAGTATTAGCATTAATAGCAAAGGATAATGCTAACACGAGCATAGGTGCAAGAGTGAAGGGCTAGAAGGCGCACAAAGGGAAAAGAGAGGGAAGGCTAGCATTGGCGCTAGTGTTGCGCTGCTAGCAACGCTAACTAGTTAGCGCTTGTGCTAGAAAAGACGCTAGTGCTGTTGGCACCGTTAACTAGTTAGTGCAGGCTTTAGCACTGCTGATGCTAGCCCATTAATTCCCTAGTAGTAGTTGTTAGCCGTTTGGCGTATTTGTTTTGTTGACTTTGTTAGCTTTTTTGGCCTTTTTCTAACTTTTTGGCACATGTGTGTGCTACTTTTTGGTGTTGGGAATATGGCTAGGGTTTTTCCAAGGCTAGCGCTTGCTAGTGTCATGGTTATTGCTTATGCATCACTAGATTTGGTATTTATTAATGTCGTGGACATATTTATGGCCCATTTAGAGTTTCTCAGTCGCATGAGATTTTAATGTTAGCATTATGCTTAAGTTTTATGCAGTACAGAACATATTCAAGAGATTCAGCCATGGAAGTTTGCAACTTGATTAGCCCATGCGTTATAAAGGTTTTAGTTAGTAGATTTAATAGTATATTATTATTTTCGGTAATTTACAGAAATACCCCTAAATGTTAGGCATAATTGTGCGATCTAGCATTTCCCTTTCATGTTCGTTTTTTTTGTCTAAACCAAACCTAATATTTCTCTTCCTGTTCATTTCCCCTTGATCTGTGTTTTGTAAGATTTCATTTCTCAATCAGCTCTTCCTATTCAACTGAAAATCACAAAACCCAATCCTTAGATTGAGTACTCCGTTCAAGTCGTTATCTATCATAACTCATAGCAACGTCATGTGAGTTCAATCGAGATGTAGCACTAAAAATCGAGATGAAGAAGTTACAATCAAGGTACAATCGAGATGCAACAACTTTTTTTACAACCTTATGGTAGATTAACAACCCGATATTTATTAATAATTGTTCTATTCAAAGAACCCTAGATTTAAAAATCAATTTTATATGTTCTTCTTTTTTATTTAATTCTTCTTTTTCTTTATTGTCTACTGGTGGTGGTGGTGGTACTTGTGGTGGTGGAGCTTTTATTGTGGTCAGATTTGAGTTCTTGTTGTTGGAGATTTACGTATTTATTTTATTTCTCTAAATCTGTTTGTTTCTCCCCTTTTCTTATTCATCATTTACTTGTATATATCAAATTCAGAAGAACCATGTGCCAATTATGTATGTCAATTTAGAGGAGTAACTTGTGTGTTCAACCTAAAAAAGAATTTGGTTGTAAAATTTCAGTGCTGATTTTGGATTGAAAAGGGAAGTCATTGGGTCAAAATGGAACGCGGCATTGCTCCGTCAGGCTTTCGCCCATTGCGGAAAATTCCCCAAGGAATTTTCCATTTTTCGAGGTCTCAACGGGGTGGAGAATAATGAACAACACAGTATGATGGTGGTCAGATTTTTATTGCGGTTAGATTCAGGTATTCCTTTTATTTCTCAAATGTCTGCTTCTTTAATTAGTTGAATTCATTAAACTATTTGTTCTATCATATATATTCATTGTGATATATTGAACAACACAGTATGATGGTGTGTTTTTATAGTTGTTGTTGTCTTGTTTCTTAATTGTAGTTTTTGGTGGTTTATAATTCTTAGCATTTGTTCTTTGGTTCAAGTAATAACTTATTTCTCATTCATTTGTGGATTTGTGGTGTTCAAATACAAATGATCAGCTGCTAATTTCTCTGGCTTATGGTGCTTGTTGTTGTTATTTTTTATTGAAGCATGGGTACTTAGAGCTTTTAGTGTTTAGATGATCTTGATTTGTATACAATTATTCTTTTAAGTTTTGAATGCAGAAGAAAGTTGTCACTCAAATTAGAGATTTTCTTTCAAATTTTTGATTAAAAAAGAGCACACAAAATATGCAAGATAGTAGATAGTAGTGCCTTAAATGCGGAAGTGAAATCTTTCATCACTTGGTTTCAATGTTTCTGGTTTTTAGGGCTTGTTGTTGTGAGATATCATTGTTGTATGCTTTGATGTCTTTGCAGGCATTGCAAACAACTTTGAGCAATAGTCTGGAGAAAGTGAAGGATTGTATGACCAGTAATCAACATATCTATTTGATTTGAAAGTTCATGATCAGCTAATAGTTCCATGTTTTTGTGTTTAAGACAGTTTAGTATATGAATAATTCAAAATGCTTGATAGAATAATAACTTTTACTTAAATCAAGAATCAAAGTATTTAACTATTTTAAAAACAAAGCATATGCTAATAGAGAATCAATTGCAGTCATAATCTTATGAACAAATCAAATTACTAAATGATAACGAAATCTAATCACTAAGAATGAATGGATTGTAGTCCTAATTTTCTGAAACATGTTCTTCGGTATCTTTTTCATCTTCTTCTGAATTTCCTTTGTTTTTTGGTGTTTATCTTCATCTTCTTCAGAATGTACCACTTTCCTCATCTTTTTTCTTCTAGGTGTATCATCAGTTTCATCACGAAGAAGATTTTCTTCATGCTCTGTGTCATCTGTTTCTTTGTATTTAAGCAAAAAAATTTTGGGTTTATCCTTTTGAGGGGTTTTAGGATTTTGAATCTCACTTGGTGACTTCTTTTTGTTCCTCTGTTGTAAACCTTCAACACTGTGTAATTGTTTGATTGGTTTTGGATGTTGTACTTAGTTATTTTGAGCTTGAATCCAAATGTTTGAGCATTTATTCTGCCAAACAATTTTATAGCTTTTTCTGGTTCCCCTTCCTGTAAAATCTATGTTCTATTTTAGTGGATATATTTTTATTGATTTGTGGAAATAAAATGTGTTAAACATGAGGTAAACTTTTTATACCTTTTGGCAATGTTCACTGTACTTAACGTGATCTACTGCAGTTTGCTTCATCATCTTTTCAACATTATACCCCATAACTGATAATTCTGCAGAATCAGTATGATCTTTGATTCTTAGAGACATTCGATACATGTATCAATTTATAATCACGGTTAGTATATGTTTTAATTTATATTTTCTAATTGATATGATCTATTTTTTTTACCATGGTATTACTTCTCCTTCAAAGTTTGAGAGACACTTGGGGCAAGATGGCTTTCCATTATTGTCTTCTATTTTATTTTTGCATTTCTTGCAAGCCATGTAATACCAATCATTTCCTTCAATAAACCGAATAATAGTTGCTTCACAAAAGAATTCCTTGTGCTATGTGAAATAAATATAAGTGTACTTGATATTTATTTATAAGAGATAAATAGTTGAAATAAAATAGTTGTTGAAATAACTGAAATTTTGTTACCACATTCTTATCATCCAGCAGCAGTTCACTTGCATCATATAGGGAAATCTTACTTTCAAAAAGATCAGTTTCTTGTTCTAGGAGTATTTCCTCGATCTCTGCAGTTTCCTCACTAAGCCTGTAAAAGCAATTGTGTTTGTTAAATTTATTGATTTGTAAATATGTATAAATTGGGTTTAGAAATTATTTGTTTTACTTACTTGTTTTTAAAATCAATTACTTGTTCAGTGTTCAAATCCACGAATACTCTGGATGCAGTGGTAGTAGAAATATTGATTAGACCTGCATTGATATAACAGGTAAGTGTTTGTTAGTACTTTATTGTTTGAAAGTTCCATTATATATTTACAATTTGTAATTTGTTACCTTTGTGTTCTTTGACAAATGTTCCAGTGACTATGACTATCACTGGTACATGTTCTTTTGTTTTTAAGATCCCATCAACTATTATACTTGCTAATTCCCCCCATAGAGTAATTTTCACTTTCTCTCCTCTGTTACATGAAACATAAATGGTTAGAATTTTTTAATTAAAATTGTATATATAAGAAAACAAATATTATATGTTACCTTTCATTTTCTATATGAATCTCTCTCATTGGAACATCTTTTGTTTCTTCGTATTCCTCAACTGGTTTCATAACAATGTTTGTTACAGTGCTCAATTTTCCAATTACATCCGCAAAACATATCAATGTTAGTTTTTATATGTTTTGTTTCAACCGTATAAATTAACAAACCCATACTATACTTATATAGTACTGATTGTCGTTTTTTCTTCCAGGTACACTTTCTGGTACCAAGAAATTAAAATTTTCTATTGGAAAATTGGATGGATCCTCACCTAGCTGCTCTAGCTTGGAATTTGTTGAGCTTCATAAGGTACCTGAATGCTACTATTCTACATCCACCAGTGGGTACTTGGAGAGTAAACCTTTGAATAAAGTATATACATCCATCTAATATTTTTCCTTGAAATTTATGCATGTGTTCTTTATTCACTTTTAGCTGCATTTGAGTTCCCTGTGATTTGGAAAATTTATATTTCAGTGACTAATTTGATGCTTATCGTATGCATTGCAGGTTGGTTATACTTTTCAAAAAGAGGTGTTAGTAGATCGGGTATAATATGCTAACATTATTATTTAAAAATCCCTTGTTATGATAGTTATCATAATCCTGATTTGATATATATATATATATATATAGCTTATTAGATAAATAGGATTGAGATAGTAGGAATTTGACCTGTTCATCTATTATGTGGGCTTCAAGGCTCTAAACTTGGTCTGTTTTTTTGCTTTATGATATCCAAACTTTAAGTACTTTTGCTTTCACCGTCTTGTTGTTAGTTTGATTGGTTTTTAAACTGTTGAACGGAGTACAGATTAGGAACAATTTTTCCTGCACAAATAGTATAAAGTTATATAAAATCAGAATTGTTTGAACATTAAAGATATATGAATTAGAAGATTTGAAAATATGATAGAAAGATTTCATATACCTTTCTTTTGGTTATTAATTGAACCCATATTTTAAGGTATTAGTTAGAATAGGCTAACTTAATGAACTCTGAATAACCTGTCTTTTGTATATTGTAGTCGTCAGTTTATGCTTGTGGTATAATATGCTTTATATAGGCTTGTTAGAGTTGGTGACATAATTTAGGTTAAGAATTTGGATATTTATAAATAAGGTAAGATTTAGTTAAATATTGATTCATATAGTTTACATAGAATATAATTTGCATAGATATAAAACAGGAAAAATATTCTCTAAACTAATGTTGGAGTAGTATTTTAATTTAAGTAATATAATTTTATATATACATGATAATATAATTCAGATTCGTATCAATTTAGTTAATATATAATAAATTTGTTTTTTAATTAATAATTTAATTATTTTTTTAGGGAATTTTAGATAAACATGAAAAATAGAATTTGGATAAGTATTAATATATCTAAATTTTTATTTGAGTAATATAATTTTAGATAAATATGAGAATATATTTTGGATATGTATTAATTTAATTAAATATATAAATAATTCGGTTTTTAATAAAAATTAAATTAGGTAATTATAGATAAACATGGAAATAGAATTTATTAAGTAATATAATTGTAGATAAATATGGTAATTATGATTTCTATGACCTCATAATGTGTTTTTTCTGTGTGAGTCACATGTGTGTTGTGGTGTACTACAAATGGTACTTTTCCCTTTCTTCTGAGAACGTTATTGATATCCTCTGTAAGTTGTTTTCATTGATTCTGAATGAATGAGATGAGGAGTTTCACTGAATCCACTATTAATTGTTAATTTGAATCTAAATATGAGATTTGGACATGATAAAATTGGTATTTCAAGATAATAAAATGACACATTAATAATAATATCAATTTAACTGTTTAAGAAATAATAATGATAAAACATTGAATTCTAAAGTACTTTAACAAATTCTAAAATAATCTTAAACATGCAGAGTAATTAATATTAATAACCTGAAGTCTAAGCTAACATTGGTTGAGACATCATTTTATTTCTAATCAGATATGTAAATTACTGTCTTGTATTTTTTGTTTTTTGCTGGGGTTATTGGAATAGTTCCTTCATCAACAACTTCTGGATGTATTATTTTATATTCTTCTTCATCATTGTCGTTTTTATCTGTATCAGATAGTATGATAGGCTTGTTAATTCCAGTAATTCCATTAACTTCAAAAGATTCTACTCCCCAAGTTAATTCGTTAACTATTATGTGGAACAAACATTCATAGCTTTTTATTCTCTTAGAAATTTCTTTCCTCAGCTTTTCTTGATTTACCTGCACTTTGTATAAAATATTTATGAGTAACAATGTAATTATGTAATATTAGTAGACATTAATATGAATTTTATAGTTTGGTGTACCTCATCAGCTTTTGAAAACTGCATTAACTTGGTTGGAGTCATTGAAATTAGTTTTTCAGCTGTGTTACCGGATACAACAAATACTGATTTTCCTGTTGCGTCTTTTACACACAATTTTGATAATAACCTTGATGTAAGAGTAATAACTTCTTTGTTGCATCTATAGCACCATTTTTTGTTATCATGAATTCCTTGTCTTTCACTACATGTCTGGCAAGCCAAGTAAAAGTCAGAAGACTTTTGTATTCTTTTTATTAATGCCTTGCATATTATAGAGAGACCTTGTTTATTGAAGAAGTATTATTATGAATGATATAGTAACAAATGAAGAAGAAATATTAAGTACTTGACTAAAATATAACTTACAGTTTTTGTCTCAAGAAGTTCACATGCTTGTTTTATAGTCTTGATGCTATTTCTGCTTCTAGTAAGTCTTCTCATTTTTTCTATATAGATAACTCATTAATATCATGATTTAAAATTAAATAGAAGATTGAAAATTATGATTCATAAAAATTCTTGTAGTAGAAATAGTATTACCTGGTTGATATTGACTTGGAAGAAGTGCTTAGATCTGGTTGATTTTGATATAAAACGTTTTTCTTTTTGTTTGATCTTTATATAGATTTGTAAGGTTAGGTTTACCCTAATTTGGATGGGCTTTTTTGAAGTTGGGCTGGATTAGAAGGTTTCTCATAACTTCATCTAATATTTAAATTTTTTTGGCATGGATAATATCTTTGTCTCATGATCTTTTTGTACTCTTCTCTACCTATAGATCTAATGGATTCCATTAACCATTGTGCATGGTCTTGTATTATGCAAATGTACATGAAAATTTGAAGGAACAGATAAAGGATGTGGAGGTTGTACAATCCAAGGAAGTTCACTTACATTGAAATGGCATGGCTGGGGTAACTTTGAAACTATGTCATTTGTTTGTTTGCATAATTGTTAGAAATTTCATGAATTTAGTTTAGAACCGTAAATATAGTAACAATTGTTCTAGTGTCAAATAGAAATATACGACCAAAATTTATAAAATAGTTTTAATCCTATAAGAAATCAATTTTGAATTTATATTCACCATCATCGTCTAATGGTGATATTTCATCATCAGTGTCTTCGACTAATAGTGGCATTTCATCATCAGTGTCTTCAACTAATGATGGCATTTCATCATCAGTTTCTTCACTTTCCCAATCTTCGACTAATGGTAACATTTCACCATCAGTTTCCTCATTCTCGTTTTGTTCTTCTAAGTTACTGTTAGAAGGTTCTCTTTCCTGGCTTGTATATATCTTTTGTTTCTGCATTGAAAATATTAACAGTAATATTTCTGTAACAAACATCTCAAAAACTAAATAGAAATCATTAGGTTAGAATAAAGTACTTTTTTGGTGCAAATTTTTGAATATTTCTTTATATACCACATTCTGAGTATATCCATCTGCCACAATACCCTTCGTCTTGTCAATTAGAATTTTTAATCCTTTTCGGCTTGTCGTTCTTGAGACTGCAACATAGAGTTGTCCATGACAAAAAATTTGGTTCGGAAGATAAAGTCCTACATTATTGATACTCTGTCCTTAGCTCTTGTTTATCGTCATTGAAAAATATACCTTAATAAAAAATTGTGTTCTCCTTAGAATAAAAGGCAGATGTGTTTCCGTTGGTTGTAATATTATTCTTGGAATAAAAACACTCTTCCCAGCACTACTCCCTGTTATAATTAATGTCTGAATTGTTCATGTGCATATTCGAGTAACAATCATTCTTGTTCCATTGCAGAGCCTGACACTTGGATTCAAATTTCTCGTAAGCATTACTGGAATACCAAGTTTTAACCGAAGGACATGATTAGGCACTCCTGATATTTTCTGAGAATTCAGATATTCTTGATTGTATAACAGCTCTGCATTCTTAAAATCATACGATTGTGGACTTATTGAATACGAACTCAGAAAGACGTGTTCTTCACCTGGAATCATGGACACTATGTAATCATTTATTTGGTTAACAGTTTCATTCTTTGGGGTTAAGATACATCCCTCTTTAAGGTAATTCGCATCTCTAAATTTTTCAAATAGTTCAAGATACATGGTCTCAACCATAGTTTTAATAGGATTGTCACCACTCTTGATTAAAAGGTCATCAGGTATTTGAATCCAAGTTGCCTCTTCTTCTTCACCTTCTACTGCTTTTGTTGGTAGTTTCCCATCTCCAAGTTTTAAAATCCACTTGCTAAATTCAGATATTGATTGTTTCTCTGTCGAACTGCAATTTCCACTCAACAATCTCATGTTCTCAAATAATTCAAATACATGAAAATGCTTCCATAGTTTTGACGTAATAATTGAAGCATCAACAATATTTTCTCGGCTTCCACCCCGAATCACAGGTAATATTTGCCTGAAATCACCTCCAAACAGTAGAGTTTTGCCTCCAAACACTTTGTCTTTTGTAATATCGTTATCTGGATTCATAATATCTCTCAATGTTCTCTTAAGAGCTTCAAAAGCGTGCCTGTGAATCATTGGTGTTTCATCCCAAATTATTATTTCTGCTTTAGATATTAACTCTCCTAACTGTGTCCCATGACTAACATCACAGGTGGAAGTTTCGCCAAGAGTTATTGGGATCTTGAAACGAGAATATGCAGTCCTTCCTCCAGGAAGAAACAATGATGATATACCTGATGATGCAACTGCCAAGACAACTTTGGATTTTGCACGCAAGCCAGTTATTATAGTGTTCCAAAGGTAAGTTTTTCCAGTGCCACCATTCTCATAAAAAAAGAATATGCCACCATTTCCTTATTCAATTGATTGACTAACAACATCAAATATTCCTCATTTAAATGTATTTAAACCACTAAGAAGGATAACATGCTCAAGTTGTAGTTTTTCAGTATTCCAGTCTAGTTCTTCATGTATCAATCTATTTATATAACCATATCGTTTAACCTTATTTGGGAATGGTATTGATAGAAACTCAGCAAGAGTTATACTATTTTTTTTCATCAGTTCTTCGATGTCAATCAAGGTAAGGTTTTTTAACTCTTCTTCACCAAGTTCCAGATGCAAGTTGTGACTTCTCTTTATCTCCTAAAGTTCAATGCCTTCGGCCAGCAAATTCCATTTCTTTTCCCATAACATTTTTGGATCAATCACTTCACAAAAAAGTAACATCACCACAAACATCTGGCGCAGTAGATTACATGTACTGTATGTTGATGCTTCTTTCAATCCTCCATGCCATTCGCTGTCATCCTAGAGTAATCCAAGAGCTACACATGTTTCTCTAAAAGTTTCGTAAGTGGTTCCATCTACATTTTTTAACTCATCGTAGCTACGTGACCCCTTACACAATTCAATAGTATCCGGAGATAATATTGTTCCGCTGAACTTAGGTGAGCGTTGTATAATCTTCCGACTATATTTCTTTTTTTTTCCTGACTTGCCATTCTTTTCCAGCTTTGTCCCAGAAAAAATGGGATGGAAAATCTGCATAAGTTATATTCCTTGCCTCGAGATACTTCTTATTTGCTTCAAACCACTAGAAATTTTGTTATATTTGCGCTTGGACTATCCAAGACGTCTTCTATATAATATGTGTCGTGAAATATGACTTGGTGTTCACCTTCCAAATGATAAGGAAGTCTCTCCACAGATGGATCACGGTATTGAATGTCGAAATCATAGATTCTCCAACATGCTTCTGCACCAGATATATAATGACAATCTAAGTAGTTATTTATTTTATCAATCACAACCTCATATTCCTCTGTATTCTCATTGTGTTCTGGATCCCTCTCAATCACAACTGTCACGCTATCTTTACCTTTATTGATGTATTTGAATAAGTATTTGACCAATGCTCCTCTTGAATTGCAGACCTCAATATTTATATGAGCGTCAAACTTCAAGATCAGATCTTGGTTGTGTGGAACCCAGGTATTGTCTAGATCGATACCATCTTTACTTGCAATTCTACTATTATTTTGTCCACATGTGTATCGCAGATAAAATCCTTTGGGTATTGTTTTGAACATGTTCCATCTTTCATACAAGGTGAACTCTCTTTTAATAGTCCATAGGGACCATGTAGCATGTAGTTGAAAACCACGTTATATCCATCAGGATCCTTATCCTTGTCAGGTATCTCTGCACTCATAATTCTGTTAATATCAAATGGAGTCTCTGGTTTATCCTTACTATCTAAAAACAAAAGAATATGTGCATGTGGTAAGCCCCTTTTCTGAAATTCAATAGTGTAGATAGTTGCAGAAAGGAAAATATCAAAATTAGAACAAACAAAACAATAGATAAACAATCACAAATATTTTGTACTCACCTCCTTTTACTTTTCCAAAATGTTTTCCTGTCTTGAGAACCTCCATCAAATATTTTAATTTCATCTTAAACACTCTAGCAACAATATCTGGTCTATCTTCTACCCGTTGTCCCAGTATGAGATCCAGAGCTTCTGAAATTTCTGTCTATTTGGGATTCCGGGTGAAAGTAATAAAGAGACCTGGAACTCCAATACGTTGATAAATTGAAATAGCGTCTTGATAGTGTTGCATCATATACCTTGGACCTCCAGTATATGAGGAAGGTAACACAATTCTCTTTCCTTTCTTTATAGATGAATCTCCTTTGAGTAATGCATTTATTAAACCACTGTGCAAATCTGCCCTTATATAATCTTGGTTTTTTCTTATCCACTTAAGTTAACATTCTTCAATATATGCATAGGCATCAACACAATACTGCTGATAGACATATTTTTGTGTCTGATTTGTCTCAATTCTTTATATTGATAGTGCTCGATTGTGTACTAATTGTCTTATATTATGTATTTGTAGGTATATTTGGGAAATAAATAATTGTGGAAACATCGGCTCGAAAAGTTATAAAGCACCCACTAAATTGATAAAGGCACACATTCTTTGGTTCAGGGCACCCACCTTTTGAAATTCAAATATGCAAACTTGGCAGGAATTTAATCTTCTCAATATATCGAATCTGTGAACAATCTTTGGTAAGTATTTTGGAGATATTTGGAGATAACTATACTCTTACCCCATTAAGAGTATCAGTCATATAAGATCAAAACAATAAAACCAAAAATATCTTGTTTCTCATCAAAATCAGATCACGGGTAATAATAGAAGATTTTTGCAGAATCAAATCAAATGAAGATTAGGATAAAATAAAGAGAGAATTTTACCAGGGAAGGAAACATAATCAAATACTTTTCTTGTGTTGGCAACAACAGATCGAAAGTATCACATGAAATATCACCGAAGTGATGAATATAAAATATTTCGATCTGTCATTAACAAGAAAAGATATTCGAGAGATTTGGGAGATTATGGTTGTTGTACTATAAATAAGAAGTCGATTGTAGAGTTTTTCTTTTTGGGTGGGGGCTGGAGAGGCCTGAAGTGAAAAAAAATCAAAATCCAGAAAATTCTCGTGATGAAGAAGATGAAGAAAACGTTGCGATAAGGTTGAAGTTTCTGTGGGGTTGAAGATTTTGTTGCTAAAACTTTTAACTTTACAACATTTATCTTCATTTGCAACGTTTATCTTTCGTGAAACACTTTTCCTTATGTAACAGTGAGTCTGTAACGCTTATAAAAGTTGCAAACTCGCTGTTTTCATTACTTTCACTTTTTTTCATCATTTGTAAACACTTTGAGCAATGTACCAATCTTTTGAGGGTGTTTTCAACATGAGGAGTTAAACCCCTTTTTTGAGACGATAGAGGAATCCATTGTTCCAAGAAAAGTGGTATATTTCCATCGTAATTGATTTTTGCAATTTCTTTTATGATTATTTGCTTTGACTAAAAAATTGATTTAAGAATTTTTATTAAACAATTGTGATTTCTTTTGATAGAGCATGCTTAGCCTAGGGGTTTTGATGTTCTATGCTTTCGATTTACAATTGTTATTTTGAGAATCTACTTTTCCAACGTATTAGAATCACTTTAATGTAAAGAATTGCATAAATATTGATTAGTTTGAATCACTTTAATTGGTTAATGGAGATTATATTAGCGAACATTGGCCTATTAGAAAGATGTAACCTCAGTATTTGTGAATATTATTTTCATATTTTAAGTATATTTTTAGTTTAAAATTAGTTTATTAAATCTAAAATCAGTCTTCACAAGCCCGAGCAACGATACTTTATTTACCACTATCGAAAAATCATCAGTTTTTGACAAAAAGTTGATGATTTTGTAGTTGTGGTAAATAAAGTATTGTTCGCTCGGACCTGTGAAGACTGATTTTAGACTTACTCCTAATTTAGACTAGAAAATAAATAAAATATAATTACAAAATTACAAGGGACTGAGACTCAGAATTCCACCGATTTTCACATTCATATGGTACAAATAATGATTCTTAACCATTTAAGCTCTTTTATGGACTCTTTTTGTTTGCCAAAAGTGTATTTTTGAAACATTGATTGTAAATCCTAAGCATGGACCATCAAAACACTTAAGCGAAGCATGACCCATCAAATTAAATGACAACCAATTAAGAAAAATCATGAAACAGTTAAAATAAGTGCAAAAAGTCATAAATAATCAAATATAGTTACCAAACAAGTGTGGAAAATAGCTTCCTCCATTGTCCCGGTGATGGGGTTTAGCTCATCATGCCAAAAACACTCTCAAAAGATACGTACATAGCTCAAAAGTGATGGAGAAGAAAAAAATAAACAATAAAGAATAAATCATGGAAACTGCAACGTTTTTAAGTGTTGCAGTATTCACTGTCACAAAGCAAGTGTTTCAGATTCAAAATATACATTGCAGAAGCAGCTGTTAGAAATACGACTGTTTCTTGGAGCTGTAACTTCAAATGAATTAGCCACAGTATCTATGACTTTTCTTGAGTGTAGTATGTTCTTTTTCTTCTTATTCTTTCATGAGATGAACCTGATTTTTTTTTTTTTTTTTTTTGATTCTGGCCGAAGCTAACCCCCCAAAACCTTTGTATCGATCTTCTATTTATAGTGTAACATCAAAACCACCCTAAATCTCTATAATATCTCCCTTTTAATTATCCCAGATAAAAAATATATTCTCAGAATTATTTCTTCTCTCAACGACAACATTCTCTGATAAACTCGATTTGATCTTTTTTTAAGACAAAATCTCGGTGATGTTTGTTGTTGTCTGGTTATCAAATATTCTTCCAAATATATAAAAACATGATCAGTTGAAAGAGGAGAGAAATCACGTACCCTGTTTTGTTAGAATGGTAACAATTTGACGTGAAAAGATATTCACGAGGTAATGTTGATGTTTTAAGATCCCCAAACTCGTACAACTCCCACTTATTAGGTAAGAAAATTTATTGTGTCTTAATTCCTTGAAAATCTCCTCTTAAATCTCGTAGCAAACTCGCACAGTTTGAAAAGAAAGTCTCGCGTCATAATGTATATTAGAAAGAAGTGCCCTTATCCAACTGTCTGGGTACCTTTAGTAATTTTGATGGGTGCCTTGAGTAAATTTTCCGGGTGCCTTTATAACTTTTCGAGCCAATTTTTCCACAATTATTTATTTCCCAAATATACCTACAAATACATAAAATAACACAATTAGTACACAATCGAGCACTATCAATATAAAGAATTGAGACAAATCATACACAAAAATGTGTCTATCAAATACCCCCAAACTTATTATTTGCTACTCCTCGAGCAAATCTAATAAAAAAAAAATCTGAACTCACTTTCGCAGGCATCACGATTGCACTTAGCGTGTGTAATAAGCCTTTAAACCCATAGGTGTCCCTATCGGACGAGTTTTAGTCTCGTGAGGGTTTACAAGAGGTGTACCCACAAAACCTTTTACTCCAAACCCTAGCTACTTGTGAACGATTGAGGGTAAACACTAAACAAGCTATTTAGCTGACATACTAAATTCTTCGGCTATGGGAATCATTACCCTATATGAGTCCAATTGTTGTACACGAGTTTGCACTCAGCATACTAAAATTCATACAAGAATTCAAAACTCTACTTAGATAATCGTTCAACCACGATACTCAAAATCTATCAAAGTACAATCACATGAAAAGATTTAGAAGATGGATATAGACAAAATGAAGTTTGTGCATGTTGACTAAGGTGAACGGTGTTTCCCATATATATCTGAAGGTCAGTGCCAAGATGAATCTTAATGGATTGAGATAAGCTCCCACTAGTCTTACTCCTAATATCGACTCAGCTGGTATATACAAGGGTCCAAGCGGTCGATTTATTGAAAATAAAATAATTATTTATTATTTTAAATGTACTGACAACAGGATTGGATCAAATGAATCCAATCGCATGCTCCTTATCAGCATCATGCATGATAGTTCTCATGGATCCTGCGTTCCACGCTTGCTTAGGCGACGGAGACAGGGATAACACACACATATTGCTATCAAAGTGTCAATCCTCGTTTTTTTTTGGAATGGTGGTATAAATAATACAATAATGGGGCTTGATCTCAAACGCTCAACTTCATCCTGACAGCGATAACAATTCGATATTGGTGCCCCACCAAATCACTTACAAAAATTACAAAAATAAAAACAGAAGGTGATATGGTCGAGCTAGACTCCGAGATATGGTGACAACTATCATGTTATTTCTAACACCTGAGCTAGGCATCCTTTTATTAATAGACCATTTAGCTGGGAACACCAATTCCTATAGAAAAAGAGCTAAGTTTCCATCCACATAGAATGGTTAGTGTCATCCTGAATTGTTCACAAGTTTCTAAATTTTGGAGTTTCATATTTCAACTTAAAAGTTTCTCCCTTACCCCCAAATTTAAACTAACATTGTCCTTAGTGTTCTAAAGATAAATTATTAAAAGAATGAACAAGGAGAAACTGTTACCAATCGAAGGAAAGGAATTAAGGAAAAATGTTATCGTGTCGCATGAGCATGGGTTACCTTCCAAGAAGTGCTAAGTTTAAAGTCTTCAACCAGACTAAGAAAGAATTAGTTACCTCATAGAATCATATAGCAATAGTCGGAACAACTGTGGGTTATCTGAATAAAATAATGCTATCCAAAATAGAAGAAAACTGCAGCAGACCCAGAAAGTGAACAAACAAAGCACACCCTTATCCCTATCCAGTGTCTTGTTTAAGACAACTACATTTAGTTGAAATTCAGGTTCGGGCTCTATGAAAGGGTTTAGATAAAATATTTTCATGGGTTGGATTTCCTTATAGGTGGGATCAACAAGATCAAGTTGTAAAGTCTGGAGTAACTCAATTAATAAATTTGAAGCACATAATAATAACATGAATAATTGTGGATCCTCAAAGTCAATCAGATTTAACCCACATAGTTGACTACAATGAAGGTGGTCATTCTTAAGCAAATGCGTCGATTCTAATTTCTTAAAGTAATTAGGCTTAGTCTCAAAACTTAATAACTGACACAAACGTTCCCATAATTGGAAGAATTTTTTTTTCCTGGGAAAACAAAGTCAATCTTGGTATTATTGCTTAGGTGAACCACATCGACCAGAGGATGAGTTTCTAACAACTGAACTTCTTTTTGGACATCAACAGGCTCATAAAATCTAGTTTGAAGATGATCTTGAAAAATGGTAGAGGTGCAAATGTCAAGTCCCAAGTTAGGGACTTTAAGCAGGGATACTTGAAAATCACAAGAATCATCGGTACCCCCAAACTTAGGGTGGACATTACTCTCGGATGGACTAAAAACTGTTGGTTGGATTCTAGGGTCCTTAAGGTCAGAACTACATTCTTTGTATCGATCTTGTATTTATAGTGTAACATCAAAACCACCCTAAATATCTAAAATATCTCCCTTTTAATTATCCCAGAGAAAGATCATATTCTCGGAATTATTTCTTCTCTCAACGACAACATTCTCGAATAAACTCGATTTGATCTTCTTTTAAGACAAAATCTCAGTGATGTTTTGTTGTTGCCTGGTTATCAAATATTATTCCAAATATATAGAAACATGATCAGTTGAAAGAGGAGAGAAATCACGTACCATGTTTGTTAGAATGGTAACAATTTGACGTGAAAAGATATTCACGAGGTAATGTTGATCTTTTAAGATCCCCAAACTCGTACAACTCCCGCTTATTATGTAAGAAAATTTCTTGTGTCTTAATTCCTTGAAAATCTCCTCTTAAATCTCGTAGCAAACTTGCACAGTTTGAAAAAGCAGTCTCCCGCCAAAGTTTATATTTGAACTTGAAAAAGAAGTGCCCTTATCCAACTGCCTGGGTGCCTTTAGTAAATTTTCCGGGTGCCTTTATAACTTTTCGAGCCGATTTTCCATAATTATTTGTTTCCTAAATATACCTACAAATACATAAAATAACACAATTAGTACACAATCGAGCACTATCAATATAAAGAATTGAGACAAATCAGACACAAAAATGTGTCTATCAACTGCTGAAACAAACGACCACCACGTATTAAAGTCTGACCCTCGTTAAGTCGATATTGGAGCCTAAATGCATAATACTTTCTCATAGTAAGTTGTTGTCATTTTTTTAGCTCAATATCTTTTGCTAGTTTCACGTTCCGGTATGCAGTTTCCTTGGTATAATCATCCTTGCCATAGGGACACAAAAGAGGAAACTGCATAGCCATATAACATGGATGGATTTCTTTGATCCTAGTAAAACCATCTGACTTATGTTCAACAATAATGTCTATGAATACATCATCATCTATAGGATCTTGGACCATTAAAGTTGCTTCCGCTGAACACGTCGGCAAGTTATACTGCCTAGCATCTCTGTGTGTTCGATTAATGATTCATAAACAAAATTCGACTATGGGTTCCTTTTGCATTCGATCCTTAGTCATCCTGAACGATTTTTCATATGCATTATTTTGTTCCAACATTGTTATTAAATTAGTGATTACTTCCAGGTCCAATTCATCGTCATGTTTTTTTTGTGAATTTGTCCCATGTTGTACTACTTCTTGATTTTTTTGCTGCGAGCCATCTTTTGACTCCTGTTTGAAAAATATGTTTTTCCGACGCTTTGCTTCGTGTATAAATATGTATCGTATACGTAGAGTTGATTGTAAGATGGATCCTTATCCTTAGGATGCACCAACGAACCAATTTTGTGATAGCTCTGCCCCATGTATTCTATAAATCCATGCCCCTCCACCACCTTGTTGATATTGTCACCAAACCTATCTCCAATAAAGGTAAAAGCAAGCATTGAGTTGTATACTCTGATATTTTTCTAAACTTCTTTGATAGTTGTCCACCACTGAAGTCTAACAATTTATCTAGATAATCTGGAGCAGCTTTAAGAAGAGGTAAAACAACATTCCCTTTAGAACAACATATATTAAATTATGGATTAGTAATAGTTGATTGTTTAAACTTTCTTAGTGCCAAACTACTGCACTACAGTACTTGCACATATATGTTGCTGCTCCAAAATCAGATTTATTAATGCCCAATCCTATGAAAATAACAAAAACATCAATTCTGTAAATTGTATATACAATAATCATATCTGAAATTGTTAGATTCAGGACCTATGGGTTGTGTTCATCTCTGGTTTATGCAGAAAAGTATTAGTAAAAACTCATATCTTGAATGATTAACATGTCTATTCATTTGCAGGTGCAACACTACTGGTACATAGATTTGTATATAATGATATAGTAGGATACAGAAGTATATATCTTACTTATAGAATGCTCAACTTCAAGATAATTGAACGACTCATCATCACTTGAACTGTCATCACAACTGGACTGGAATGGCATCGTATCGTCATCGAATAACAAACGATGTTGTGCAGTTCTCTTTACATCAAGTTGCTTCTTGTGAAATCTCTTTTTTTCCCTTGCAGTATCTTTCTTATTCGCATACACTGTTAATGAAACATTGTTAAACAGTGGAAACTTAGATCAAGGTTATTTGTTACTTTTTTCTTTTTTTTGCTCAGTATAATGAACAACCAATTGGAAATTGAATTGAAAACTGATTTGTCAAAAAAATTTTTTTTTGCTCTGTATGATCAATGTTATTACCATGACTGGTAAATGGACTTTATTTTGATCCTGTATGGTATATCTGGCATAGAAAAATTAATTGGAAATGGAACCGAAGTTATTTGCATAAGATTAGTGTAGAAATCACCTTGATTGATATAGAGTGAACTTTGATTGCTATAGAGTAAATGTTGCATAAAAAGTAAATGTTTACTTAAAGGTTTTGTTTTCCTGATTATAATCTTTCGTAAGTATCGATTGTGGCGTGCCTCATCCCTAGTTATACATGGTATAGACTCTACTTTCTTAGAGAGCATACGTTTTAGTTTTCTAGTGTTATTAACCATTGTGAATGGTAATCAATAGAAATTTTAAAGGATTGTATAGAGTTGAAGAAGGGGATAGTAAATCAGTAGGCTTCAACTTACAAAAAGATTATTAGAGTTGAAGATGGGGATAGTTGGAGTTGAGTTGATATAAGGGGAAAAGTATTATAAAAATGGGGACGACAAAAAATAGGGTTAAAAAATATCGGTAGAGAGGAAGAAGATGGGGACGGGAAAGTAGAGAGGAAGAAGCTTGGGACGGGAGAATTAAGGGTATTTAATTGTGTGTATTTTTCACCCACCCCTTTTCGTGTGCGGCGAGAACAACGAAAAGATCTCAAAACTGATAAGTGCATAATTTACATATTTTAAGTATCATTTTATTACACTTATTTGCTAGATTTTGTGTAGATTACTGTGTATTATTATTACTTTTGTAGTTTATGTCTTTTGTTAGGTTACATCTCCGAAATAAGTAGAAATAGAACTTTACAAGGGAAGAATTATCAAAGACCCATCGGAACTCAGTCAACTCCATGATTTCTTCTCACATCTTGTAGATAATTGAATTACAAAGCCAACGACGAAAGAATGAAGTCACTCCGACTTTGTATGAGAAAGTTATGAGCAAAACAAGAACTAAGGGAAATATGATCATTTTAATAGCAACTACTATGGATACCCCATTGTACGCTAAGGGGAAGCTGAAATTTAATTGTTAAAGTCACCTTCTCATTTTCTCATGGCTGCCAATTATTCAAATATTTATAAAGGCACCGTCAGAATTGATAGGGCACCCACCACCTTCTCCTAAATTCAGAATTAGGGTTCATCGAATGTAAAGCTTGGTCCCACGATGGCAGTGATGAGAAAAGTTGCTGGAGGCTATTGAAGTGAAGATGAAGATTGAGCTCGGCTGCAGTGAGGTTGTTGATGATATGAGGGTTGACTGGTGGTTGTTATGTCGAGATTGCTGCCATTGGTGAAGATGGAGTTGCCTGTGAGGGGTGATGATGATCATTGATCATCATTGATGGTAGCAACGATGATGTTCATGGCAGAGTCTATGGTGATATGGAGTGAGTCGAGCTGTGGCTATGAGACTATAGAGATAGATTAACATGGCAGTTGTGATAAGCTTGAGGAGGATCAGCTGGAGCAGAACTGTTGGTGGTTTCGAAAGCAAGGAAGGAGGTATGTGACATGGGTTTGGTCTATATTGTGGCTGAGAGGATTCGCTGGTGGGTTTGATGTTGGTCTGTAATAAATTGGGAGAAAATGTGAATACGGGAATGGTTGATCATCAACATCATAACAGCTCAGGATAGGGAGGAAAGTTTCTCGTTGTTTTGAATTGAATGGCAAAGCCGAATTAAGACATCAAACATGGAATGATGGTTGCTGAGAAGTTATTACAAAGTATGGCTGGCAGTTGATGAAAAAAGGCTTGTTATAGCTCGAGTTGATAGGTTTTGTCAGTTGGAGTCGAGTTGGAAGTTGAAGATGGAGTTGATGTTGTTGCTTGAGTTAGTTAGAAAAGTCAGGGAAGGAAGATGAGTTTTAGTGAGAAAAGATAGATAATGTGAGGCATGTGCGAAATGTTGAAGAGTTATCAGCCGTGTCCATTAGATGGTCGGTGGGGATAAGGCTTATTAAGATTCCTAGTCAAACTGAAATTCTAATAAATAAGAGCCGTGAGTTACACTTTAAAGATATAACCACACAGAAAGAGAGAACTTCACGTACAGAAAAGAGTCAAAGAAAGAAGGAAGCAGAGAAAGAATTTTGGAGGAAGAAAAAGAATACAGAGGTTGTTCTATACACGGAGAATCCAAGGGTTACGCTGGAGTTTGGGATTGTTTCTTCCACTTCTTCGGTTTGATTCATCTATTCTTCTTTAATATTTTTTATAGGTTTTAGTAAAACTATGAATAACTGAACTTTTTTATATTGGTTAAGGATGTAACCTAAAATCACAAACGTGTTATTATGATTAATCCATTGATTTTATTCATTCACTCTCGTATTTATCACTCATGTTTTACTACGCATAATAATTACTCGATTGTGTTCATGTAATACGATTAGTTATTTCTCATATTTAAGTCATGAATTAAATATATTAATAACTTAACTTCTCTATAGATAATTAGGAGTCTTAGGTATTTTTATCAAGAATTATAATAATTAATAGTAATTTGTGACTACTAGCGGTGCGAATCGTGAAGGAAATCACAAGTAAAACTTGACCTAGGTTGAATATACTACGACTGTGTTTATATTATCTATGAATAAACCGTCTCATAGAATTTAAAGTTTTTCTCAAATTGAATCTCTTAGCGATAAAACACTAGGTTATTTGTTGAAAAAGAATTCATTATTAGCGATTGCAATATTTGTTGATTTTGGAGAAGTGACACCGATTGGGGATAGTTTAGGGTTATTGGTAACATGAGAGAGTGATGATAATAGTAACATGTGTAGTGATGGACGACGAATTCCTTAACCAACTTTCACCTCTGATATTTTCTTAAACATTTTCAATTGAGTTTTCTTTAATTTCAAATTATTTTTTAAAAACAACAAAATTCCCCCAATTTTCATAAGTTTTCAAATACAATTATCAACTCATATCTCCATGTAGATCATATTCTTCTTATCATTATACTCTTATTTATAATTGTGAGTGAAAAGAACTTAAAATAATTTTGCTTGGCTGATAACCGACCAAAAACCCACGATTTCTATTGGTCTATATCCTCTCAAGTGGGCCAGAAGCTCTAGAATTCAAGTTTTTTCTCAACTTTCAACCACAACTCTTTAATTTGTTTTGAAATTATATATACAATATATGTATTGCTTGATTGAAATTTTACTTTTAACTTCACGAGTCGGGACGGGGTGAAACCCTGCCCTAGTTAATAGGGGTCAATACTAAAAATAATTTCCAGGTCGGGGGCAAGGCGAAGCCTTGCCTCACAAAATGGGTCAGCGACAAAAACAATTCACATCAAGTCAGTTACGTAGCACGAGTTTCTTACTCATCAAGCATAAGAGTTCCAATCTACCGGGTTTTTTACACCAAAAAAATACACCCCTATGTGTACCACCTGTTGTTCCATAGGAAGTATTCCTAGACCCACAATTCCCAATCTACGGCTTAGATCTATAACGTATATAGGGGTGTATTTTTTGGTGTATGGAATCGGTAAATAGGTAGCAAGGTCGATTTTCATTTGATGTCACACAAGCACTCACGTGCTTAGTAATGAAATCATTTTCTAGGCGTTCAAAATTTCTCACATAAAGATTACTCCATTAATGGATAATGTGCTCCTAGATAACGTCATGATCCATAATTAACTCATCATCCACCTTTAAGTGCGAAAGTTTGTTTGTCGAAGATCTGATCTTTGCATAGTTATGAAATAATTTTGGGGTTGGTGTCGTCATTAGCAACCCAATTCAGTCCCGATTATCTCTCCAATAGGTATGTTACTTCCTCAAGGCTTGAACAACATTATTTGAATCCTCTAGCTCATGTATATGCAGTACCTCCGGTTAGCCCTCAACTTCCAAACGTTGTTGAACAACTTTCATATCATGATTTTCTCTCTCTACAACGCGACAAATGTCTCCAAATACCTCTTTGTTCCAGATCTTCAAAACTCCCTAAAGATGTTTAATTTTTTGCGTGAGGATGTACATCGAACATCTATAAAAGGGTGTTTGCCATTCCAACTGAATTATACCTCTTAATCCCGGACGCTCTACCCACATGCTTTGAAACTTGAAAACTGAGACAAACCTTTTATCATATTTTGTGAATTCAAATATAAAAGTGTATAATGCTATGATTAAGCCTAGACAGTATATGAAGTTTACACCCATCACCGTCTTGTGTTGATATTTTCAAGATCGTTTACCGCTACGATGGGTCCTGAGGGGGCATCGCCTCCCAGAACTGTGGTCAACCCGATAAGTTTGAAAACCTAATAAGTTACTATTTAAATTTAAACAAACACGTCTCTTCCCATAAGTCACCATTAATGGTTTTTGGAAGTGTCTGTTAGAGATGAAGAGGTATCTTCAACAGGCATGATTCTCCCTATAAGTAGTGAAGATATTCTGCAATTTAAACACATCAAAACAATATGTTTTTCTCTCTACTAAAGCATCATCAAAATCTTATATTCTTGTGTTCTTGGTTGGATCAATGGGTACAAACCTTGAATCCACTTTCGTTGTTATAGGGCTTTCATTGTATCCTGAAGGCATTATTTCGCATACCCGTTGTAATCGCCAATCTGATTGGGAAGGTATAAATAATTGTCTAAAAGAAATCTTTTAGAGTCTTGAAAGTCAGAAGTACAACAATCTCTCTGTATGATTTTTCATCCTCTCTTGAACCCACTTTTACCAACAGTTTTAGACAATTAATTTCTGACGATGGAGGGTGAATCTTCAAATGGTACTGCTAAATCCACCTTATAGTCTTCCATTGTTCCTTTCCTAGATTACGCATATATCTACTAACAGCTTTTAAAATATCAGGCCTATTACATACC
>JAJJMC010031056.1:3438167-3477833 GCA_023531435.1 Papaver californicum
GAAAATATAGATAAAGCGATAAAAATGTATTAATTAAATGCTTATCATCCGTGTTCTCGTAAATGGTACAGGGTTAGCTCCTAGAATTACCAATTCTATGTTGGAATATGACAGTGTTACCTGCACAGCCTTCAGGGAAAGTTATTGGCCTGAAACCGATACGTTTTATTTCCCATTCGGCGAGATGACAATAACGCCGGATGATGTCAAGTCAATTTTTGACTTACAAGTTGAAGAAAAATCCGTGTATGAAGATTTTGACAACAACATGTCTTGGAGTGATCTCTGTGTCCTTGTTAAAGACACACTTGGATGGGAGAAGACAGAAGCCGAGTTAGAGTTTAAACTGGCTGCTGGAGATAAACCGGGTGAAGTTCCGAAGAAAGGTTTAGGTATGACCAAGAAGATCTTGTTGCGTAGTCTGAGGGAGAAGTTTGGAGGAACCCTGCAATTGGAAAAGGATGGGGTCGCCATAGATGAAACTAGAGTTATGTGTACAGCCAGGGCGTATCTGCTATATATGCTTGGTACCATCTTCTTCGCTGACAACTCAGCAAATATGGTCAACGCTCACTTTTTACAGTGGTTGAAGGATCTCCAGAAGACGCATGAGTATTCATGGGGAACTGCCACCCTCGCTTACCTACTTTCCAACCTTAGAAAACTTCGAGGGTTAGAGGTACTGAAATTTCCGGGAATACTGGTTTTCTTTAGGTAATTTATTGTTGAAATTTCAATGTTTAACTTCATTTTTTTTTTGCGCATTATCTTATATTAATATTTATTATCTTCATAGGCATGGTTCTATGATCACTTTCCGAGCCTGGCTCCTAAGACGGAGTGGAGCGGTGATTTTACTGGACCTACAGGAAAGAAATTCATATTCACCGGTACTCAGTCAAAGCGTAAAGAAGTACAGATAGCAAAGAAGATAAGTGAAATTGATGCTTTCACCGTAGAAGATGTGGTGTTTGATACTTATGTGAAGATTGACATAGTTGATGATGGAGTATTAGAAGATTTACGTCAATTCTCGGACGTGGCAGGCTACAACGGGCCTTTGTACCATCCGTTTGGGTTCGTGATGTGCAACCCTCGTCGAACTCTCCGCCAATATGGCTATGTCCAAACCAAGGTAACAATCGAAGCCTTTAAATTGTGTGTGAATGGCTCCATGATCGAAGTCCCAAGCATCGTGCTCAACTACATCCCAACGCCTTCGGTCGCGGTTTGGAACAACCGCCATAAACCAGAATACTAAATCCAAAGGGAGGAGGTAAATCCATCTTCGGGCACAAAAGAGGCCGTAGAAGATTACTTGGATTGGTATCGCCATTTCCGTCATCCAAATATGATTAAAATTGATCCGGAATCTATGAGAATACTTCAAAGGGGTCAAGAAAACAACAAAGGAGATGGTCTCAGTGATGTTTGGAAAATGGCATATTTTAACTTGGTACGTAAATTACTTATGTTATTAATGTTTTTAAGATTTATTACTAAAGACTAAACCAATATTTGTTTTCATATGTGAATAGAAAAAAAAACACTTGCATTGGCAGAGTCTATGACTCCATGGATAAGTAAAGGTGATGTGATGACGGTTGAGCAATAAAAGAACCTGCAACACAAAATGAGGAAGCTTCATGAATCAAACGAAGATGAGACGGTGCGAAGCTTAAAGATGAGTAGAGCCGTTACAAGAGGTGTGAATACTAGCCAAAGAGAGCCGCAACCTAGTGATGAAGACACACATGATGAAGCCGAGGATGTGCAAGGTGGTGCTCGTACTCGTGGAGGTCGTGTTGGTGCTCATACTGGTGGCGGTCGTGCTGGTCCTCGTACTCGTTGTAGCACGAGCAAAAAAAGAGTTCGTCATGGTGATCGACATACCCCTCCTCCTTCTCCTTAACTCTACGTTGATTCTAAAAATTGCGTCAAACTTAGGTTTTTTTTTTGGGTGGATTATAACTTCTTGCGACAATATTCATATCTCAATTTAGTTAGAATGTATGAGAAGTTTTTATCTTAAATTGGTCTAGATAAATTTCATGTTTCATTTACAAAAATTTCAAGTTGGAAACCAAGCAAAGGAGAAATCAACTTAAAAAACAAAACAACTGATTATTTACGGTTGGGTCCGCAAATCCATACCTAACCGTAAATATTCCTGAACCCTCAAAAATATTATTCTAGTATTTACATTTTTTTGGGTTTTTGTTTGTTTGAATGACCCTATTTACTTTAAATCTAGTAAAATTGAATGAATAAGTTTAAAAATTCGATTTTTAAACCCAAATTTGGAGTGAAAGGAAATACAAAAAATAAGGGTCCAGGAACATTTACGGTTGGGTTGGGACTGAAAAACCCAACCCAACCGTAAAATTGTTTTTGAATTTTTTTGTTTCATTTTTGTAGCCCTTTTTGGTTTGAAAATAGAGCTATTGGAACCTTGTATGACCCATTTTTCAAAATAGAACCGTTACACATCTTCTTTATGAAGGAAAAAAAGGAGAATGGTTGAGTAAATATCAAACCCACCTTTTTTTAAAAGAAACTGCACCTTTCTTGTACAACAATCATCTCCAACAAAACTATTACTCTAATATACTAGATTATGGCTCAACCTGGGGTTCAAAATCCTGATTTTACTTTGGATGAAGATTTAGGTATTTGCCGCAACTATGCATTATGTTATCCAAAAAGAGGAGAAGAACGAAGGCAAGGTGGTATAATGAGTCAAAGTTATTGGCAAACAATCTATGAAAACTTTTGTTCTGAAACCGGCAACCCTTATAACCGTGATCACGTCAAGTTGATTTGTCGATATGGCACTATACGTAGAGACATTCTTTGGGTTTATTTTCTTCAAGTGTCCGAGGATATCAATGGGTTTCACTCGCTTTTCCGTCATGTCGTCTACGATGACCTTTTCTTCCTCGGTGAGTCATGTCGCATAAGGATGCGTTAACAAAGTCTCCTGTGGTAAGTGGTTGTGACGACCACATACAACTCTAGATAAGAACCACTTCTTCTCCTTGTTGGTCTGAAATTGAAGCTTGAAAGGACATCCTCTCTTCTTAGTGAAAGTAGTTTGCTTCCTCTTCGTCTTTCCAACATACTCGGTACCCTTCTTCGCATGACTTGTATATAATCCACTACACTCGCAAACCATTTGAAAGCGGTTGTATTTAGTTTGACGGTTACAAACTATCACACACATAATTAACTTGCCATGTTCTCTAGCCCATTGCTTTGCATCATCTTTTTTTCCCCATGTCTACATGGTCCAAGAACACAAAGTTAGAAACAAAAAAAAAATTAGTAATATTGTCCAAAGGAATTAACAACTTATCTATAACCTACCAAGTCGTTCAAATAGTGATCCGTAGTATCTCTAGTTAGAACATCATTTGGAGGAGGCTGAGAATACATTGGGTGAGGTACAATCTCGAGTTGAACAAAAAGTATCAAGGCATTAGGCAACAAAACACTAGTAAGTATAACTTTACGGTTAGGTTATGAGCATCGGCCCAACCGTAGGGGAGATTACGGTTGGGTTGTGCCTTCGAATCTAACCGTAAAAATAAAAGAAAACATACATAATTATCTACGGTTGGAATCAAAAGTCGAACCCAACCGTAACTAGTGCAATAAATACCCATGGACATAATGAATTACGGTTGGGTCGGTGCTAAACACCCAACCGTAAAACTGTTACGATTGGGTTTTCCGCCATGAAAGTACGGTTACGGTTAGGTCCGAGAAGAAAAGCTAACCGTAATCTACCCTGAATCACAAAAAATATCATACTTTTTTACGTGATTTCATCAAATTTGAGCCATAAAAGACCAAGAGTTTAAGTTAGAGGTATACCTGACTACTCTCGGCAATTGAATCTTCATTTTGACGGCTAGTTTTTCCATTTGGTTGAGATTCACCATCACAACTTTGAGTTAAAACCTCTCTACCATCCAAGAGATCATACATAGTTGGGTCTCCATCAATGGGTATGTAAAAGTTGGTTTGGTTATCATACAAGGATTCATCCACTCAAATTTGTCACTAGAATCACTCATTTTGGTTGAGTAAATCAAAATCTAGGACTTTTCAAATAACTACCAAAAAGTCTTTTTTCTTTCTTCTACTTTTTCTTCCCACCAAACCAAACAAATAAAAATCTGATTTATGCATTAAAACAAAATCTGGGATAAAGGAGATGAAGATGAGCATTTACGGTTGGGTTCGATTATTATACCTACCGTAAATGTTTTTGCAGTAAAACTAAAATTGGTATTTACGGTTGGGTTTGATTGTCAATTCCCAACCGTAAATTATCCTGGATAGATAAACTTTTTTTTGAAAAGTATCTACGGTTGCGTTCGATTGTCAATTCCCAACCGTAACTTCACCTGTATAGTTCAATTTTTTTTAAATTTACGGTTGGGATCGTTTGTCAAAACATAAACATAACTAATCCTGGGTAGTATTTGTTCGAATTTGAGATTCCTAGCTTAGTGCCCATGGACTATTACATCTATCAATAGGTAGGGTTCAATGTATTCAATAGTTAATAATCGATTAACTATCTGTTCCTATGCTCGTAGGTAATGCCAGGGGTCATTGAAAGGCTGGCTGGGTCTTCTCGTTGATCTTCGGGATTCAACTATATGGTCTTATGAGTTGATTCCCGAGGCTGCCGTTACCCGAGCCTATGAGGTCACACACATACAAGAAGCTGCAAGTTGTTCGAGTATTGACTCGGATTAATCAAGGGGATAACGAAAGTTATAGAGTGAAACTCAATTGAATTGTATTGCCAATTCAATTGAACCCAAATTGAATTAAATCAATTCAATTGGGAATTTGGGAATTGAGATTGAGTCATGGGTTCAATGGTTGAACCATGACTCATCAACTTCCAATTTGACTCTCCATATATAAAGATAGGGTTGAGCCAAATTAGAGACATATGAGTCATTTGCAAGAAAAACTAAAGAGAGAAAAAAAAAACCCTAGCTAGAGAGAAAATCAGTTTCTCTCCTCCCCTCCCTTTTTGGCAAGTTTTTCCTTTGGGAATTCTTGGAGTTTTTCCTTCCTTTTCTCATCCCAAATCACCAAATATTCTAGCCTAAACCCCTTAACAAAACTTGTGAAGCCTTGGTTGGACTAAATCATAGTTCATCAACTTTGTACAACAAGAAAGGTGTCAGAATTGCTTGGAGGTGGGCTTAAACACACAATAGCTGTGTTTCATAAGCAATTCAATTGCTTCCGCTGAGGTATTCTCATAAACCTTTTTAATTCATGTAAAATATAAATTGCTTATATGTTTACATATTTTTATATATGTTTTAATTCATGAAAAACGCATGTAATGTAAAGATCGTGATGTTTATATTGTTTATATATATAAAACGTTTTTATTAAACAAACAATATGAATATAGGGATCCAACAGTGTTATCAGAGCCTAATTACATCTTTTTGCATGAATTCATCTTTTATGAATGTTTATATGAATATTTGTTTCATACATATTATGCTATCCCTTGCCTATATTTTTTATTTTCAGACCTTTATAAAAAATTAAGATTTTATTTATTTTTTTTGTTTTATTTTAATTGGCCTGAAAAACTTAATTACACATTTAATTGGATTAAATCTTAATTAGGGAATATTTTAGTATATTAATTCACAAAAAAAAAATGCGTTTCGGATTTTTTTTTCGAAAATAATAATAAAAAAAAATACATGGCTAAAATATTTTGAGGAATCTACTGTAATTTTTATTATTATTATTAATATTTTCATAATTAAAAAAAATAAAAAAATTTCGTGAATTAATTAATTAATTTCGAAAATTAATTAAGGTAATTAAAATTTTGAGATTTGAACCCAATTATTCAGAATAATTATATTCCTTTAAGATTAGCAATGCCATAAATTTTAGGATTTGATTGAATAAATTTAGGAATTTAATTCAATTAAAGATTGTTAATAATTATGGTAACTAGAATAAAATTCGAATTTTGAATTCAAAAATTATTCTTACCTTATATATTGGGCTGAAATATTGGATTAGATTATTAAGAATATTATTAGGGAAATTACCATAAAATTTTAGATTTAATTGACATAATTAAGGAATTAATATCAATTGAATAGAATATAACGGTTATGGTAATAAATTCAAATTAGTAGAATTCAATTTTTGGTAACCCCCTAATAATTTGCCTTAAAATATAATTTTTGTTTCCTTTTAAATGAGATTATAATTGAATTTGAATTAGAGATAATTAAGGCAATTAAATCTAATAAAAGGGGAATAAATTTAGGAATTAAAAGATTTTGACTTTTAAAATTTCAATCAATTAAAATCTGATTTATAGATTCGAAATTTGATTTTTCAATTAATTAATTTAATTAATAAATGTTTTAAAAGCTTTTAATTCGATTTTTAATTAATTAAAATTATTTAAATAATAAAAAAAATTATTTAAAATTTATTTTCGAATCTTAGAATCTGTAATGGATTTTAGTTGACTTAATTAGAAATTTTTGAAATTTTTATATTAATTATTAATGTTAAAATCTATTTATTCCCAAATATAGGCTAACTAATTATTAAGAATAATCAGGGGATAGGCTTAATATGTTGCAACTTGTTCATATGAGCATTATGCATGTATTGTGTGAATACTTGCATGGAAATTACTTTCCTTTTAGACTATACAATTTTTTATAAAATGTGTTTATATTGTAGTATAAATGGTAGTCTGAATGGAAAGGGGTGTGATATGACTTAGTTTTTATTTTTGAAATACGGTCTGCGTACCGTTTTTATTTAAATACGATGCCTGTGTCGTTTTCATTTATTTATTTATTTAATTAATTTTATTTCGCGGGTCTGCGTGCCAATTGTGCGAATAAGAAAATATAAATAGCTTGTTTTAGAAATAGGTTATTTCAAAAGTCATATCACGCCCCTTGAAGTTGCTTTAATTTATTTGCTTATATTTCATGCATTATATATATTTCTTGAATTTATATAATAGTTAAATTGTTGCATGAAACTAAATGTAAGTGAATAAATATAAAAGAATCCCTCCACTTCCCTATAAAACCTGGCCCATGTTATGTACAACTTGTATAAGCCGGATCTCGGGGATCAGCTTTGCATATAAGAAGTATGTGACTTGTTCCAAGTTCAAAGCTTTGCCAAACCTTTTTTAAAAAAAAAAAAAAGTTGTCACGACTTCCCCTGTCTGGAATGGATCATCCCTAGGTGGACATATCTGGATCTGGAGAAGGAAGGCAATGGGACCATTAAGTTTTAGGGTTAGCCCATCGAACCCGAGCCTAATGATCCAATCCAATCAGTTGGTTAAAAATGGTTGCTTTAAACGGAGCTATAGGTTAGCCCATCGAACCGGCCCCGCTAGGCATATAAGTCTATATTGATAGACGTCAAGAGTTATATATAAGATATAATAGTCTAGTAGAACTTACCTGTGGACTTGGACTATGAGGATGAATGCATGTGCCGCTCATACCCAAGCCCATGGGGTCTTGACATTACTTGTACTGTTTTTGAGGGATTATTAAAGTACTTGTAAAATAACTTGTCTATTTGTTTAGATATTAAATAGATTATATTATTGAATGTCTTTTGTTTGCATATTATCTGTTTAGATGTCATCCCTCACTAAGAACTCACTACGCTCCGCACTTGAGAAGTGCAAACTCAATGGCGCTAATTTCAACGACTGATCTCGTAATTTGAGAATCGTTCTCAAACATGAGAAACTGGAATACGTTCTTAGCACCAAGCTCCCATCCAAACCCGAAGAGGACTCTGACGATAAGGAGATCACTGCTTACCAGGCTCATGAGGATGATGCGCTGGAAGTCCAATGTCTTATGTTGGCCAACATGGAACCGAATCTTCAGATCCAGTTCGAGCATGTCTCGGCCTATAAGATGTATAAGAAACTGGAAACCTTGTTCCAGAAGTATGCCAGGAATGAGAGGTACGACGTTGTCTGTACCTTGATCGACAGCAAGCTTTCCAATGGACAACCAGCAAGTCCACATGTCCTCAAACAGATAGGTCTGATTGAGAGACTCAAGTCACTTGGAACAGATATTCCTAAGGACTTGGCCGTGGATATCATTCTCAAATCCCTTCCTGACCAGTTCAACAACTTTGTTATGAACTTCAACATGCACGACTTTGATAAGACGTTATCCCAGTTGCATGGAATGATAACAAATGCTGAAACAAGTCTCAAGAAGGGAAAGAACCCTACTTCTTCTGTTCTGATGGTTCAGAACAAGAAACAGTTCAAGAAGAAGAAGAAAGCAGTGGGGAAGCCAAAGGCAAAGACTGGAGTGTCGACCCCAGCCCAAGCCAAGGCAACTCCTTCTTCGAAGAAGGGTCCCAAGGGTACTGACAACTGCCATTATTGCCAGGCACCGGGTCATTGGAAGCGAAACTGCAAAAAGTATCTCGCCGACAAGAAGAGTGGGACTCTTCCTGCAGGTATTTATGTTATTGAAGCTTTTACTACTTCAAGTAATTCCGCTTGGGTACTTGACTCAGGGTGTGGTACTCATATTTGTCGAAATATGCAGGTACTTCAGGAACATAGAAGACTCGGAAGAGGAGAAGTAGACCTGCGAGTAGGCAATGGAGCAAAGGTTGCTGCTTTAGCTATTGGCAGGGTAGATTTGAAGCTACCATCTGGGATGGTTTTTACTTTGAATAATGTTCATTGTATACCTACTTTGAGCAAAAACATTATTTCCATTTCTGCTTTAGACATTGATGGTTTTGAGATTTCGATTAAAAACAATTGTTGTTCTGTTTATCGAGATAACGTTTTATATTGCACTGCTTCAACTCAAAGTGGTCTTTACATTTTAAATGAAGATCATGAGATTCTTAACATAAACTTGAAAAGGAGCAAGCCTAATGACTTGAACCCTACTTACCTGTGGCATTGCAGGCTTGGTCACATAAGTGAGAAACGCATCAAGAAACTTCACTCTAGTGGAATTCTTGAGCCATTTGATTATGAACCATATGACAAATGTGAATCTTGCCTATTAGGAAAGATGACCAAGTCACCCTTCACTAGAACCAGTGAAAGGGCAAGTGATCTATTGGAGATCATACATACTGATGTATGTGGACCAATGAGCACTCCTGCAAGAGGAGGTTTTTATTACTTCATAACATTCACAGATGATTACAGTCGTTATGGGTATGTATATCTGATGAAGTACAAACACGAATCCTTTGAAAAGTTCAAGGAATTCCAAAATGAAGTACAAAATCAACTCGGCAAAAATATTAAGACTTAGCGATCAGATCGGGGAGGCGAATATTTGAGCAACGAGTTTGAGTCTCATCTAAGAGATTGTGGGATTGTCTCACAACTCACTCCAGCAGGAACGCCTCAGCATAATGGCGTATCCGAAAGGAGAAATCGGACCTTATTAGATATGGTGCGATCCATGATGAGTCGAACCACCTTACCAGTCAGCTTTTGGGGATACGCGTTGCAGACTGCTACACTCACACTTAATAAGTCCAACTAAATCAGCTGAGAAAACCCCATATGAGATGTGGTATGGGAAACGTCCCAAGATAAGTTTTCTCAGAATTTGGGGATACACTGTCTACGTCAAGAAGTTGAATGTAGACAAGCTAGGCCCAAAGGCTGATTTATGTTACTTCATTGGTTATCCAAAGGAAACCAAAGGGTATTATTTCTACCTGAAGCCTGAAAATAAGATTTTCGTGGCTAGAACGGGACACTTTCTGGAGAAGGACTTCTTATCCAATAAAGTGGGAAACGATAAAGTACAGCTTGAAGAAGTTCAAGCAAGTGATGAAGTTGAGTTAACTAACTCAACTGGAGCACTACAAGAAGTAGATCCACCGTTCATGGTGGACACTCCACTGGACCCTAGATCCATGGTGGAGGAACCTTCTGAAGAAGTACGAACCCTTAGGCGATCGGATAGGACTCGTCAAGCTCCTAGATGGCATGGGGAATTCTTCTTGATAGATGATGACGAGCCAGCTACCTATACAGCTGCCATGAAAGGACCAGACAGCGAGAAATGGCATGAAGCCATGAAATCCGAAATAGATTCAATGTACCAGAACGACGTCTGGACACTGATTCACTTACCCGAGGGTGCCAGACCCATCGAGTGTAAGTGGGTCTTTAAGAAGAAGCTGGATAAAGATGGAAACGTCCATGTTTATAAAGCAAGGCTAGTGGCGAAAGGTTTCAGACAAGTTCATGGAATTGACTATGATGAAACCTATTCACCAGTAGCGATGTTCAAATCTATTCGGATCATCTTAGCCATCGCATCATTTTATGACTATGAAATCTGGCAGATGGACGTAAAGACTGCTTTCCTAAACGGAAATCTTGAAGAGGATGTGTATATGACACAACCTCCAGGCTTTACGAGTCCGAAAGGACCTAAGATGGTGTGCAAGCTTCAAAAGTCCATCTATGGACTGAAGCAAGCATCTCGCAGTTGGAACCTCCGCTTCGATAAAGCAATTAAGGAATTTGGATTTATCAAAAGCGAAGAGGAACCTTGTGTCTACAAGAAGGTGAGTGGGAGAAACATTGCATTTATAGTCTTGTATGTCGATGACATACTAATCATTGGAAAACACATACCATTACTTGAATCTGTCAAGGCATGGCTATGTAAGTATTTCTCAATGAAAGACTTAGGAGAGGCACAATTCATCCTCGGAATTAAGATATATCGAGATCGAGCCAATAAGATGATTGGCCTAAGCCAGAATACTTATATAGATAAGGTTCTGCAAAGATTTGATATGACTAATTCCAAGAAGGGTTTATTGCCCATGGCAACTGGCACTATTCTCAGAAAAAGTCAGTGCCCCACTACTGATAATGAGAAAGAAAAGATGTTAAGAGTCCCTTATGCTTCAGCCATAGGCTCTATCATGTACGCCATGTTATGCACACGCCAGACGTATCGTACGCTCTGAGTGTGACTAGCTAATACCAAGCAAATCCAGGTGAGAACCACTGGACTTCTGTGAAAGTTATCCTAAAGTACTTGAGAAGGACTAAGGATATGTTTCTGGTATACGGCGGGGATGAAGAGTTAAGAGTGAATGGATTCACCGACGCCAGTTTCCAAACCGACAGAGACGACTTCCGTTCTCAGTCAGGTTTTGTATTCTGTCTAAATGGTGGAGCAGTATCTTGGAAAAGCTCCAAGCAAAGCACTGTTGCTGATTCTACTACAGAGGCTGAGTACATTGCAGCGTCCGAAGCCGCTAAAGAAGCTTGCTGGATTAAGAAGTTTGTGACTGAGCTCGGTGTAGTTCCTAGCATTGAGGGACCAGTAGAGTTGCTATGTGACAACACTGGTGCCATAGCTCAAGCTAAGGAACCCAGAGCTCACCATAAGTCCAAACATGTACTCAGACGGTATCACCTCATACGAGAGATGTACGAGAGAGGTGATGTCAAGGTGTGCAAGGTTGATACAGAAAACAATGCAGCAGATCCACTTACTAAACCTTTACCTCATACGAAACACGAGTTCCATACCTCCTTCATAGGACTTAGATGTATGTCTGATTGGTCTTAGTCTAAGTGGGAGCTAGTTCAGTATTTATTATCTGTTTTTATGACTAATGTATTGAATAATTTTATTATCAATTCAATTCTTGTTTATTAATTGCCTTGGCATTTATATAAGTTGTTGGTGTTTTGTATGACAAAAACAAAACCAGTTCCCAATGTAATCACAAGTTCTTGAGAGGAACCAATGGTTGGTCAAGAAACCCTCTTTCAAGACGAGAGCTGTGTTGATTACATTGTCCCTAGTTTCGTGCCCCAGAGATATGGGAACGGGCACGAGTTAACTAGTGTGCAATGATTTGTTGAGACCTCGTTTCTTGGGTCGAAATGGATTGTCCGAATCATTGCATGGGTTCATTGTCATGGAACTGTCCCGACGTGGTACTGGACAGTGACCGTTGTGAAATAAAAGAAGAAAGGTATACCTTGTATCCTTCTTTTCACACGAACCATACGATAGCGATTCTTGAGCTTACAGGCATATCATTTTCATGCTATGCGAGTAGAGTACTCGGCTGTGACAGGACCCATCCGTAACTGGTGGCTATTGTGCATGCAGGGTATCTTACAAACGTAGTAGTGGAATGATCGTTGATGCATTGGTAAGGACTTTTTCCAACCTGGTATACATGGAAGGTTTCAGGCCTCTCGGAGAGTAGACTTATTTGTGATCACCCGTTATTGAACGGACATCAGACTATCTTGTAGACCGAGAAAACTATGTCATAGGAGTTGGTGACACGCTTTCTTGCTTTAGCCTATGACGAAACCGTGGTCTAAGGGAATTGAGTGACTGGGTGTAATTGGACACCTAACTCACTGGTAATTGTCCAAGGGCAAGTGGGAGTGTTGGAATTTGAGATCCCTAGCTTAGTGCCCATGGACTATTACATTTATCAATAGGTAGGGTTCAATGTATTCAATAGTTAATAATCGATTAACTATCTGTTCCTATGCTCGTAGGTAATGCCAGGGGTCATTGAAAGGCTGGCTGGGTCTTCTCGTTGATCTTCGGGATTCAACTATATGGTCTTATGAGTTGATTCCCGAGGCTGCCGTTACCCGAGCCTATGAGGTCACACACATACAAGAAGCTGCAAATTGTTCGAGTATTGACTCGGATTAATCAAGGGGATAACGAAAGTTATAGAGTGAAACTCAATTGAATTGTATTGCCAATTCAATTGAACCCAAATTTGAATTAAATCAATTCAATTGGGAATTTGGGAATTGAGATTGAGTCATGGGTTCAATGGTTGAACCATGACTCATCAACTTCCAATTTGACTCTCCATATATAAAGATAGGGTTGAGCCAAATTAGAGACATATGAGTCATTTGCAAGAAAAACTAAAGAGAGAGAAAAAAAACCCTAGCTAGAGAGAAAATCAGTTTCTCTCCTCCCCTCCCTTTTGGCAAGTTTTTCCTTTGGGAATTCTTGGAGTTTTTCCTTCCTTTTCTCATCCAAAATCACCAAATATTCTAGCCTAAACCCCTTAACAAAACTTGTGAAGCCTTGGTTGGACTAAATCATAGTTCATCAACTTTGTACAACAAGAAAGGTGTCAGAACTGCTTGGAGGTGGGCTTAAACACACAATAGCTGTGTTTCATAAGCAATTCAATTGCTTCCGCTGAGGTATTCTCATAAACCTTTTTAATTCATGTAAAATATAAATTGCTTATATGTTTACATATTTTTATATATGTTTTAATTCATGAAAAACGCATGTAGTGTAAAGATCGTGATGTTTATATTGTTTATATATATAAAACGTTTTTATTAAACAAACAATATGAATATAAGGATCCAACAGTATTGATTAGTATTTTTCTCTCGCAAATCCATTTCAAAAGAAAACACCCACTATTTATTCTTCTTCTTCAGCCGTAAAAAGATAAAAACTCCATCTGATAGGGATTTTATTCATCGATTTTTCTTCTTTATTGATTCTCAGAAAATTTCACGCTAAGATGAAAAGGTCAAGAGTTACAAGATCAGGCCGAATTGGTATGAATCCACCATCAACTGAATGCTTCTCCTCCACTGTTGATCCACATATCGAAGATTTGGTGAATGAAGAAGTTCAATCACCAGTGATTCCTACCAAAATGTCTGCTATAAGGTAACAATCGAAAAACCCATTGTTTATATTAGATTTTGATTGATGAAGCTAGGGTTAATTTTTTTTTATGATCTATATACGACTAGGTTCTCCTACGGTTGGGAAAAGAAGAACTCCCAATCGTAAATGGATCCCTATGTTGATCCAACCTTGGTATTTATGCCATTTTTACTGTTGCGAAATCTTAACATTCCCAACTGTAATCCTATTACGGTTGGGTCGTGTAGCTTGACCTAGCCGTAGATTTAAATGTGAAACTAATTTTTTCCCAACTTTTGCTTGTTTGTAACATTTTTAGGAATCGAGCAAAGGGGTTGGTCAAGGATTTGAGCCATTCCATTGCCGCTGGGGAGTTGTTGAGTGTTGAAAAACAAAGAACACTTCTACAAGGGCTTAAAGATATAACTAAAGAGATATCTAAATCTGACGAGGATGTCCAAGAAATGTTGTCGTAGTGGATGAATAACTTATGGAGTTCTTGAACATTACTGTTTTTATCTGTTGGTATCTTAAGACTTACTTTGTTGTAGTGTGGTTGATTATGGATTTGAACAATGCCTTTGTTTTTATTAGTTCTTTTTATGAATATGAATTTCTTAATATAACTTGAATGAATGGATTGTAGTTTCTTTTTTATTGTTAAGTGGTTCAAGGTATAAATAGATAAAAAAACTCAACTCAGGTTTATTTACGGCTAGGTGTCCGCCAATTGATTTTAATAAAAAAAGCATTTGGCAATAAAACACTAGATATATACATTTACGGTCAGAATATGAGTATCGTACCCAACCGTATAAAGATTACGGTTGGGTTTAGCCTTCGAACCTAACCGTTAATTACGGTTGGGAATTAAAAATCGAACCCAACCGTAACTGGTGCAACAAATACCCATGCACATAATGCATTACGGTTGGGTCCTATGCTAAAACTCAACCGTAAAACTGTTACGATTGATTGTTCCGCCATGAAAATACGGTTACGGTTAGATTAGGATGAACACCTAACCGTAATTGTTAGTTACGGTTGGATACGATGCTGAAAACCCAACCGTAAACTGTTACGATTTTGTTTTCCGCCATGAAAGTACGGTTACGGTTTGGTTAGGATGAACACCTAATTGTAAATGTTGTCTACTGTTTGGTTCGACAAGAAAACCCAACCGTAATGTTCCCTGAATCACAAAAAAAACCATATTTTTTTACGTAATTTCATCAAATTTGAGCCATAAAAAGACCAAGAGTTTAAGTTAGAGATATACCTGACTACTCTGGTTGAATGAATCAAAATCTAGGGTTTTTAAAAAAAAACTATAAAAAAATCTCTTTCATTTCTTCTACTTTTTCTTCCCACCAAACCAAAAAGAAGAAAAATTTATTTTGATTTAATTAAGTATAAGATTATTTGAGATTAATTATTATTAGCCTAATCTATTAGCTTAAGTAGTTTTACTAATATTAACTAAAGAGAAGTAGTTTGGCCATTATGAAAATATAATGGATAAAAGATTTTTGAAATTCATATCTAGGGTCCCTATTTTATCTATTAGAATGGAAAACCCTCTGTTGGAATGGGAAGCCCTATACGAGGCTTCTTTTTTATATAGTTGCAATCAGAATTTGCGGTTGTCAAGAGCAATGGGTATTGTAGCCAATATCGGTTGTTTGGATGTTCCGTGGCCATGGCAGTAATCTCGATCAAGGTATGGTATCGTGAAACGCTGTTTTTTGGTACATGGGGTATGATAGATTGATCGGGGGCGTTTCCTATGAAATTATAGCATGATATAGTTTCAATTTCCTGACGTATTTTATCATCTAGGGTTTTACCAATTTAGTTATGAGTTCTCTCTTTTTGTTATGTCCGGATTTAAATCCACAGTTCACAGCTACAACTCTATCCGTTCTTCACAATTATAATTCCAAACAACCTAACTATAAGCTAACCGTTGCTACTATAGCTAACCCTGACTACTCTTGAAAATCAGGTTCGTGGTGTAGATTCAGAGTTATTGCTGTTCAAATCCAATCCTGTTCATCGAAATTTTTAGTGAAAGATCTATTTTTTGAAGCTAAAATACGGTAATTTTGTAATCTGTACCATCTAATTCTTCTTCTTCTTCTTCGTTCTCTTTTCCTTTCTTTCTCGGCCAGATATGTTATGGTGTAATAATTTTTGGTTGTTGATTTTTACAGTTTTTTTGGCATGGTAAAGTAGAATCAGGAAGATGTGTGGCTTTTTAGAGTTGTTGTAATCGGATTGATGCAGCAAAACGTTTAGTTATTGAAATTTATTAGTTTTTTTTTTGTTTGGATTGATTAATTTGAATTATCAAAATCATCCAAAATTATTTTAACTAATTTGAATTAGGGTTTATTTGATGTGAATGTTGTAGAAATTTATTAGTTTTTCTTTTTGTTTGGATTGATTAATTTGAATTATTAAAATCATCCAAATTTATTTAAACTAATTTGAATTAGGGTTTATTTGATGGGAATGCTTTAGTTTATCTCCACATTAATACTTTAACACTGACCTCACTTAGTTTTAATGTTCATTGTGGTTGGTTCCTGATGCAGGTCTAATTTTGTCAACGACGCTCATTATGGTTGGTTCCAGTTAAATATGTCATATTGGCGGGGATTAAGTACAGGTAAGAAATGTTAAATTAGCTCATTATTTTGTTGCAGTAATGCTTTAACGCTGAACTCATGTAGTTTTAATGCTCACTATGGTTGTCTGATAATGCAGGTCTAATTTGGTCGACGTCGCTCATTATGATTGGTTCCTAATACGGGTAAACCTTTTGAACTTTGGCAGAAGTTGTACTGTTATTAGCAAAGAATTTGGTTTTAACGTACTCGTTTACATTTTCTGTAGGAGTTCCATTTTCACATGCTGATTACTGCCGACCGAGAATTTTTGGCTCAAAAAAGTGCACCTCATTGTGATTTTTACAATGTTAGAAAGGTTGATACACATACATCATTCAAGCTTGCGTGAATCACAAGCATCTTTTAAGCTTCATCAAGTCAAAGCTGAGAAAAAGAGAAAAAAAACTGGTGAGGTACTGTATGTTTTAATTTTGTAAAGATTGCTTAGTCAGTATCTTTAACCTCTCTTTGATCAATCTACTTACTGGCATCATGCGAACTTTTCCGTCTTTGGATAACTTCTTTGAATTCAAATATTCAACTTACCTTTCATTGCATTGATCATGTAGGTTGTCATTTTCCGTGATGGAAATATCCAACTCCTGAGGAAGTCTTTGAAAGTTTGGGTTTGACAGGGTATACTTTGATTTCTTTCGTTGGTACTGCTAATAAGAACCAATTCTTGCTCCACTTTGTAAGGAAAGAGGAAGTAATGGTGGTGGTAACAGAATTGTTTGTAGACTCAAATTATATGAGAATTGTGGAGTTGTTGCATTTTGTTCCGAATTTGGTAAAGATTTCTGACTTCGATGATATGGTGTTATTAACGGGAGGGGTTTTAAGCTACACCAACTTGCATGTTTGCCATTCTGTCGTGCACTGGATTTGACACCTATTTTACTCGGTAAGTTGGAGATATCTATTCATCGTTTTATTACCTGTAATAACATTTTGTTCTAAGTTTTCAGTATCTGCTGTAGATTAGTTGTTGGAATTGGTGTCTCTGAGAGCTGAGCTCTAGCGTCATATGATGGATCTGGATTTTTTTTTTTATTTAATATCATGGGGATTTCGTCAGTTACTTCTACGTAGTTTGATTTAGTATCATCATATTACAGAAGTTGATCACTAAATGGGGTTTAAGATACAGTCTTCCCTAAATGAAAAGTAATGTAAGTAAGGTTGGAGCTATGTAAAACAGGGGTGAGAGGTGTGAAAAGACAACCGACATAGAATGTATGCTTTGTTAAAAAAAAAAACGGTTTTGGGATTATAGTTATGGATCGCTCATATAGATTTGTAAAGCTTTTGGTCATATGCTGGAAAGTCAATTTCATCTAACAGAATCAGAAGCAGGCTTTGACAGAATGCAGTATCAAAGTGGTGGCAGTTCTGGGTTAGGTGGTATTGATGATAGATAGAAGGTTCAGCAATAACTACAGAAACATCAACATCTTATGGTTGTTGATGATGGGAGTAATAAGTCTTTATTCTCTTCCGCCTAGGTATCCAGAAAGCTGAAAATCATGTTGACTCTGGGATAGTCATACTGAATAGAGTGGTCCTGATGGAATCATTGGGTTCCCTGGATTAGGACTTGATGGCAAGCAAAAGAGCTTTGCTGATATCTTCTAGGTGAGATTTTATTGTCTTCATCGTGTTTTTTGTCCCTAATACTCTTGATTTTTTTAGGGTTACTTTTTTGTGCTATGTTTCTTAAATGTTACTTTATGGATCAATTCACATCACTAGGCTCAAAGTTTGATTCTTATATTGTTGTCTGATTTGCTTCTTGCAGGGGATTGAGTGGAATATCGCAAAATGAAAGTATCCTTGATCAGAATATTAGGATAGGGGTGCAAGATGTAAGTTGACTGTTATTTTGAGCTTTTACTCTCTTCAATAGGCTTTACTATTTTCTTTATGTTTCTTATAGTTCTGGTATATATTGTACACCTTAGATTAGTTAACTAGGCTCAGAATATTCTTATCTGATTGTAGGCATCTGTTGGAGGTAATCATATACGTTTAGTGCCTGTAATCCCAAATATTGGTGAAGAAGCTTCACAAAGTCCCCACGGTGTTCCCAGCCAAGACTATGAGACCCAACTAATGCCTCCTTAGTTTGTTTGTATTGGCAGTAGAAAACCATACTAAGTTCTTGCGGGGTTTTCAGACTTCTTGGTTTGTTTACTATGCTAGGTTGTCTTAATTCCAATAACATATTCTGCTATCACAGTATGAACAAGATTAAGGTCCCTTAGGTCCTGTGAAGGCACCTCTTCCACTAATCTATGATTTTTAGGGTTTCGTTTTTTGCTAATTAGTAGAGATAATTTGTAAAATGATTGCACCTGTACTTAATCTCCTCTTCCATACATTTTTTTTTATTACCTCGAATGTTTAATCCCTCCACCTCTCTCCCAAGTACATGTGTTCAAAAGCTTAACCATTAGTAGCACAGTGATATATATCTACTCTTGGGTAGTTGATTCATTCAATTCTATGAAGTTTCTCATAACCTATTTGTCATTTGTTCGAAAGTGTAGAAGTCGATTGGTGTCGCTTCCCTCATTTGATACAGCTCTGGTGAGTTTTTTTATCACTTTCAAGTCTTTGTTTGTTCTGTGATGAAAATTGTTGATTTTAAACTTTTTGATCATCTGTAGTTTTTATATGTGCAGGTCTTACTGATTCATAGGCGACTTTTGAATCTTTTATTGTTGTACATATGCTCACATTGATTTACATTTAGGTAAGTTTAATATGAAACTAAATTATTGTTTTGTCACGTCTGGCTCTCTATCGTAATCGTTTTTATTTTGTTATGTCTTGCTCTCTATGCGAGTGGATTGCACAAGTTAGTGACTAAGTGGTGTAAATGTGACGTGCAAAAGTTAGTCATGCATGAATGTGAGAGTATATGAGAGTGGATTGCACAAGTTAGTGGCCGGTGGTGTACATGTGATGTGCAAAAGATAGTCATGCACGAATGGGTGAGAGTGGAGTGCACAATTGTTTTTTGAGAGTATATGCAGCTCCCTTGGCAGTCCAATGGGCTGATCACATGTTAATCTGTTAGAATGACGTTGTCAACCGTTTTTGGCAGAAGCAATGGAGATCTCCAAGAAGTTATACAAACGCAGATGGCCACCAAGCAGTGGATGCTAGGATTGCAAGACCTCTTTCTTTTGGTTCTAATGCTCTACCTTTTGTTTCCAGTGAAATTGTTTGATCTTAATATGGCACATCATGATGTTGCAATTAGTGAGAAGACTCTTATCTAATATACAACCTTTGGCGAACAAAAAAAAAAGAAAGAAAAAGAAAAACCAGGGCATCGCATCTCCATCGGTTCCTTCGATTTACATATGCTCATCTTTTCAGTAATCAAGCATTTGGTATGTACAACTAGAACTCTATCACACAAAAGAAAAGAGCTTAAAATAAAATTATGTTTAAGTTGAAACTTTGTTAAAATCTCTATTCATTTCTAGAGTTTGAAATCAAGGCTTCGGCGTTAGACTCAACGACTTCTAAATTTTTCGAATTTCACTTTTATAATTGCAGTTATTAATATTGAAATACACGGAGATCACAAGGCATTGGGTCCTTCACAACGAGTATGATGATTTGATGCTGCAAATGCATGATGCATATAAGGAGAAACTTGGTTATGGTCAAGATCAACCTGTTATGTAGCAAATCCATCTAACAAAAAGGGCTTGGTATCTCTTCCGGTAGTAAGGAAGTCTTTATTTGGCTCGCATTCTTTTTTTTTTACTGATCTGATTCTAGGAGACATCATTATGGGAGAGTTCTATGTTATGTTGTATTTTTGGTTTTATTGTTCATTTGGACCATTCTTTGTAAATATTTTCTTTTTTAATATAACATTAAGTTCTTCTCAAAAGAAAAATCACAGAAATAGATTTGGACAATTTTCGAAGATCGCATCTTAAAACAGTTTGAAATTTAAGTTTTGAAATCCCATTAGAATGACTACTGAATTCCTTCAACCTCAGTTTGAATTTTCTGCTCACACACTTATGACTTGGATTTTCGGCGTCTGCAGAAAACAGGCATTAGATGGCATCATGTAATAGAAAATGTAGAAAACTCTTAAGACCCTCCAAAGTCGACGATCCCCTAAAGGTATATTATTCCAGTCAAAAGACTCGCATGATTTATGCATCATTAAATGTAAGTTTGAGAAAAAATAATGTGTAGTTTGACAGTGAATGTTTAGTTTACATGCCATCGCGTATGAGTTTGATAGTGACATCAGTGTGGTTGCCACTCGAGAATCTCTCACGTAAACAGTTATTGAGAAATTCAATAACACTCCATCCCGTTACTTCTTTCCTCAAACTTGGCAGGTAAGGAAGACAATTCTGAAGATCGGCTCTTTTCCATGCATCAGGCAAATGTTAAAGGGAATGAAGATCCACCTTTGGAGCCTACATTCCAGTGTATATAGTCAATGCGAGAAAGAGAAAAAATCCAAATAAGTGCCTGAAACAAATACTGGACAGTTGACATATGTGAACGAATTGCTTATTACACTACTCTTGAATGTGTTGTTGTCACTGCTGTAAGGGATGGTATGAACCTTATCCCATATGGGTACATTATGTGCAGACAAGGAATATCAAAACAGGAATCTGATTTAAATTCCAGCGGGCCAAAAAAGAGTATGTTAGTGGTGTCTGAGTTCATTGGGTGTTCTCCTTCACTTAGTGGTGCAATCCGTGTCAACCCATGGAACATTGAAATCACTGGTGAGGCTAGAAAAGCAGATGCGACATGAAATCATTACAGGAGCAATATGCTTCAAAAAAAAAAAAAAACTCTCGCAAAGACAGACAGAGGTCGTTTTACTTAAAAGTGGTAATCTCTCATAAATATTATACTCATCTAATGGTGCTTATTACACATATAATAATGTCGCAATGAAATATGAAATTCAGCTGCTTAGGATTCTTAACTCAAGGGTGGGTTTCAACTTTCAGTTGCACCATTACAGCACGGAGTTTACCTGACGTTCACTTATCAAACAACCAGGATATACTCCCCAGCAAAACATTAATGCTCCAACCTCTAACTCAGGGGACGTTTCGCATCTAACAACCAGCACATGTCAGCCAAATGTATTTGATATATAGCAGGTTCATAATTTGTATTGGGTTTCAAAAAATTTGATGTCGATGTACTGTAGGTTCAGAATATGTATTGGGTGGCCGATAAAGAAAAGGTTTTAGGTATGAAAGCTCGGTTACAATAGTATATTTTTGGGATTAGTGGTTCTCTCTTTTTTGAGTAATGCACTAAAAAAGTGTCTCATCCTTCACACTTGTGATTTATATCATACTAATCAATCGTCCCTAAAATAATTATACTACTTTGCGACGATGTTGGCTCAATGAGAGTAGTGAACAAACTTGGAATATTGCGTAGAAAAACAACTCTCGTGATAGAATATAGATGCTTGGGAGACATTACACATTCACACAACAACTCAAAAGGTGATCTGTGAGGCCAAAGCTTGAGATTTTTTTGGACATTGTCCATTAGTGGAGCTTAGAGAACTTACATTGGAAGGGCAAAGTGAAGATCTGAGCGGGTTTACATTTGACAATTTTGTGTTAGATGCTTGATATACAACACAATATCTACTAGCTAAGTTTTTTTTTTCGTTCAAAGAGAATAGATTAAAAAATACACAAGTCGTGTACGAGCGAATATAGCCAATAAAGAGCAAAAACGTCAACAAAAACAGAAATAAAAACCAGAAAACTAAAGATAAAAAGCAAAACTTGCCTTTGTCAATTAGCTGATTCGTCAAACATCTTCTATAATTAAATCATCGTGGTTTTTTGTGAGATCTCTAAGCATTTCTTCACGATAAGTCTTTAAAGGTGGAAATTCTAATCCCCATAAAGAACCAAACTCGACGAGTTTATCTGCCGAGATTTTTTTAGGAACTTTAGATTTGGTAGGCTTTTGCTTAAGGGAGCCCAAACCTTTACCTTTGCATTTCATACCAATTCCTGCAATTGTCTTGGACGAGGACGACTTTAGGATGCTTAATTTTGAGTCTTTCAAAGCTATCTGGGAAGTGACTATCTCCCCTTCTTCTTCTTCTTCTTCTTCTTCTTCTAACTCATGAAACTTGTTATGGGATTCAAATCCAGGGGGGGATTTGCACCTTCCACAACCGATTGATCATTTTCAGGAATATCATATGGGTTTGCTGAATGATTCTGTAATTGCTTTCCTTTTTTCTTTTTGCCTGCGCCTTTCTTTCTTATAAAGGAAATCCACTCGCCAAGAACCTTTTCTTCCGGCTGTGTTGCTTTTGTTGCACATGGTGCTTCATTCCTCCTGGCTGCTTCGCTTGCCTGTTTCTCATAGTTATCCTTTCTTCTAGGATGGCGAAGTAATTGTTCTGGGCCGTCTTGTGCTCAATCCGTGACTTCTTATGCAGTTGCTTTCTGCCTGGTTCAAACCCCGGAGGGAGTTCAGGGGAGGCTTCAGGATCAATTTTGTTACTGGGATGTTTCTCAAATGCAACAGCTTTCATGGTCTTCCTCTTGTTTGTAACCGGAAGCCACTCTTTTCCTGCAGACACCATCTCCTGGTCCTTCTGGGGGTTTTCTGTCTTCCCACTAAAAGTGGATGAGTTCTCCTGACGTTTAGGGGAATACATGTTAGGGTGGGATGCTGAAATCTTCTCCCTAACCTTCTTTGGACAGTTGGCTTCATTGTGACAAAAGGTCGAACAGGTGCTACACAGTGCTGGCTTCCAGGCATATTCAACATTCACCAAGCACTTTGAGCCATCATCAAACAATACTATAATGTCTTTTTTCAAGTCTGAGTTAGGGGTTACCTCCACATATACCCTGGCATAAGACATCCTTGTTCTGGTTGTAGTTGGTCCATCCAGTAGCAGTGGCTTCCCCGCCACTGATGCTATGAAGCTTAAACCAACAGTGTTGAACAAGTGAATTGGAATTCTCCTGATCGTCATCCAGACTGGGATAACTTGAATATTTTCCAATTCTTGCTCTATAAATGGCACCCACCCTCTGACAAAGAAAGGTGAATGAGAGATGAACACCGGCCCATGTTCTAGGGCAGTGACTCTGTCCTCCTCCAGAGAGAGTTTGAGAACAAAGGCTTTCTCACCATGAACTGTCATTTCCAGGTTTCCCTTGATTTTCCAGGCTCTCTCCACAACACTTTTCACCACATGAAATGGCAGCCTTCTTCCCACAAAACCTCCAACTACTAATTGCTCACATTCTTGTTTGTGAGATGCTATCACAGGGTCGCTAACCTTCGCATCAATTCACCATCCACCATAACAGGAGGTCGGTAGAAGAGTTCATCTGAGGAATATGGCAGGGTGTTCTTAGGTCTGCTAGCTATAGCACTCCAATTAGTTCTAGGGGTTTTCATGGGTTCAATCTGTTCAGGTTTTTTTTGGGGTTTTGCAGGGTTGTGAGAGCCTGAAGCAGGGACAAGAGGTGACGGAGAATGGGATGGAAGAGGAGGGAAATCGGATCCTCCGAGTTGAGGTCCCAGATCTGGAGGGGGGCCCTCCATGGTTTCAGCAGAGACAAAATCTACTAGCTAAGTGGCTTTCGTTGATCCATGGACATTTAATTTTCTCAGGATACTGTTATTTATCTTTCCATCGCACTACTACCAATCTCGGTTTTGTTGAAGAAACTCATGAGATCGGTAATAACTTCCCAGCACCATTGTCCCCAACCGTGATCCTTCTTTGAGCGGAAAAAGCTCTACATTTCACTCAATGCTCTTTTTCCTTGACGAGTTGCTTCCACCGTAAAGGTTTACCTGGCCCAGAGTTCCAATGCCATTTCATCAGTGACAGATACAAACTGTTGACTCCAAGGCTCCACAATATGCAGAAGTTGTGATTGATGCTACCCGGACTACCACCGTAAATTAAGTCATAAAATCCATGGAGCTAATGCATGAGTTTATATGTGCATTGTGCATTTCTTTTTGAATTACTCTTATATATATAGCTTATTATAGTTGTAATAGAAGTGACTAATTTATGTATAAAGTATAAACAGTCCTCCTATATTCTCTATTATCTCTCTGGACATCTTACGATCTCAATCAAATTCATAGACGCCAACATACTGGCAATGTCATAGTCGCCTCAAGATGGCTGCAGAAAGTATCAGACCCTTGAATTATTCAGCAGGTACCAGGAACAATTAGGTGCGTCACTGCAGGGAGTAGAACAGTAATTCAAATATGCTGTAAAAAAGAAATAATGGCGCCATCTTATCCCACTTAAAATACATATGAATAAAGATGGTATAAAAATTGAAACAGAATAAGTATCTATCTTTTGAAGCAAAAATAAGAATGCCAAAACACCTAACAGATGATGGTTGAAGACTTGAAGTATGCCCGGTTAAGTTCTCAGAAAAGATAATATTTATAATAGGTTATTTTCTTACTGGCGATTAAAGTTCTTAGCTTAGGTGGTTTTTATTCTGTGGTGGGAAAACACTAATTTTTTCTACACTTCGTAATTGTTTTCTCTTTTGCAGTCTTATTGATGATGAATAAACAAGTTAATTTGCCATTATTTAACGCTACATTTAAAGGAAAAACTAAACTGACTGGGATTTTTTTTCTTCTTTCTGACGTGGCCTTAATATTTGTTTTTAGTCTTTTAGAGTTGTCTTTTTTTCGAACTTCTAATGGGGCTTAATGTTTTTCTGCAGTTAGAACCATGGATGTTTTTTTCTTTCCTATTTGTGTTCCTCTTTTTGTTACTATGAAATCTATTAGATGCAGTTTAATTTCTGTTGATTTATTAGCTTTTTAAATTTTATTTTACTGCATGGAAGATGCCACCATAAGGGTTGCCCTCCTTTGCTGTTGCTTCTGGTGCTCAGGCCACCATTCGTAGAGTTGTCCTTGTTAAATTTAATTTTGCTTCTTTAGTTTTTTATTTTCCCATGTAACTTGATTTATGTTGATGATGTATAATTTGCCTTTTGTTGGTTATTGCTACCTACTTAAGATTTAGTAGTGCAGGGACATTAGTTGTTCTACATTTGGTGTTGGTTTCCTTATTTACTTACTTTTACTGTTGGTTTGTGTTTTAAAATGCATGATTTTAAATCAAACCATCCATGGTGCTTACTTGAAAATTCTTATGTTTGTGATATTCACTGCTAAATTCCATTGCGAGTCTCAAGAGTCTCAGTTTCGATGAGGATGGAGATATTGTTGAATCACCCTGTTGGAAAATCGTTTTAGGTGGTGGCACTGAATGGAATGTGAGTTTACTTATCCTGGGTACTGTTGCTAACCATGTTCTCTCGACCTTCTTGAATATGAAAGTTAACAGATGTTGCATGGACAAGACAACTTACTGGCCACAAAATTGTAAAGTGACCGGGGAGAGTATATGTGTTCTTTGTTTGCGTTAGTATGTTGATCTTAGCGAATCGGATTGTCGGCATTTGAGTTTTACTAGACTATATGTGAATTTTTTGTCAGGTAGTTTTGAGCAATTTCAACCGCTAACTCCCTGTACAACAAGTCCATGTTTATTTGTTGGATCGGATAAACCATGATACAATGTGATCCAGGTCAAAAATATCAAACTCTTTATTTGTGAATCCGATGAAATATATTATTGAACACCTATTTAATACCATTAGAAATCATTTTATATCTTACGATTCTTACTGCTTCCTAACTTTCAAAAAAGTTGAGTTTTTTCCTGGTTGCATCTGGATCATGACAATCATGTCTTTAGGTGCATTACAGAAACCAACAAGCCTTCAGTGCATCTAGCTGCTTTCAATGGGTCAAATATCGTAGACATGGTTGAAGAGCTAATCTTCTACGTCTTATGTCTTATTCGAGTCATATCACTGTTTCATTGGTACTTATTATGGCTAAGATGCATTTTGATTAGGTAAAATTTGCATTCGTGAGAGATTTAGATTTTGATGTGAAAGAATGCTTATATTTTGTCAATTTTACCTTGACTCTTTTATATTACCATATTTTGATTTGCATTATAATGTTTATATATTTTTTATGTTCTCATTTTTATTGCAATTGTTTTTGAAAAATTATGGTGAGGACAAGTGATATTTGCCAAAATTATTTGTAGCTATGTTTTTGTCGATGATGCACTAAATTATCTATTGGTCAATTTTATTGGATGTCTGCTGGTGACTTTCACTTCCATACGTTCATCGAGAGAACAATAGGAATAGACACCTCTATGATGAATTTCATGGGAAACAATTAATGGTAACTAAATTGGATTAGTTTTTATTTATCTAAATGCACTTACGAGTGATTAGATATTTATCTAAATGTATTTTTGAACAAGGTTGAAAATACGTACAAGTCGAGTCATGGACTGCGATCTAAAATTGGTATTTTTATTATTCTCTTAAATAACTTAAATAACTTAAATAACTTAAATATGAGACACTACGTTGTTGGGGAAGAAGGTTAATCATAACATAGCTAGGAAAACATAAAGTTGGTGCAGAAATATTAACAGGGCAGTTGTCCGGAAAAAGGTAACAATAAGGAGGAAAGCAATAAAATCAAGGGATACAATACCAATTACTAGATATCAATTTTCAGTAAAAATTTGCTCTACAATGAAAATGGACGAGAGCTATACACAGGGTTACACAATGCATGGTTCTACTTAAGACTGAGAGCTTTCAAAGAAAATAAAAATCCAATGTACATTAGCATTTCAATTACATCGTACGGACCATCAAATTTAAAATAATTGTCATCAAGATAAATGATTTACCGTATGGTTATACCAAAACCATGATGCGTTAACTCATTTCTGATAATTTCGGATTTATAAATCGTATTTTTCGCCAAACAATGACCTATAGGCAGGCACAAAACCAGGTTATCTTAAAAATTGAATTGACCTGGGCTAAGGTCTTAAAGGAAAAAAAAAATCTTAAAATATGAAATTTAGGTAGTGGACCTGAGGGCTTGACATAGGCTTTAGCCCCGGTTATCCCTCTCATAGGTCCATCACTTCCTCTAGGGATGAGATGGATAGAAATTTATAGGTTTTTTATTACTATTTTGCTATAACGTAAGTTTTTTTTTAGGAGTAAATTTGTTTGATTTTTTATGAAATAAATTCAATTTATATTTGAGTTTTGTAATTTTTTTAGTCTATTTTTTAATAATATGTTCGACTTTAAAGCAAAGGCGCACATCAAGACAAATTTTGAGTCCAAATGTATATCTAAAAATCTAAAATAAGATAACAAAATAAATAAATTTTTAAAATCTAATTTTATCAAGACTTTTCCAATTGATTTAATCTTAGCCGATTTTTTTTTCCAGAATTATAAGAAATAGACTCGTGCATCGCATGGGTCATGGACTAGTAATTCAAACAATGATGCCTCATCAGGCAGCTTACAATCAATACAAACATATTATTTTAAAAAATCAACATAAGATTCTGGATAATTATTTTTCAATCCTTAATTGGGGAATACCCGTTCAAATTTGGGGATACTTTGGATTATGCCAACCTAGAAAATATATTAAAGGTTTTTTTTAGTGGTGAATTTACCAAGATACCCTTCCCCTTTTTCTTTTCCTTTTCCTTATTCTCTCCACAATTGTTTCGTTTCATCGTTGAATTCAAAATTTTGTCACTAATTAATTCTATCTATAAAAATGACACTGACGAAATAATATTTTATACATATACCTAAACCTGGAATAGAGGTTGCGGCTAAATAAAAAATCGCACAAAATCTCAAAGATAAATTAACCGCAATTGCAAATCAACTAGAAGAATAAGAAGATTCAGACGATCAACTTATTAGCGAAATGGCTCCGATGAGAAAGTAAGTGGTTGACAATCATTTATTTAGTGTTTTCATTGATTTGACTCAATAAATAGGTTAGAATTGAAAATTTAGGTTTGAAATTTTAGTTACAGAGTGACAGTCAACATTGATAGTTGATGACCATGCCGGCTGTGACTGTCGGATTTCATTTCTTGAATTATTAGTATGAATATCATATCGACTTCCCTAGCCACTGTTACTGGATATTTTGTATGTGTATTGTCGGTATGGTCGATAAATTTTCTAACAATGCCGACAGACATTATAAATTCTCTACTGAGAAAATATGTATTGTCGGTATAGTTTATACATATTGTAATAATACCGACTACTAGTTTAATAGAAAATATATACTTTTAGAGTCGATATAGTTAGACAGAATAAATATCAATGCCGACTGTTATACTTCTTTTATGAACCTTTTTTTAAAACATTCGGCATCGTCTATTTTTAAACAACAATGTCGGGCGTTGCTATTCCTGTGCCGACTCTTGATTTTTCAATGCCAAATGTATGCTTAAAAATGTTCATTTTGTGTTTGTGTGATGGATTGTTTGTACATTTAGATTTAAAGGAAATACATCTTCCAAAGGAAAGGGAAAGGAAGTTCTAGATCCTAAGAAAGGACCTAAGATGGTTGGAAAGGAAGTTGTCGCTTTAAAATGAAAGAATCATGTTGTCTCTCCTGAATCCATTCCTCCTCATAATAGGCATCATAAACGCTTGGGTGATGGATAGAGAGGCAATGAACATGTTCTGATGAACCAGAATGTATTATCAATCTGGGACCCAGTGAAGAAGAGTTGCGATCAACTCATCATTCTAGGAGGAATAGGAGGATGAAGGTGATCAAGGTCCTACTGCAAAAGGTGTTGATGGAGGAGTTGAAGAAGAAGAAGAAAAGAAAGAAAGAAAGAGCAACATTCCTCATCCTGACGATATGCTACCTGAGCATTCCGATGGAAAATTCTGGGGTGAACCAGACGAGAAAGATTTGTTATTCGTCTGCAAAGACTCATGGGATCATACAATTTATTCAAAATATGCAATATTATCCACCTTATGTTTTCTTTTAAGTATTAATAATTTTATGATCGTTTATTTATGTTTGTGTTGTTTTATTTTGTAGGATCACAAGGATATCGTACGTAGTTGTAGACACCAATCGATTTTTCTTTCAAAATTTTCCTCTCTTTATTCCTAGCCAATTTGGTTGGTGGTCTACCAATAAACTTTCCTTTTATTGGTTCCTCCACGTTTTCTGTGTATGGGTGACTCAATAGCCTTATTTGGATCAATAAAATTAGTATTTGAGCCGAGTTCCCACCTACGTAAGTGTTGAAGAATTATCGGCCTTCCTTAGTATCCCATACATTTTCTCCGGCATCTTCTGTAGGAAGAGGGGTGAAAGAGAATCGTTTCCAAAACGGATCGATAGCCTCAATAGGTATCACATCATCATACTTCACAAGCATATGATCGTCATATGATTTTGAAGTTTTATATCGCCCAAACACAAACATAATATGGTTAGTCATATTGTCCCATAGACGATATCGTAGGACAAACATACACATTATCTGGTTAGTCGTATTGTCTCTCCCAATTTAATTTCCTAATCATATACGATATTGTCCAATGTGACACATTGTACTTTATTCCCCGGAGCAACTTTTCATTTCTCAAATGTACTGTCATCCTCTCCATTGAGCTTTTTTCAAAGGCTTTCTGAATTCTATCGATATTATTTTTAAAATATTGTTTCATTGCCTCAATCACCGTAGCAACATTTTTTTGATTTGAATATAAGATTTTCTTCAATCGTCCGTCAGCGGACTCTGGAATACTACTGGCTTTATTGCCATAGTGTCTATATCGGTTGGTCCATTCCCGCAAAAATTTCTCTTTGTAAAGATTCAACCATTGGGTCTTGTGATATTTTACCACACTTGGGCACTTATCGTTCCAATGAGCAGTAAAAGTCTTCAGATTCTTTTCGTATCTAACCTCGATGGTGGACCAAACCAATGCATTCCACTCTCCTGTAAAAATCAACTATTTGAGATGATTTTGTTTGTGTTCTTTGTTCACCATCTCTTTAGTTCTCTATCTCTCTTCCTCTTGTTCTTTGGGTGATAGTTGGTTTATTCGAACTTCTTCCTCATCTTCTTCTTTCTTTGACTTCTTAATATCTTTCTTTGGTGGTTCAGTAATCGCACGACAATGGTTTTTACATTGTTCATTATATGGAATGTACAAAGAAAATTTTGTGAATTCGGGAAAATATCAGAAATCGCGGTAATTAATGATTGTTCATAATCTGTTATTATAAACCTTGGAAGATCATTGCCCCGGAAGAGTAACTTTAACTATTGTAAGGCCCAAATATAGTTATGATCCTTCTCGTCTCTCATAAAACACCAATACAACGTGAATGTTACCTTATCCGATGTATGACCCACGATGTTGAACAACTACATAAGATATTTGTTTGTCTTGTAAGTGCAGTCCATCATAATAACCGGGAAAAATGATTTAGCCAATTGCGTCATCGACGGATTTGCAATGAATATTTGAAGGACTTTGCCATCCGGTCCCTTTTTCAGTTTGTGCGTGTAGTTGAAATCAGTGGATAACCTTAAAAAAATTTACATAACCGACTTTTCTTGCTATAGCCGCCTTCTTATACTTGTTTGTGCACTGTAAATAGTACTTAAAGAATACACGTCGGTTCGATACTTCGCCGTAATATCGCTTACGATTTGACTTGGTGTGGTGAGTATTTTAGTCAATCTCTTTACTTCGTCGAATTTATCGGGTTTCATCTTTGCAACTACAGAGTTCCCAAAAAAAGTCTCTGGGTCCCTATGGTTATGGCGACCGCACATCATTTTACTTTTCCATACATTTCGGTCAAATTCAATACTAGCTTGAAGGGGCATTTATCTTTTATTGTATACCCTTGTAGTCTTCTTTGGATGCGCATATCCCTTTTTATGGTGGCTAACGTACGCCCCACCTCTCTCACAATCTATTTCAAACCAAGTTAATTTTCATTGATTGTTTCTGACTAATATACACTAATTTTTGAGACCTGTATCTATAGCCGACTTAATTTCCTCATCTTTACTTGTGAATTCCTACATTACGCATAAACACAACAAGTTGTATATCTTATAACGAATACCAATACAAACTTGCCAAATAATTTGGTAACTTACCAATCATTCACATAGTGCTCTGAAGTATCTGGACCCAATTGTCGCACAAGTTTAGGATCAACACTGGAAGCAAGTACCATCTAACCACACACACACAAAGAAAAAATTAGTCGAATTGAAGTATAGAAGAGTTCAACGGTCGGCATGCTCGATAACTTGAAGCAATGTCGGTTGTTAAAATTTTGAGCTGGAAAATATATTAAATGATTGAGCCGACATTGTAGATAGAGTTACCTCAATGCCGACTCACCACAAAAGTTTATCCCAAAATTTTTCTAACAGTCGTCGTGCTCGATAGATACATACAATATCGAATGTAAATAATTATAATTCATACAATTATCAAATTTCCTAGTCGGCATTGTAGACAGATCAACGCCAACTCAAATCAAAAAATATTGGCCAGTTTTTTAACACAGTCGGCATGGTTAGTGTCTCATCTTATGATACCGACTGTGAAACCATAAATAATCCTTTCTGGGCATATTATTGGACACAATCGACATAATAAGATGTCTTTGATTATGTCAAAAAACGCCTAAAAACACTGTCCAGTTTTAAGACACAATCGATATAGTGTCTGACCTTATATAATGTCGGATGTATATTCAAGCATAACTTCCATGGGGGAATACCTGGTGTCGCCATGAATCAGATTTTGAATACCATACTGATTGTGAGGAATCGACATTGTTATTAAACTTTGACCACGCCGGTTGCGAGATTTTCAACTCAACAACCATGGCGATTCGAACTTTAAGAAATCACTTTCTACCTCATTTGGCCATATACCTGAGTATTGGGAACATTTGTATATTTAGCTTTTTTATTTTCCTGAGTTGGTTCTTGACTTGAACATTCAAGCTCAAAAATGTCTTGATTTAGGGTTTTTCATAGATGAAATTTTGATTATTTATAAAATATTACAATAGAGAATCGTCATCAAAAGAAACGTAAACACCTTTTTTTTGTCGAGATGAAGGTTTCCCAACATCAAATTCCTGACTAGAATCTCTCATTTCTATCAAATCTCCTCAAATCTCAAATTTTCCTACACTCTTCTTCTCCTCTCTCTATTTCTAAAGTTGGTAACCGATTTTATTTAAATTAGATAGGTTTTACATCCCTGGGGTATGTTACCCTCATCCTGTCACTCATTACAATGTGTTTTAGGAACTCTGGGCATACATGTTGCCATATTCTTGTTGATGTTGCAGCTTGGTGTTCATTCTGGTGTTTTATCGCCCGATTTGCTAGTTCATCCGCCGCTTGGTTTGCTTCTTGATATGCATGTGATATTCTGATGGCCGGTATTTGGTTGAGCAATTCTCGGATTTCCGTTATCATCTGTTGTATGTACCACGGTATGGTTTTTTGGTGTTGTAGTATTTGAAGTAGTGATTGCGAGTCCGCCTCGAACAATACCCTAGTCTATTGTTGTTGTACTCCTAGTTTTGTTGCTAATATAAATCCCCATGTTTAAGCCATTAAAGATGTTGTGGTTCCCATTAGTGTTGTTATTGCCATCATTGGTTCCCCTATGTTGTTCCTGCAAATTACTCTCGTTCCTGCCAGTCCTTGAGGCCCTTTTGTTGTTTCATCTGTGTTGATTTTTATCCAGTTAAATGCTGGTGTTTCCCAACCCACTAAGATAGTAGTTTTTGCATTGTTGTTGGGTTGTTCTTTGAGTGCTGGTGGTATACCTGGACATTATGGAATTAAGTGTTGTTGTGCCCAAGTGTATTCCTGGAACATAGTTCGGAAAATTTGAGTAATTTGTGTCGGTGTCTGCAGCCGGTTCTTGTATATCCTTGAATTTCTTGCTAGCCAGAGGTACCAGATTGTGAATCCAAAAATTTCCCTGGTTGATTCTGGTAGTTTTGTATCGGTTACATCCGGCATGCTTTGTGGGTACCGATATTGGCTTATCGGATTTGTGTTTGAGTGGGTGAGGCCGGTTATGATGGATATTGGGTTTTGGTTTGTGTTGGGTCTGGGTGGCAGTTGGGTGTAAGGAATGATGAGTTGTCATACTTATTGTGCAGTGGTACATTGAAATGTTATATGATGTGTCGTCTCTGGGAGTGTTCCACATGACGAGCAAATGTTTTTGTTGATGATGTGGATGCTTGCTAGTGTGGTAAAGTTTGGTAGACCTTCGATGCTGACTTTCCATAAGAAGAGCCTGATTTTTGGTGGACACTTCATCTGCCATATGGTTTTGAAGTCCACAGTGGGGGTAGTGATGGGTGGGTGGTGTGGTGTATTGGTTGTACCTTGGTGATTTATGGATTGTGTAGTTGTATGGGTAGTAAGGTGATCACAGTGTGTTGATTCTTGAGTGATAATCTTGTAGCCTGTTTCCGCAGTCTAGTGTCTAGATTTAGAGAATGGCCATATGATAGTGTCGTGTTGTGGGTATCTTGGTAGGTGAATGTTGGTGATGTTGTGCGCAATATCGGTAGTGAACATAGAATGAACTATGTCATGTTTCCATTTGTTTGATGTTTGTCTATCAGATTTTCCACTGGTGTATTGGGTATTGGAGAGGGAAGACTTTTGTGGAGTTGGTATGGGATCCAATTTTGGATGATGGATGTGTTTAGGCCATTCCCAATTTTGGTTAAAACATGTTCCTGCAAAAAAAAAAAAAAACTAGATTAGTTAAACATTTCCAACTGTGACTGGATGATGATTGAGGCTTTGGGGTCTTTTGTTGAGAAAGTAATTGTTGGTTGTGGAGGCATTTTTCTATGCATAGTTGTGAGCATATGGACCTGTCATCGTTATGCACTTGCCAAACCCTTTTGAGTACTTGATTGTGGTGTTTGCTCTTCATTATGCCTTCCCCGCCATCCGCCTTTGGTTTTGTTAGTTTGTCCCAGCCGATTGGTTGGAATTTCCTTGTTTGTTTATCATGTCCCCGGAAGAAGTTACGTACAATTCTACCGATGTTGTGGTGGACTTGTGTGGGTAGAAGTTGTGTTTGCATGATATGGTTGTCCGGTGGGGTGACTGAAGTATTGATGAGTAGAAGCCTTCCTTCATGATTCATACATTTGCATATCCAACCTTTTGTTTTCCTTCCATTCGGTGTAGTATCACAGAAAACATATGAGAGTTGTTTCTCCCATTCCTAAACTGAATTCCCAAATACTTTGGTGGCTGTGTTGTTGTCGGTATATGGAAGATTGAAGATAGCCATCGTACCTTTTGTGGGTCTAGTTATGGGTGATGGGTGAGGTATGACTTTTCTTTGTTGATGAGTTGTCCAGTTGATGTTGTATACATATGAATGATGTAGTGCAGCGTATTACATGATTCCAGGTCAGCAGTCCAAGTGAATAACAAATCATCTGCATACATGAGGTGTAGTATAGGCATATCATTTTTTTATACCTTTAAACTTCTTACCTTGTGTTGTTGCTCGTGGTACCCAAGGTTGGAGGATAGAACTCTCAAACATTATGAAGATATATAGGGACAAAGCGTCTCCTTGGCGTATACCACGTTTCGGTTGGATGGTTCCATGGGTATTGACATTAATGTTGATGGAGTACGACACCGATGTAATACGTTGCATGATGTATTTTTGAATTTTTGCGGGAATCCTAGCTTGCATAACTTTAGTTCAATGAAACCCCAATCAAGACTATCGTATGCTTTTTGTACATCCATTTTGAGTGCAATTTTTAGGAGGGTACTTGGAGGTATTGTACGGATGTGGTGAAAAAGTTCATTGGTGATTGCAATGTTATCATGGATTGCACGATTTTGTGCAAACGCACTCTGAAAGGGGCTTATAATGAATTGAAGGATGGGTCTGATCCTATCTGCTAAAATCTTTGCAATGACTTTGTAGAATTATATTACAGAGCCCGATGGGCCTATAATGAGAAAGTTTGGTTGGATTTGGGATTTTTGGTATGAGGGTGATTGTTGTATGGTTGATTGGCTTTTGGAAGTTAGTTGTGTTGAAAGAAATATAGTACCATGTCGGTTATTTGTGGACCCGTTGTTTCCCAGAGAAGTTTAAAAAACTTAGTAGTATATTCATCCGGTCTCAGTGCTTTGTCTGATCCAATATGTTGCATGGAAGTGTTTATTTCTTCCATAGTGGTTGGTTGCATCAGTGCTTTACAATGACCATCTGAGATCCTTTGGGAGATAAAATCGAAGAGTTGCATATCAATTGTAGTTGGCGGGGCTATTTCTCTGGGGCTATTTCTCTATAACTAACAAACAACTCTCTAACTATAATTTTAAGTTTTATTTGAACTCATTTACTAACTAATAACTAATTAGCCAACTAATTAATCAAGAGAAACTTAGGTATTACAAAAAAAAATAAGGAGTTTCTAATATTACTTTAAAATATCGTTATTTTACTTTTTTTGGTATCCCCAGATTTTATGAGGGCATTCCCCAACCAGAGGTTCTTATTTTTACGGGATAGAATTTTTTTTAAGAAAAAAAAAAGCTTAAAAGATTAAGTCAATTGTTGAGTTGACATATTCACATGTCCAAAAGTAAATAATGTCGTCAAATATTTAAAATCTTAGAATCAACTTTTTCAGGAATTTTAAACTTTTGTACTCTTCTAAAACGTATATCGGACAATTTTATTAAATTAATTATTAGGTAGTTAACGTCTGCCCATATTACCATGTATTTTAAAATAAAACTTATTATGGGGTTTTAAACTTTTTTTCATATGACTTACAAGATGACAAAATAGAATCATCATGAAGTAAATCGAAAAACTCCTTATCTAGACTACCCTAAATTAATTAGTAATAATCAACTTAATTAGCTATACTAATTAATATTAGTGATTAGATTAGATTAATTTTAAAAAAAATAAAACTTTTAAAATTAACAAAGGGGACATATGTCCCCTCCCATTTTTTTATTTTCAGAACTTTTTACGGCTAGGAATTAATCATTTTTCAACCGCAAATAACAAATTATGCTGGGAAATGATTAATTCCTAGCCGTAAAAAGTCATTTACGGCTAGAAATTCATCAGTTCCTAGTCGTAATAAGCCTATGCATAAAAATGAATCGGTTAGGATTTAATCATTTTCTAACCGTAAGTAGTTTATTTACGGCTAGGAATTCATCTATTTATAGCCGTAGTAGGCTTGTACTCGGTATAAAAATGAGAAATTTGTTATTTTTCAGCCGTAAATAAAAAAAAATTATTATCTACGGCTGGGAATTGAGTAATTCCTAGCCGTAGATAAATTACTAAGTTCAGTCGTAAAATATCCAACGGCTAGGAATTCATTATTTACCTAGCCGTAGATGGACTACTTACAGTCAGGAAAAGATGGACTCCTAGCCGTAATGAGTGTTTACGGCTAGGAGTTCATTTATTCCTAGCCGTAAGTAGTTCCTGAAAATAAAAATTGTTTATATATATATATATATATATATATATATATATATATATATATTTAATCATGAATCATGAAGGAGAAAAGAAGGAGAAAAATAATATTTTTTCTTTTTTTTATGAATAGTTGTTAGAATAATTGTTAGATTTAGATTTATTTATGAAAAAAATGTATTTTAACTTTCGATATAGATTAGATGTCATATCCTCATTTTTAACATTTGAATCCACCGCAACCCCCATAAAAAAAAACTGCAACCCCGTAATAGGTTTCTTTAAATATATCTATGCATAAAAAACCAAGGTGACCATACTTAGCATACAAAAACTCCTCCCATATTATTCTTTATAAATAAAAATTATTTGAAATAAAAATAAAATAAAAAACCCCATTTTCATTTATAATGTTTTAATTTAGTTTTTACCACTTTTTAAAATGCCACCCTTATCCTTTCTTTATTATCATAGGGTTCTTCTTCTTCTCTCGTCTTTTTCTTCTTCTTCTTCTTCTTCTTCTTCTTCTTCTTCTTATGCCTCCTCCTCCCACCACCATCACCACCAACAACAGTAGCTCCAATGCCACCAAACCAGTGAGAAAAGATAGATCTGGAGCAACAACACATCTGTCTCCTTCACCAACACCTCCGTCTTTTTCTCTTTTTCTCTCTTTTTATTTTACTTTTATGTTCACCGATAATAGTTCTGTCACCCATATCCACCACTAACAACACCTCCGTCTTCTCCACAAACACTACCAGTACCTCCTTCTCTTTCTATGTCCAAATCAGCCACCAACAACACCTCCTCATCCCCCATCGTTTCCTTCTCGCTCTTTTTTCTCCCCCACCACTGCATGTCCAGATCCACCACCAAAAACACCTCTTCCTCCTCCTTCTATCCTCTACAAACATCACCAACACCTCCAGATCATCATCGTCGAAAATCATCATCAAAAAATAATGATATCATTATTGTCGAAATTAGGGTTTTTTGGTGGTGAAACGTTAGAAAAATGATGAAACCAAATTTGGTTTCATCAAATTTTACAAAAACTAAAACAACGTTGAAACCAGTGTTTATGTTGATGGAATGTCTGAAAAATGATGAAATTTTTTTTGATTTCATCATTTTTTTTCATCTGGAATAAAATAAATGATGAAACCTTTTTTGGTTTCATCAAATTTTAGAAAAACTAAACAACACTGAAACCAATTTTTGTGTTAGTGAAAACAGTAAGTTTTATAAAAACCAAATTTGGTTTCATCTGATTTGTGCCTATTTTTACTGTGAAACCAAAGTTTAATGGTGAAACAATACGTTTATGTTGAAACCAAATTTGGTTTCAACTAAATTTTTCCTAGTTTATTCAATTTGGTGCATTTGGTTTCTCCGTTGAAGTTGTGTTGGTGAAATATAAATTTTATGTTGAAACCAAATTTGGTTTCATCATTTTTCTGCCTAGTTTTTATCGTTGAAACCAATATTTTAATAATATGGTAAGTTCTTTATGGTGGTGTTGCTGGTTTGTGGTGGTGGTGTTGATGATAGTGTTGGTCGGTGGTGGTGTTTTCCGGTTGATGGTAGTGGGATAATGCTGGTGTTGGTGTTGGTGGTGTTGGTTGGTGGTGGTGGTTGGTGTTGGCTCTGGTTTTCGTTGTTGGTGGTGGATATGGTGGTTGTTAGTGGTACTCGTTGATGTTGGTGTTGGTGGTGAAAGTGGTGTTGGTTGTTGGTGTTGATGGTGGGTGTTGGTTCTGGTTTTCGTTTCTGCTGGTGGTGGTTGGTGGTGCTCTTTGGTAGTGGACCTGGTGGTTGTTAGTGGTGCTCGTTGGTGGTAGTGGTGGGTGATGGTGGTGCTCGTTGGTGGTGGTGGTTGGTGATGTTGTTAGTTGGTGGCTGGTACTGGTGGTGTTGCTTGATGATGGTGGTTGTTGTTGGTTGGTGGCGGTGAGTTCGTGTTGGTAATGAGAGAGAATAAAGATTAAAAGTGGGGTTGATTTTTATTTTTATTGGGTTGAATTAATATAAAGGGTAGTTTAAGAGTGAGGTTAATTTTTATTTTTTTTGGGTTGAATTAATATAAAGGGTAGTTTAAACAGATATATTTAAATAAGATTTTTATTACATTTTGTTTTGACTAGGGTTTTAGTAATAAAAAGTATAGAGTAGTGGAATTTTAACCCACAAACTGTTCTTTAAAAAAAAGGCTGATATAGGGGCTCCCATATCAATAGAGGGGCTCCCAGTTGAGCCGAGGTGACCCAATTTTACGATAAGGGATGTCCTAGGGGGTAAAGTTAAATGTCCATTTTACCCTTATACCAATTAAAACTTAAACTCTTTTAAAAAAAATCATAACTTTTAAAAACTTAAACGAAAGAAAACCTATCAAAACCCAACCGTAATCTCCCTCGATTCATCGGCGATTCGTAAATTTCATCGACGATTAACTCAACTCAACAATTCGAGATGAAGAAGCATACTAAAGGCGTTCAAGGTAGCAGTGATGGCAATCAACCCTGCTCCTTTCAACCTAATCAAGAGATTGAACAAGAAATCGACAGTGACAAGCAAAATCAAGCACCGAAAAGTCCAACAATGGTGTATCTAAGGTATTGTAGAAAACCCATGTATTCTTAGAACTTGTAATTGATTTATTCGCATGTTTGATCATGATTTTGG
>JAJJMC010031056.1:3478233-3505764 GCA_023531435.1 Papaver californicum
TCAAAGTATAATACCCTTTTTCCGGCGAAACTCGGATTTGGGGCTATGTTTCCGGCGTAAACTTCTAATTCTTCACGTGTTTAGTCTTGTATTGGTCCCATCTATCTTGTGTATCAATTTGAGAGCAAAATATTTCAACAATTACGTGAATCAAAGTGTCCAGTTGCAATTCCGTCCGATCCCGTGCTGCAGTTGACTCGGTCAACTCGGGTTGACCGAGTTGACTCGGATTTGACCCGATTTGACTCGAGGGTGCCCCTTATCCACTTCTAGGTGCCAAATAACACTTGTCCTTGGGTGCCTTTATCACTTTTTGAGCCAATTTTTCCACAAATCTTTATTCTTCAAATGTACCTACAAAAGCATAAAAACACGTAACATATGCAAAATCGAATACTAACTTAATAGAAACTAAGGTGCAATTTAGACACTAAAATGTGTCTATCAAGTATTACGGTTGGGTTATTTTCAATACCCAACCGTAAATCAAAGGGAAGAAGATGAATAGTTATGGATATTACGGTTGGGTTTCAATAGATAACCCAACCGTAACTAATTTGCGCCAATTTTTAAAAACAACTTACGGTTGGGTTTGTAGAAAATCCCAACCGTAACAAAGAACGTCCATAAAAATTTGGTTTGAGTATTACGGTTGGGTTTTTTCTTAAAACCTAACCGTAACATATGGACCACCTTTTGTACTTATATTTTTACGGTTAGGTTTTGAGGAAAACCCAACCGTAATTCATATGTAGCCTGATGTGCACATCAGCTTCATGTGAGTTACGGTTGGGTTTTTCTCAAAAACCTAACCGTAAAGTATTGGAGAAAAATTACGGTTGGGTTATTTTCAAAACCCAACCGTAAATCGAAGGGAAGGATGAATAGTTCAGGATATTACGGTTGGGTTTCAATAGATAACCCAACCGTAAATAAATTGCGCCAATTTTTAAAAACAACTTACGATTGGGTTTGTAGAAAATCCCAACCGTAACAAAGAGCGTCCATAAAAATTTGGTTTGAGTATTACGGTTGGGTTGTTTCTTAAAACCTAACCGTAACATATGGACCACCTTTTGTACTTACATTTTTACGGTTAGGTTTTGAGAAAAACCCAACCGTAATTCATATGTAGCCTGATGTGCACATCAGCTACATGTGAGTTACGGTTGGGTTTTTCTCAAAACCTAACCGTAAAATATGGGAGAAAAATTACGGCTGGGTTTTGAGAAAAAACCCAACCGTAAATTTTCCTGTGTAGTGAATATTTTTTTTGTTGAAGTTGAATTGCTTTCAAATTATCTAACTTGTATTGGTTATGTGTTGTAGGAAGAATAAGAGGGGTAATAATTTAACACCTATTTCTCACACTCCAACCCCTCGCCACGGAAAGCATTTAGGGGTTCAGAAGAGAGGCGTGACTAAGACCCATAATCCCTCTTTTGAGGTAGGTGGTGGTAGTGTTCCTCAAATTGCAGAAGAGGAATATAATGTGTTTCAAGGCTTGGGTGATCTACCAACACCCAGAGGTTCTCTTATGATTAGAGAACCACCACAAGAGCAACAACACGAAGAAGAAGAGGGGGACAGAGAAGAACATGTCCCTCAAGGCAAAGGTAAAGAAATTCGAAAAGAAAAGGCAAAGAAAAGGGTTGCCAAAGAAATTCCGAAAGAAAAGGCTGAACCTCAACTGTGGCCTAAGAAGAGGAATGGAGGACTATGGGGTGAGGCCCCAGACAAATCTGCAATATTATTTTGTTATCCCCATTCATGGGCTGCCAAAGTTGCAGCGACCAAGGTATTATTGTAATTACTTCTCTTATTCTGTAAATTTTTGTTTTTTAACTTTTGTAAGTAAAACAAATTTGTTTTTATTCTTTGTAGGATCATACACAGGCGATCAAGAAATTGTTTCGTCAAAGGGCTCAACATTGGCCCTTAACTGATGAATGTACTGTTGTACAAATTCTGGTAAATGGTACCGGGTTAGCTCCCGGAATTACACATTCAATGTGGGAGTATGACAGTGCCGTATGCGCAGCGTTCAGGGAACGTTATTGGACTGAAACCGATACGTTTCATCTCCCATTCGGCGAGATGACTATAACGCCGGATGATGTCCAATCAATTCTTGGGCTGGAGGTGGAAGGTAAATCTGTGTTTGAGGGTTTTGACAACAACATGTCCTGGAGTGATATTTATGCACTTGTCAAAGAAACACTTGGATGGGAGAAGACCGAAGCTGAATCGGAATTTAAATTGGTGAGTGGAGATAAACCGGGGATGCCAAAGAAGAAAGTTCAATCCATGAGCAAGAAAATATTGCTGCAGTCACTACGGGAGAAGTTTGGAGGGACCGCGAAGTTGGAAATGGCTGCGGTCGTCATAGATGACACCAGAGCCATTCGAACAGCCAGAGCTTATCTGTTATATATGCTCGGCACCATCTTCTTTGGTGACAACTCGGGCAACAGGGTGAACGTCCAGTATCTACAATGGCTTCAGGGTGATCTCGGGATGACCCATCAGTACTCGTGGGGAACTGCCACCCTGTCCTACCTACTTGCTAACCTTCGAAAAGCTTCGAGGGTCAGGGGAACTGAGATTGCCGGTAATACCGGTCTGCTTCAGGTAATTTATTGTTTGAATTTGAATGTTCAATTTTAATTTATTTTTTTCTCATTTTCTTATATTAATATTAATTATCTTTATAGGCATGGGTATACGATCACTTTCCCAGACTGGCTCCTCAAACAAGCGTTGATGTTAATGGACCTACGGGAAAGAAATTCGTCTTCACCGGGACGCAGGTAAAATATAAAGAAGTGCTCATATCAAAGATGAGAACAGAAATTGATGCTTTCACGGTTGATGATGTTGATTTCGACCCTTATGTGAAGATTAGCATAGAGGGTGATGGACATCTTGAGGATTTACGTGAATTGTCGGACGTGGCAGGCTACAACGACCCTTTGTATCATCCGTTTGGGTACGTGATGTCCAACCCCCGCCGAACTCTCCGGCAATATGGATACGTCCAAACAACGGTGACACGCGAAATGTTTAAATTGTGTGTAAATGGGTCGATGATCGAAGGGCCAAACATCATGCTAAACTATGAGCCCACGCCTTCAGTCGCGGTTTGGAATAACCGCACTGATCCGAAATACCAAGTCCAAAGGAATGAGTTAACTCCCTCTCCGGGCACAAAAGAGGCTGCAGAAGATTACTTGGAGTGGTATCGCCATTTTGGTCATCCAACTATCATCAACAATGATCCTGAGACTCTGGCAATCAACACAGGAGATGGTTTCTGGAAGAAGGCATATTTCAATTTGGTACGTACATTATTTTTGTTATTAATGTTTTTAAGATTTATTACGAAACACTCATCCTACTTTTATTTTCATATGTGAATAGAAAAAGAAAGCCGTTGCATTGGCGGACTCTATTAATCCATGCCTAAGCACAATTGATGTGAGGACGCCTGACCAACTCCAAGCTTTGATTAGGGAGGTTCATCATGAAGTTGAGGATGTGCAACGGATTTTAAAGAGGAGTAGACCCGGTCCAAGAGGCGCGACTAGAGATGCGAGTACTACTAGAAGAGAGCCCCAAGCATCGGATGAAGAGACACATGATGAAGCCGTGGGTGCGCAACGTGGTGCTCGTACTCGAGGCGGTCGTGCTGGAGCTCGTACTCGTGGCGGTGCTGCTTATCCTAATGTTATGAGCAAAAAAAGAGCTCGTCAAAGTCATCGACCTACCCCTCCTCCTTCTCCCTAACTCTATGTCTATGGTTTTGTTTTGTATGTGTGAATTAGTTGTACCATTAATGTGAAGTTAGATTTGAAGTTTGAATTTAACTTGCATGTGAAAATTTATTTGATTAATTTATTTGTTTAGTTGTACTCTTCTCAGACTCTTCTAGGCAAAACCCAACCGTAACACCTAAAAATGAAAATATTGCAGGTTTACGGTTGGGTTTTGCCTGAAAACACAACCGTAAATCTGTCACATTTTAATACTACAGTTTTACGGTTGGGTTTTCATCCAAAACCCAACCGTAATATGAAAGAATAACTTTACGGTTGGGTTTTTTGGCTGAAAACCCAACCGTAAATATATGACCAGAACACATAATTTCCGTAGGATATTACGGTTGGGTTTTTAGCCAAAACCCAACCGTAAATTCTACTGGATAACTTTAAATATGATTCTCTAATTTGTTTGTTTTTCGTTTTTTCTTTGTTTGAATGACCCAATTTACCTTCAATCTAGTTAAAATGATTGAATAAGTTCAAATTTTTTGATTTTGAAACCCTAATTTGACCTTAAAACTCAAAGCTACAAAGGTTGGTTACGGTTGGGTTTTGTCCTAAAACCCAACCGTAAATAAAGAACATCAACACATAATTTCCCTAGAATATTACGGTTGGGTTTCAGCCAAAACCCAACCGTAAATTCTACTGGATAACTTTAAATTTGATTCTCTAATTTGTTTGTTTTTCGTTTTTTCTCTGTTTGAATGACCCAATTTACCTTCAATCTAGTTAAAATGATTGAATAAGTTTAAATTTTTGATTTTGAAACCCTAATTTGACCTTGAAACTCAAAGCTACAAAGGTTGGTTACGGTTGGGTTTTGTCCTAAAACCCAACCGTAAATAAAGAACATCAACACATAATTTCCCTAGGATATTACGGTTGGGTTTTCAGCCAAAACCCAACCGTAAATTCTACTTGATAACTTTAAATTTGATTCTCTAATTTGTTTGTTTTTCGTTTTTTCTCTGTTTGAATGACCCAATTTACCTTCAATCTAGTTAAAATGATTGAATAAGTTCAAATTTTTGATTTTGAAACCCTAATTTGACCTTAAAACTCAAAGCTACAAAGGTTGGTTACGGTTGGGTTTTGTCTTAAAAACCAAATTTTTTATTTCAAAAAACCAATATTCATATTATGATTCCTCCTACATACGTATGATATTGTTACTACTAATATTAAATTAAGTATATTATGATTCCGACTCCGAGTCAGAAACAAATGATATGAATTGAAAGGTCGGGGAGGGTTTTAATGCCTTCCAGAGTTCGAAATTTTGCTCAAACCGGTGACACCAACCCTTGGCGATGTCACCGTCGTATCCATCCTGTAACGGGGGTAATGGACTTCCTTCTTTCAACTTGAGACCGACAAAAAGGCAGTTCTGCACCAGCCCAATCACACATCTTCTATTAGCCAATTGTTCAACAAATGTTGATCTTGTTGGTGCAAATGTAAAACAATATCCATTTGAGATATAATGGATGACGCAATTGAAAGCGTTGGCGAGGATTTGGCCACATATTGGCATCCTCATCCAATACTCGCTAGTGCAATTCTTGTTGCCTATTAAACGCCTTTCGAACGCAATGAACTCCTCGTTTAACAACGCCTCTTCATCTCTATATGCACACATCATTGGCTTGTATAAATCCGGGTAAGAGCGTAGTTCAACCGCTGACTTATGCCTTACATAAGTGACTTCGTCCATACCCAACCATGCTGCTCCGCTAAATGATCCAACTTGTTCGATGAATACATGGTATCCACAATTACCATCACCGGCAACATCGTCGGTGGCCTTTATGTATGGACGAAAAAAAGCCAGAAACGATGACATATAATTTTCATAAATAATGTGCTCGGTTCGGACGATTTTGCCATTCTCAGTTCTTGAAAAGTTTGATGGAAATTGCATCAATCCTCTTGCAATCCGGATCGTATATGGCTCTTCCACCACTAATGTATTGGCTTTAAGTTTTTCTTTTCTTCTTGCTTATTCCTTCATACTTACTCTTTTTTTTCTTCTTGCTAATTCCTTCATACTTACTCTTCTTGAGTTTGGGTGTAGAGGAACTTTTCCCTTGGCACCAAGATCAATTGTTGAACTTTCTTTAGTGGGAACCGCGGGACTTTTTCCTTTAATATCTACTACACTTGGCCCCCCTTGTTCCGTTTGACTTATTTTTCGTTGAGCATCATCCTCCTTCTCATCCTATGCTTCATATTCCTTTTGCAAATGCTCAAATGCAGAAGGGTTTCTTTTCTTTGATTCTTCATGCAATTCCCTAGCTTTTTTGCGTCCCACGGCCCTAGATTCTTTGGTAGAAGGCCTACCTTTTCTCTTCCCTCTAATTGGTTCCTTGACAGCGTACCTTGTGTGCGGAAACACAAAGTAACTCAACTTCGTCAACCAAATTTGCCTTTGTGCCTTATTTAATGTATCGTATTTGTTGGCTAAAGCCATTCCAACATGGGTCTCGGCAAACGATGGACCAAATTCTTGCTCGACGATGGGTTCATCGAAAGACAATTGTTGCCAAAACGGATCAATATCTTCAATTGGGATCACACCGTCTTCTTCGTACTTGGGCATCATATGCCGGCAGGGAAGTCCCAAACTTGACATTTTAGGACAAAAACACTCTTCTTCTTCGTGTAAGTTGCCCAATCTATAGTGCTTTACTTCGTACATTATCTTCTCAATAGCACAATGCGACACCTTATAAAAAATACTTTGGAGCAATGGTTCGTCCTTATAGCTGACGTGTTTTCTAGAAAGGCTTTTATCAAAAGATTCCTTAACTCTGTCAAGGTCACGGAGAAAATAATCGTGCATGTCTTCGAAGACCGTAACAAACCCACCATTAGAATTATGAAGCTTCTTCTTCATTCTGTTGTGAGATGACTCCACGGTACTTGTAGCTTGGTTGTCAAAGTGCCTATATTGGTTTGTGAACTCCGCTACAAACTTCTCTTTGTGGGGATTCAACCAATGGTCCATCAAATAGTTCACAACTTTTGGATAATTACTCCAATGCAAGCATAACATACGAACATTTTCTTCATAATCTTCCTTGGTGATAGACCATGTCAAAGCGTCCCATTCAGTTTGGAAACTAGCCCATTTTAGTTACGCCAACTTGTCGTCCTCCTCGAATTTTTCTTTCGCCGTTTCTTGTTCTGATTCCGGCAATTTTTTAATTCTCTCCATCTCGCTTTTCTTTGTTGGCCGAATAATCGTTTTGCACTTGGTTTGAATATTGTTCCACAAGTGGAACGTGCAAAGAAGATGATGAGCATCTGGGAATACCCTTGCAATGGCATTCATCAAGCCTTGTTCTTTATCGGTGATAATTACCTTAGGGGTATATCCTTCAACGTAGAATAATTTAATTTGTTCCAATGCCCACACATAGCTTTCTTCGAGCTCGTTTCTCAAGAAGCAAAAGGCAACACTAAACGGCGACTTGGTAGAAGTTTGGCCTACAACATTCAAAACCGGGAGCTCATACTTGTTAGTTTTGTACGTGCAATCCATCATAAGCACTTGATGGGAGCACCGTGCTAACTTTATAAACTCGGGATGAGCCAATATAATATGCTTAATTTCTTTATTCTCATCTTCTTCATGAAACATGGTGTAGTTTTTCGTCTCCCCCAAGTACAAAAGTTGTTGGATCGGGTCCCTTTCTTCCCATTTCTCACGCTTCAACTTGGCTTTGGCGTTGTATATTGTCTCCAACGTAGACACATTATTTGAGTCTTTTTTCTTCAAGTGCCCGAGTATATCACTGGGTTTCAAACGTTTATCCGCCATATCGTCTACGATGAGCTTTTCTTCCTTGGTAAGCCGGGCCATAGAAGGATGCGTTAACAAAGTCTCTGGTGGTAGGTGGTTGTGACGACCGCATACAACTGTAGACAAGAACCACTTATTCTCGTTGTTCTTACGAAATTGAAGCTTGAAAGGACATCCCGTCTTCTTAGTGTAAGTTTTTCGCTTGATCTTCGTCTTTGGTACATACTCAGTACCCTTCTTTGCATGTCTTGTGTATAGTCCACTACACTCACAAACCATTTGAAAGCGGTTGTGTTTTTGTTGGTTGTTACAAACAATCACACACTTGATGAGTTTCCCATGTTCTGTAGCCCACTTCTTTGCATCATCTTTTTTATCCCATATCTACATGGTCCAAGAACAGAAAGTTAGGAGAAAAAAAATGGCATTATGACAATTGTCGAAAGGGATTAACAACTTATCTATAACCTACCAGGTCGTTCAAATAGTGATCCGTAGTATCTGTAGTTTCAATATCATGTGGAGGAGGCTGATCATTCATTGGTTGAGGTACAACCGCTACCTGAACAAAAAAGATCAAGGCCAAGCGTCAGACAAAACACTAAAACCAATAAGTTTACGGTTGGGTTAGAAGCGTCACACCCAACCGTAAAAGCGTCAAACCCAACCGTAGAATCCACGGACCCAACCGTAATACAACAAAAATAGCCAAACCAATGTTACGGTTGGGTTTTCAGCCAAAACCCAACCGTAACAAGTGCAGTAAATACCCATGCACGTAATAAGTTATGGTTGGGTTTGTGGTCAAAACCCAACCGTAACACTGTGAAACACAACTTTTGACAAACACAAATGTATAGTTACGATTGGGTTCTCAAGAAAACCCAACCGTAACTTATTAGGTGTAACAAAAAAAAAAAACACTATTATGCACCTCATTTCCTAAAATATCACCAAAAAATGTAAAAAGAGTTTAAGTTAGAATGATACCTGACTATTCTCACCGGTTGAATCTTCACTTTGACGATTACTATCTCCAATTGGTTTAGTGTCAGCATCACAACTTACACTTAAAACCTCTCTACCATCCAAATAATCATACATAGTTGGGTCTCCCTCAATGGGTATGTAGAATTTAGTTTGGGAATCATACAAGGATTCACCCTCCACAAATTTGCCACTAGAATCACTCATTTTGGGTTTTTCAAAATTTTGGGTTAAAACTCTCTTATCTCTCTTCCACTTTTCCCACCAACATAAAACAAATACAAGACTGATTTAAGCATAAAAAATGAAGAATATAGGAAATGGAGATGATCATTTACGGTTGGGTTTCAAGAAATAACCCAACCGTAAATACATTTCCACTAAAAAACTTATGGTTACGGTTGGGTAAGATAATTAAACCCAACCGTAATATAATTTGCAATAAAATAACATATTCGTTACGGTTAGGTTACATTACAAAACCCAACCGTAAATGATCATCGCACTTAAACTAACATTAAAAATTACGGTTGGTTTCTAAGCCAAAACCCAACCGTGATATAATTTGAACAAAAAGCACATATTTGTTACGGTTGGGTTTCAAGGCAAAACCCAACCGTAAATTATTCCTGAATAGTCACAAAACATTTACAATTCCAACGGTTTTTTTTTCAAACTTATAATTGATTTGTTTTTTTTTCAAACAGGGGAATGTAAACCCTTGTGTTACGTGGAGAGCCATCAAGAGACGGTTTGAGACGTTGTATCGACAAATGAACAACTTAAAACTGGAAATGCAAGCTAGATTCGAAGCAAATCCCTACGAGAACGGTGTGGAAAGAGTAAGTTTGTCGGTTAATAAATCGTTAATTAAAAAGAGATTTCTAAAATTCAAACTTATAATTGATTTGTTTTTTTTACAGCATGTGTTGGCTATGGAGCAATATAGAATCAAATATGGGGAGGAGTTCAAGCATACAGATTGCTATCGTATTATGGAAACGAGTCGGGTGTTTGATTATCGCCATTATCTTTAAGTGCTTAAGTGTAATCATCCAATGTTCTATTGTATTTCGTTTCCTTTGTTTTTTTCCTTTAATGTACTACTTTAAATCTATTAAAATAGAAGGAATAAGTTACAAAGTTGTGTTTTAAACCCAATTTGGAGTATATTGAAAATCAAAAAACAGTTAACAGGACCACTTACGGTTGGGTACGATTACTAAACCCAACCGTAATAAATTCACAACTTGTCTACGGTTGGGTTTTAAGGCAAAACCCAACCGTAATTCTCTGTTGAAATTAAAACAAAAATTAACATAATCTATTACGGTTGGGTTATAAACCAAACCCAACCGTAAATTGTACTGGCTACGGTTGGGTTTTAAGGCAAAACCCAACCGTAATTATGTGTTGAAATTGGAACAAATATTAACAGAATTGTTACGGTTGGGTTATAAGCCAAAACCCAACTGTAAATTCTACTGGATAGCACAAATTTGGATTATCTAATTTGTGTGTTTTTCGTTTTTACTTTGTTTCAAACACCCAATTTACCTTCAATCTAGTAAAATGATTGAATTATTTCAAAATTTTGATTTTTAAAACTCAAATTTTACAAAAAAATCAATTCCCAAAAGGATGAGTTACGGTTGGTTTTTCCTTTAAAACCCAACCGTAAATATGGGAAAAATGGTGTTCAACATTTTCTTCTACTTACGGTTGGGTCTGGTTGAAAACCCAACCGTAACTATGGGAAAAAAGGTGTTCATTATTTTTTTCTACTTACGGTTGGGTCTGGTTTAAAACCCAACCGTAACTTTTCACAAAAGATGGTGTTCATCATTGTTCTTTGATTTACGGTTGGGTTTTGTTGAAAACCCAACCGTAAATCTGGGCAAAAATGCTGTTCTTCGGTTTTCTTATGGTTACGGTTGGGTTATACATGAAACCCAACCGCAAATTTTATGAACCACAAAATTTGAATCTTTCAAATCGTGATTTCATCAAATTTTTCTTCCCACCAAACACAAATTCAAAAAAAAAAAAAATTCAAATCATTTGATTAGGTAAAAGATTATGTTTAATTAATCATGATTAATTTAAACTAATTAATGTAATTAATATTACTAATCAGGGATGATTTGGGTAGTGTGAAAATATTATGGATAAGGGATTTTTGAGTTTTACTTCATAGTGTCCCTATTTCGTCTTATTATTGGAGCCCCTCTATTGATATGGGAGCCCCTAAAGCTTCTTTAAAATCTAGTCCATCGAATAACTACTAAAATTATACCAAAGGGTAACGTTGAAATGTCACGTAAACACTCGTCACAACTCAAGTGCACATAAAATCGGGTGGAAGATTTGTGGTTCCAAAATTCTCATTTGATTTTTTTTAACATTAGCTTTTCAGTGTAATTACAACTGCAAAGTTTCAGTTTGTTTCTCGATTCGTTTTTCTTTTTTTTTTTTTTTGAAGAAAAAGCATCAGTTAGAAATATATGGTGCTGAAGGTTTTCTGTTCAGAGGTATCTTGGTCCATAGAAATTTTGGTCTTTTGAGTGTCCTGGAAAGACAACCACCTATTTTGTAGGTGCATGGAAGCAACATTATATTAATAGCCTTTTATGCTACTGCTACCTACAGAAATAGCTAATTTCAAGTGATGGTCTTGTGATTTACTACTAACTAATGCAACTCAAACTTTTTACTTGAAAACGAGACAGAATAATAACTAATTGAATGAATAATTGAACTAATAACTATCCAAAGGTTCAGTTAATGTTACAAATTATAAAACGGGGAGAGGCTTTCTAACTCCGCACGTTTTTTAGATGTTCTCCTCAAAGGCTTCCTATTTCTCCACCATAATTGATCAATGCCATCAGAGTGCCTTAAGATCATTCCATGATCCGCAACCAACATCCGCTTCTGCCGCCTTCTATTAGAACTTGACTTTCTACGTCTTCTCCTCGATTCGTTGCCCTGAGGAAGAGGTGTCTGAGGACCCACATCATCAGACCCAGATAATCTGTTCAAGGAATCAAGTCAGCATTAATTGACAGTTCACATTGACCTTGATGTTGACCTTGACGAACTATGTGTACATCCAAAAACTCAAGAACTGAATCTAACTAGCATCCTCAAAAGAAGTAAAACCTGCGATAAAAATTTATATTGTGCCAGTATCACATGTACAACGTTTACTCCATCAGAGTCAGGTGCTTGATTTCTAAACATAATTGGACAACAATTAAGAAATCATCCTGATTCCAATATTTAAGCAGACATAACCGGCAAAGTTAGGAAAAATACACCTTGAACACAGAGTATCAAAATTGTATTTGCAGTAAATTTTGCAAACTAAAGGAGTGATTGACTGATGTTTCGTATATTTCATCTTCATCCTCTTACCAATAGAGTGATGCTTGGATGTAATGAATACTAAGCTACCACCATAAAAATAACATTTAATGTGCAATTACTAGATCAATTGCTATAAATTCAGTAATCTACTGTTAAAACATTAGGTCATTAACATTGCAAATAGTCACAACCTTTTAAATCAATTTTTTGTGGGACCTACTGCAAGTTAGTCTGATTGCTGGTGACGCCAGATGAGCATAATACTAATAAAAATCACGTGTGTATTCTCCTTTAAACATTTTGTCTCACCAAGCACTTCCATGGATATCAGTAAGTCAAATAAGTGGCTTGGGCCTAAATATGAAGTACAAGTGAAAACATATCCTTAAATCCAAAGGAGCAAGACTGCACACGTGTTTTTGGATATTCTGAGAGACTTAGCTAGGTATCCTGAATCCCTGATGGTGAAATTCAACATTTTCCCTTAAATCCCTTATTGGTTATCACAAAATCTCAGAAACACAAGCCAGTTACTGCTAACCTAACTTTTAAATCTTCCTTGCGTCTCTAGACTATAGACATGCCAAAGTTCAGTTATCATATTATATCCTAATAATGGATATTACCGCAATCTAAACTGTCAAGATTAATACCAAACAGTTGAAATCAGTGTTGATATCTTGCACTAGTCTTACCTCTCCCCCTTCAGTATTGACGTCAAAGGCTGTTTCTCCTCCAGGGGCTTACAAGCAGGACAGAGGTAGTTGTTTGGTGCTGGTTCACATAGATTAACACAATCGAAGTGATACCACTCTTCACACAAGTCACAAGCAATCATTGGTGTTGCTTTGTTATTGTAAGGCTTCCGGCAAATGCAATAAAGTACACTACGATCTCTTAATAACTGCAAAAGAAGCAAAAATGAAGAACTTTTAGATATCACGTATGAGTTACGTCAACAATTTTAAAGAGTTGAAAAGTTATTACTTTGATCTCTTTGTCCAGATGCACTGGCAAGTCTTCACCCTCGCTAATCAATTTAAATACTTCATCCAACTCGAGATCCCCAGAATCCGAGGCAACCTGAAATGAATGGGAAAAATTACATGGATTTAATAATCATACAGCACCCAAAACAAGAATGATACAAGGGATTACAGTAGAGAAATCACAGACCTTTCTAGCAAGTTCTGCCCAATGCAAACCTACACACTTCATCTTCAAAAGTTCATGGATGAAATAATCACCAGATGGCACATTCAATTGTGACCCCTGCATCATGTCTACCGGTTAATGTTCAAACACATATTAACTGTGAACAAGGAGTGTATCTTAAATGATTATTTAAGGATCAAGCAATTCTATTACAATAGACAAACAATGCATCATCCTGAATAAGCTGACAGATGCCTACTGCGTGACCAAATATAGCCATTTCTCAAACTTATCACCACGATGAAGTGAGAATATAACACTAAAAATTTGATGGCAAGGATGCTTAGCATATGACCACGTGTTAACCGACAGATACATAGTCTCAAGCTGTAACATTGCACTATCATCAATTTACAAGGCTGAACTGTAATAAATTCCAAGTTAGTTTTTCTTTTGTTTTCTCCTTTCCTCTTTCATCCTCCTTTTGCTCTGTCTTGATTATTATCACCTCTTTTCACCATATTATTATTTATTTTATCAGAACATATTAGCAGTGCAGTCGTGTGACCCGTGCACTTCAAAGACTACCATGAATTTCAGATTTAATACATCCAGGAATCTGAAACAGAATTTTGCTTCAGCAGATTTGAAACCCTAATTGGAAATACCTCTTTCAGCATGCGCTGAATGTTTTGGATATGCGGCTTCTCTGAATTCTCAAACAGCGTCTTGACTCTGATTTTCCACGAGTGTATAACTACTGCCAACTCCAAGTTGCGAGTACCATCATGATCAAAGACGCCCGCAACTCCTACTGCCTGCACAGCAAATCGCAAATTACATAGAGACTACATCAGTTTGATATTATACCAAGTCATTCTAATAGGAATACCCACAACTCCAAAGAAGACTGCAAAAGAGAAGAAAATAAACACCTTCAAGGGAACCAAAAGTCTTCGAGAAATTGGGACAATATCTTTATCAAGATAACCAAGAACGAAGTCCACAGTTTCTGCCAATAGGGATTGGCAGGCAAGAGTTTGTTCCACGAGCTTTTCTAGGATATCTATTTCTTTAATCCTATAAATAAGCAACAATGCCAATTAATTATTGAGTTCATACTGGTTCATTCAGAGAGATAACCATTGTGAAGCTACAAGTTTATGCCAGATCAAGTATTTGATCACACGTTAACACTATAATATTCAAGCATACTTAACCTGACAGGGATTTACTATAACTTCACATATGTATGGTTCACCAAAGACTGGGAAGTGCTCTTACCGCATGGAGAAATCCTTGGCCACAGAGAGTAGTTCACTGAGCATCTTCAGTTCAGGGCGTGTTCCCCTGGATATCTACAATAAACAAGGTAGGTTGAACAAAGAGAGCAACTTAATTATGCAAGAAAAACTCACAGATACATACCAAACTACGGCTTTCATTTCGAGAAACAGCTCCACTTTCCAAAAGAAGGCAATAAGGGCATGTATTTTCTCCTGCAAGACTTGTTTTAGGAAACATTGACCCCAGGCATGAAAGGTGGTACCTGTTCATGAGAAGCGAACAAAAACTAAGTTAAGCAAATTTTCCATATCAATCCAAATAAGTTGTCCACGAAAGGTGATATACTTATTTGATCCATTAAACACCAAAAGAAATATTTCTAAGAGCATAAGATAGTATTAGAACAAGTATTTATATTTTTGCAGTAATTGAGGATTTTAGGAGTTTGTGCCCTTCCAACTGTGTGGACACTTCTTTTTTGCATTGAATTCATTCTGCCATCATATAGGGCATGAATTTCATCAAAAAGACATGTGAAAGAGCATAACTGCTTGCGACAAAGGGCGACTAATGACACCCGCGACAAAGGGCAACAAAGGGCGACCACACTAGGGAGTAGATAACACAGTGGGGACTTGAACCTCTGACCTAGTAGTCGAAGCCAGATCCCTGGCCAAATATCTATCCATAGTTGGCTAGAGTGGATACTTTCCTGATGGAGAAAGAGATGGTGTACCAGAAACCCCAGATATGTGAATGGTAGTTTTTTGTTTAGCAATTTGGAAGCCATCTATATACATCTTTCTCTGCTATGTTTCCACTCCTTGTTAGACGCGCGGATACTTGGTACAGATGTAGTTAGTCCTCTCAAGCAAACAGTTTGAGCCCCTTTAAAGTGATAATTGAACATGTCATCAGGTCATAGCCCTAAAGGGCACCAAAGGTTGACTTCAAGAATCGTTGGCATCAAAGTTCAGAAATTCAGTGATTAACAGTTATCACCTCTTTTACTGTGTCATCTAAATGGAAACCACAACTCAGGACAGACTTTAACTAAGATACACACTTGCTTAGCTGAAAATCTAAATATTGAGTGCAATTGTATAACTATTGGTACAAGTAAAGGAAGTCACGAATATAACAAATTGATATCACAACACACTATCTATGTAAGGACCACTACCAGTAGCTGAAAAACGTGAAAAAAAACAAGGTTCCAGACTTCTGACTGACGCTTCAGAAACACTCATTCATGGAATCATAAACCAAAACCAAGAATGTTGGGCACTAAACTCGGAACAGGAACTATTCTAAGAACAAATGGTATTACCTGTCATTACACTTTAAGCAAGCAAATACTTCTTGATCTTCAAAAGCACTAAAGCAGCACACATGCAAACTTCTGGCATTGCAACAGCTTGTGTCTTGATATATCTGGAGAGATCTATCCATGGAATGCTTTATCTGCCCATAGAATGGGTTATTCACTCGATCAGAGGGAGAAGCAGACAGGGACAGCAAAGTAGAAGGACCTGAAGAGGTATATGGTTCTGAGAACTCACTGAGACTAAAGTAGCGCCCAAGGAGTTCATGTCACTAATTGAAGGACCAATGATGTCTTTGCAAGAGAGAATCCACTTCTCAACTTTTCCAATTTCAGAGTTAACTCTGTCCAACTCTGGACTACCGAAGGCATCTGAATCCCCAAAATCCTAAATAGTACAGTTAAAACATAAGAAAGCACAATAAGAATTTCAGTTGAATATATTAGTTTCCTTTCAAGATTAGTCATGCATGGCCCAGCTTTGATATAGACAGTCTTTCCTAAGAAATGACAAATAACCACATAAAACATTACATAAAAAATGGCTTGCTGCATTTTCGAAAAGCTAAGAAACTAACATTTCTCTAACCCTAACATAACAGGCCATGTGAGGTGTGCAAATCTTAAAATCTGTGATGGAAGATACTGATACAGTCCATATAACGAAAAACAGTTTTGCAATACCTTTTCATTTGAACTGAAGAGAAAAACATAACTTAATATTTACGAGTTAAAACACATGAGACCGAAAGACCAAAAGCAAGGGTTTCATACTTGAAACACCAAATATATGCAATCCATAAAATCACATTTACAAGCGGTGAAAGCTTCGTTACCTTGAGCTGTAACAATGCAGACCAGGACTTCTCTGCTGAGTTTGAACTAAAGAACACATGCACCTTCTCCTGCCAGGATCTGCATTTAGAATAATAACATATGAAAAAGTATCTGAATCAACAGCAAAGCACAAAACAATGTATGATCAGCCAAGTTGCTTGCGAGTAGCTCGTAATTCAGCATTTGCCTGAGCTTCTTATAGGTCACCCAATTCAACTCTAGTCAAGTGACTAGCAAGTCAGCATCAGCCACCAGTATTGCCTATTCCGTGTCAACTCGAGACCCGATTGACTCCATTTAGGGTAAAAAGTGTTACTTAAAGGTTACTCCAGCTCCTTGTGAAAGAGAAAGAGAAAGGGTTTTGGAATTGTTTAAGTAGTTTGTTTGAGGAGAATTCTTATGCGGCTACTGCTTTTTTTACTTCTTTTATTACATTTTCTTATTCTTTTTATTATTTTAACTCAAAAGACCTCACATGACAAAGTCAGGAACTCAATCAAACTCGCCGAGTTCATCACTGCACCTTGATCGGAAACTGGACCTCAGCTAACCCAAGTTCAACCCCAAGGGCAGATAGTCAAGTGTACAAGACATTAGAAGACTTCAATCGCTAGATAAGACAAAATATGAGGGGTATTCATGCCTTATAACACAAAGCCAAATGCAAATTTGTAAGGGTGAACCGCTCATTTGTTATATTTATTTATTTTGAGAATTTTATCTGGTGATACATCTATACTATAGAGTAGAGTCCAAAGATCCTTAGGTGGGCTTCGGAATGTTTCGTACATCATCAATATGATTCCACATTATTGGTGTCAGGGCTATTGCTTATGTTGCAAGCCTAAGAAGATAGTCATCCTAATCTATAAAAGTAAAGCAAGTCTTAAATATTAAAAATTCAAAGATAATCAAAATATTGTATTAATTGGTTATTATTAGGCATATTCAACTAATCTAGTTAAACAAAAAAGATGCATGATTGTCCTACATATACTACTTTATATAGTAGTTTACGAATTTTCTTTACTTCAACAAAACTTACAAGAAAATTTTTGGATGAAATTAAAGGGAACTCATAAATATCAAGAGTCAAGACAAAGTACCAAATATTGCATAAGAAAATGGAAAACATGGCAAAATGTTGCAAGCGGAATTAGAATGCTTACTTATGTTTTTCCATACTAATAACAAGCTGGTCAACCATCAATGGAAAAGGGACTTTAATCATCTGCAGTTAGAAGGTATGGCATTAGAATTTGGCAATATCTACAAAACAAAGGCATGTAAGGATGTGTTGAGAACTTTCAACTGCTTACTTCAGCTTCATCAACAATTTCTTCAACATCACTCAGCTTGCATCTTTTACGGGGCGGAGAAACTATTTCCAGTGCCTTCTTGAGCCAGATTACACCATCAATCAACGAATTTACCAAAGCATCACGCTCACGTGGGACAGATTTTGCACTTTCTATTAAGCTATCAACTGCCTATAACATCCAAATATATAATGGACAGATAGAGCAAAGTTAACTATGTGACATGTGAATGAAAAGATTCAAAAAAGAACTAAAAAAACAAAAGGCACACGTAGGTATTCACAAAGAAGAAAAGAAAATAGATGTATAAGACTACTAATAATTAGAATGTCCTAAAACATGCCCATGAATGTTGCTATTTACTAATGTACCTCCAAACGTTTATTTGGTATTTCTATGCAGGAACATCGAGTGAAGGAGTGACAGATGAGTCAAAATGTCAAATCAAGTTAATAAAAGAATATTGTAACATTCATGAGCATCTACTGTTCTCCCTAGCATCAATATAATTCCTGATTGCAATAAATAGTCACTGTTATGTGCCTAAGAATAAGTAAAAACTTCAAAGCATACAACAGTTTGCAGATCTTATAGCATATATGCATCCCTGTGTGACATCTTAAACTTAATGATTATTTTTTTCCAAAGAATATACAACAGTATAATGCAGAACTGTCAGATAACAGAATTATCACCTTAAGTGAAGGAATTGTGAGGAGGGATGTAATAGCCCTTAAGCACCATGCTAGTTTGGAGGAAACTTTTTGAAGTTTTGGAATCTCGTCAAAGTCAACACCTAAAAGCTGTCCTTTCATTGTGACAGACTGAATCAACTTAAGTAGCTCTTCGATCCTAGTGTGACACCCATTACCTACAGTAACATTGTGCAGCATCAGGAAAGAATCTGTTTGTTCTAATAAAGCATGAGCATCCTCCTGCCAGGACTCACAGTCCTTCAACGTTTTCTGAAGCATCCTTGGTTCTTCCAAGCACACCTTCAAAAGTCTTGACTGAGAAACTAGCTCCTGCATAATCAAGGACATATACTTATGAGATATTTATGAAGTTACAGAACTTAAGTGTGTAAGTAGATGATAAAAACCTTAAGGGAATCAAATTTCACGGGAGAATTTGAAGGATCACTAGACAGAAGAGACAACGCCAGAAATGGTTGAGAATTTCTAATCCATGATCTAGAAAATGATAAAACATCTTTGAGAACAACTAGCGAAGGTAGAACTGCAAAAATCTCATCCGACGTCCTGAAAATTTTAAATGCAGCAATTAAAACTAGTCCTCAGAATGAGGTACAAATCAAGGCCCTAAAACATAATAATCAGTAAACCTCGTAAGATCCTCAAGGTCTGACATGTGAGCCAAATTTCTGAGAGCTTGTTTTGCTCGTTCTTCCCAAGACTTTGCGCCAGCAAGTACTCCAGAAATGTTTTTGAACAATTTCTCATTCTCAATTTGAAGTCTGTAAGAGAAACTGTTACGAAACTCACAGCAACAAAAATATTTTTCGCATTTGCACTCACGCCAATTTATGCAAAGGTTCAGTAAGAAGGAATACATACATAACAGCCTCGGAAATCAGTTCTTCGATGTAGGTAAGAGGCATTTGAGTTCGACTTGCCTGCACCAATATGATCAACTATAAAGCATTTATATAGTACACGAAAATGCTACATTTGAAACATAGTTCCAGTAGTCACAACTCCCAATGAAAATCTTATAAAAGGAACGTGCAAATATTTTGATTCATGGGGATTATCAGCTCAGATACCATGTCACATTCAGACAAAATAAACCTTGACTACTATAGACACGAACTTGCACACATAAGTTTTTCCCTTAAAGTTACCTTCTGAGCTTTATCCCTGCAACATGCCTTCTTTAATTCTACCTCAACAAGAGGCAATTCATCAACTGTGTTAGGAAAAAAAAAAATGAACCCTCAGACTATGCAAGAAAATTGAAACAAAGCGAAACAAAATCTTTTCAACCAACTGAGCATCTAAAATGCAAAGGAACGAACCCTGTACTCTCAATAATGCTCCATCCGCAGAAATGCAAGTTAGTTCTTCTACAACTTTATCTTGATCCTCCCGTTCGTTTACATTTACTAAAACATGGTGGAAGCGGGAAATCCATGAGATAGCATCAAGGTGATATTGCTTCAAAAGCTTCAACTCAGGAATGGCAAAAAAAAAATTATCTGCCTCTTGGAGAAGAATTTCAAGGTCCTGCACAAGATACAAGTAGCAAATTATTTCCAATCACTACCAAGAAAATAATAAGCTGGTTAAAGACACGTTGTCACTTGTTATGGAAAAAAGGAAACAGTGCAATTTTCACGAATCTCACAACCTTCAAAGTGATAGGAGCTTCCAGCACTGTGTGGCACCTAACTTGCCACGATTCGACTTGCCTTAAAATGTCCAGTAGCAACTCCATTTCCGGGAATTGAACATGAAGCTCCAACATCTGTTAAGCAGTAAAGTTTATATTGTTCAGATGGAAGCAATTTCCAAATAGCTCTTTACACAGTTCAAGAACGACATCAGTTATCTTAAAAATATATGACATGCCAAAAGCATGTTACGATACAGCTTACAGAACATATCATACCTCCGACTTTAACTTGTGAAGAACATCAACCTCAACTTTAACAGATCTATCCACCGAGATGCACTGCCTTGTACTATCTATCCAAGCCTAATGAAGCAAAACAATACAAATATATTACCAGTGAGGCATGGACAATATGAAAAATATAAATAATAGTCATAGTTGTCTATGGCATTCAACTAAGCCATCGTCTGATGTATAATGCTTGCTGTCAGTCTGAGTTGGGACCAACTCGATGCATAGCTGATTCCGCAGTAAACCGAGAATGGTCAAGAGAGCAAGTTGTTTGTGGTTAAACTTGGTAATGAATTTAGAAATAGAACACCCTAAAAGGATTGTTGGAGGCGGTTAAAATGGTAAATCTTGAACTCTTTTTTCTGCCTACATTTGAGAGAATGAAGAGAGAGTTTAGAACATATTCTTGTGTTACATTTTCTGTTTTCTCCTCTTCTTCTATTTTTCTAATTACATTCTAATATACCAATAGAAGGCTTTAAAATGGCACTTGTTCGGAAACTTCTAATATCTTCTGTAGATGGCTGAAATCTCGACTAAGGCAGAGCACTCGGCCAAACACACCAAGTTACTCGCTGGAAGATGTGCGCGATCTGGGGCTAGGAGATCTAATCCCAAGGCTGACTAAATTGATAAGAATGGCATACAAAATAAATAAAAAAACACTATTATATTATTGACTATCAAATAGATAGTCAATAATAAAAATACTAACTAGAAAGTTGATGCAAAGAGAAAAAGTAACAGAATTGTTAGAATGTTAGGAGACAGATTACACTACTACAGCCTCTACCAGTAACATGTACCTTTGCCAAAGAGATCTCCTTTGCTAAGTTTCCCATTTCTTCTATATAAATTGGAAATTCACTTGCTCTAGAGTACAATAATTCCAAATCAGCTATCTGAAGATCCATCAACAGATTAAAAGAAAAAAAAAAGAAGAAGAGAGAAGAATAAGGAACTTGCTCCAATAAAACATACAAAATATATAACAAATCTACAATTCAACATTCTATCTCATTATCTGAATCAAAACAAGCAAATCCACATGGAAATAGGAAGTTACTTACTGAGGCAGCCGAAGACTGTGAAAGTGCAGATTTTATCTCTAGAACCAACAACTTTGCTTTTTCTGCATAGACCTGCAAAGAGTTAACTGCAAAAGCATGATTTTGCAGAACAAGCATGAAGTTCAATGTAAAACTAAAAGTACTCTCAAAAATTATTAACCTTCAATTTGAGATGCCCAGGCTCATTACAGGGAACCGGATTAAAACTCAATAGATTTTCTATGTATCCCAAAGTCACTTTCTGAGTATCATTTGCTCGATGTTGCAGCCACGACTTGACTTTGCAAAGACAACTCTTTACTTCCAGTGCCCATTTCTTGGCTTCAACTAAACTTTTTGCCAGGCCTCGCACCTACATGCCAAGCTTGCAACATTATACTGCATGTTACTATTTTACAAAAGCTAGTGCATATAACCAGAAATTAATATTCTGTTTGGTCTAGTAAATCCACAGGAAGTACATACCGGATCCATTTCAGGACCAGCCCATAGAAACTGTTGAGCTCCACTTAGTGCACTGACATATGCAGACTCAGAAAATGAGCTCTCAAGGATCTTAATCGTGCTCAAAATCCACTCTTCTGCAAGTTGAACATGAGTAATCCGACAACCTTTTACCTGCACAAGGTTACACCAAACCTAGTTCACCTTAATAAAAAAAAAAACAGATGGAAAATAATTGGACACCCATTTGCAAACGGTGGAGGAAGGACATATTAACTTCCTAACAGGTAAAGCGGTGCGACTTGATTCAACCACTCTGCCAAACACTTTGCAATAAACTCCTGATCTAGATGAGGCAAGACTTACATCGGTCTATGACTCTATGTTAGTATTCTGAATCAAGGGCCTTACACAAGACCATACCTTTGTCGATAAGTTCTGAAAACCTAATCCCAATTACTATGTACCAGCTACAACTTATCAAATCTGTCTCTGGTTTATGTCTTATAAATTTGGCCAAAGATGACAACTGGTATTAAAAGTAAAACCACTCTAATTTCATATGGGTTGTCCCATCTAAACAGAATTTACATATTCTTGACTAGTAAAACTTAAGTCATCTTTTGCTTTCAACAGCAAAGATTACACTTTCTATCCAAAAGCAATGAGTAAATTCATGTCTTCAAAATATAGGAGAGTAACAAAAGAGATTCCCAGTTCAAAAAGTCTTTCATGTTAGTTGATTTAAGACTATCTAGAAAATTCTAGATGGAAAACAGCTTTTTTAGGGTGAGGAGGTGTGTGTGTGTGAGAGCATGTGTGTGGTTGAAGAGTTGACACAGATTCTAGACTATATGTGGTCTTCTTTGCTTGGTTCTTTAATCTTCCCTTTTCGATCCTATTGTTGTTTATTCTTTTTCTGCAATGAAACAATCTGACAATTCAGGAGGTTTTAACAAAGGAGCTTCCAACTCATCAGAAGCGCCATGGTTATGAAGATTTTACATAAGTGCTAAAAAGATGCAACTTGTAAAGAAGGGAGCGATCTGGTCCACCGGCGTTAAAATTGTTTTAGATTGGTGGGATCCGCAGGACCTCAATGAAATTCATCTAAAAGGACGCATTGTCATGAACCTACACATTGCTAATACTCCCTTTACTCTGGAGAAGCCAAGAGGGAGTAAGTCATTAACCTTCAATGCCTATATGCTGTTTAATAATGTTTTTTTATCTTTAGAGGGGGAAATGGGATTCTAACTGCCATCCTTAAATTTAATACTCCACGATAGATTTACCTAGGTGCTCTATCAGCAGAACAAAAATAAAGTCTTGATGCGTTTTTCAAGAGGTGTCATATTAATATAGTAAAGAAGCAATTTTATATACCCCGTCGCTACGGGAAGTGTCTTAGATTCATGCGCCTGATATACGGCCAGTATTAAACCCTATTTACCACAAAAGATCCTTATTATGACTCATGGGAGAAGGACAGCGGTTAAAGAACGACATCATGTTAATTCTAGTACTAAGTTAGCAATTATATATGAGCTAACCTCTTTTGCCAAAATAGGTATATCATTAGAGCATGAAAGTTGTCGCCGGCAGCTTCTGGGGTTGCATGCCTCATCAAAGTCACTGTTGTCAGCTAAAAGCGCCAAGTCTTCCAATTCGGCAAGTGTGTGACGGTAGAGAAGACGTTGCTTGGCAGGGTTGCACTCACAGAGGTGTTCATAGTGCTGCATAAGAGAAGTATCGTTATTTGAATGTAAACCAAACCTTGCAAAACTAGAGAATAAGAAAGACTTCAGTGACAACTAACTAAAATGATGTTCAATAATAAATATAAAACAACATATGAATGGAAGACAAACAAAACACATCTGAAATCTATGTTGTCCACATAAGAGAAATAACTTAGTAAATAAGCCACAATGAATTATTCCTTTGCAGAATAAAGAATAATTGATGAAAGGATAATATTCTATGCATAAAGAAAAAAGTTAAAATAAGAAGATAGTAGTAGAAGAAGAAACAGAGGCTAAGGCAAAGTCTGAAATTTATATAACAGCTCAACGGCCACTAAAACTTGCAGTAGCGCTCATAAATGTCAGATATATCTATTTGCACCTGCATAAGACGGTCAATGGATCCATGTAAACAGACGATACAACTCATGGATGAAAATTCAAGACACTAGACTGCACAACCACATTAGTTTGGATTGTTCCATACATGTGGTGGAGATTTCTATATTGAAAAGCTTATTTTCAACAAACAGCACGGCATAAATCCACTTCATATTGGAAAAATAAATTTAGTCTAATTCAGAGTTAATAAAGTTGTCTTTAACAAAAAGATTTCATGAAACCTTGTCTGACTATGATTCTTTAGGAATCATATTTCCTTGTTATACGGAATCATTATACTAAATTCCACTGGGCACTGGCCACTGTACTCATGTATTGATACAGATTTGTGTCAACATGTGCACAGGGAAGGTTCACTATGGCAATTAAACAACTGAATGAAAGATTCCTCATCAACACCCAAAGAAAACCGTGAAAGTAAAATTGGCATAAAAAATTGGAAAAACTAGACGTTGTAATTGAGTATCTCTATTTGACAACCATGTGTTTTTCATTGTAACAAAGAAAATAAAGAGGACAGGTATGATACAGGACATGAATAGCGAAAAAGCAACGATAACGCAGTACTTTTCAATTTCTCGATGTAAATAATGTATGTCCTTCAATTTCTCGATGTAAATAACACAGTACTTCCCTTAGATTGGAAATAAAGCTAGAAACTGTACAATTGATGAGTTCCCATACCTCCAGGCAGACAAAGGTGGATTGTCTGCATCCGCATCCAACAGCAGAAAGATACAAATACTGCTGGCATATAATGCAAGTGGGGTCCTGTAAAGCCATCCGGATTTAACATAATTACCAGCACGGAGGAACGTCTCAAGATCAGTATCTATGCAATGATAGTTAGTCTCAAGGGACAGGTGAAGACGGGTTTACCTCTTCCGTTCCAACATAATCAGGATGCTTACGTGCATACATTGGGGAAGTCTTCACAATGCCATTTTTCCATAAACGCTCCCTCCAAGTTTTCTCTTTAGTAAATACTCTGTGTAATTCTTTCTTCAAATAAGATGACACCTTTGCATCGCAGCCACCCTGGCAATTCAGCACAAAAAATTAAAAAAAAAAACATAAAACAGATGGATCACACTTAAAAAAGAAGAAACCACAAAGCCCTATCTACTAAACCAGATGTTTAAGCAAAACAACCGTTTGATACAAGTACTACAAAACAGCAAAACGAACATTATTTCACTTGAAGAACCATAGAGCAAAAGAACAACCAAGAGGACGTAGTAATCAAATATGCAGTCAAATAAAAATATAATCCTGTATACCAGTCAACTTCGTGACTTCAAATAAGCAAACGGTAGGTGTCATCCAATAAGATAGAAAGTTTAGTGATTGGACGGAAATTAGAATAGGTTAATAAATTGAAAGGTCTAAAATCTTCTAACCTTGGCTACCACACACAGGAGCTCCTCGTGAGATAACACTGCGGCCTTGTGATACAACCTATACAGCTCAGCACCATAACCACCGTGGGGCAACCAGTCAGCAGGTGCAAAATTAACAGCCTCGGCACAATTCAAGCCTGAAAAAACAAGCACATATTTAAGTAGAAATGTAACTATCGATAACAATGAGTAATATGGCCCATTAGAAACGCTTTAAATTGTGGTAGGTGGCTTACCAAAATTAAAACCTCCGTGATAAGACCTGGGAAAAGTTATGACAATATTCCCAGGCTCCTGACAGAACATAAGAGAAACTTAAATATAAGGATTAACTTAGACAAAAGGTATGACAGCCAAATTATAAATAACTTACACTACAGCTTAACTGACAAAAAGTATTATATGATGGATGTTTTTAGACAGTAGATACTACGAGAGATGGGACAGAAATTAAGATATCAAACGAATCTGGTTTACTATGTAAAGAGTGCTGGTGCAGCATAGCAAGGATAGCACCCAAGATCCGAAAGTAGAGAAAACATTTATAAATGCATGTGGAGGCTCGAGGGAGATGCGTAACAGCATAAAGGAAACTTCCAGTACAAATGTATATCTTCAAGCACCATAAAGTCAAACCTGGAGTACAGTATATACTGGAACACCATTCTCTTGCAAAACAGAAGGATTCAACATGGTGACAAGCTGGAACAACAGATCTGGTTGTGTTTCAAATAGATCAGGAAGACTGCTCCTCATAACCTGCAAAAACACAAATTTTAAATGAGAGGCACGCTTTAGAATAGATAAGTACATTCCTAATTATTTCTCTAATCTTTTGCAAGCACAGGAAGACAATTATTGGAAAGTAAGAACCAGGTTACTTTGAGCTCATGCATCAAAGTAAGAAGGCCTTCCAGTTGAGAATTGATTAAAAGACATCTACCAAATAAATGCAAAGTGCATCATAAAAGAGAATGAGAGGTTCAATACTCAAGTCCAGAAAAATCCTCCACTTTTCACTTGAAAGGGGGGCTTTTGTGCAGTGAAACTAAGAATCCAGTTCACACACAAAACAGATCATTAGACTTGAATTCAAATCAATTCCAACTCAATATCTCTGCAAAATTTAAATATAAGACAATTTTAATTAAACAAAAAGTATCAGGTCATGCTACTGTGTATTTTGTTTCCAGTAACACCAGTACTGTGTTTGTAAAGAAAGTTAACAATAACCAATCTGTATTCTAGTTGTGCAAGGCTTCCTATTCGGTATCCAAAACCTGAAACAGGATCAGTGAACAAGCAGCAAAAACTCATGAAGTACTCAGAACACATCAACACATTGATGTACATGACTACAATGGCAAGTAAAGAAAATAAATTAAATAACTAAAGCTGTATTTCTTACTGAAGTGTCTATATTCAAGAGCAACAGACACTATCCTTTTATCATTGCCATTAGTAACTCAATTGTGACACATTCTCAGATTAGACGGGTCGTATGCATGCGGCTATTTTGATTAAAAGATTTAGTAGCATTTGCAATGTCAAACGACAACAATGAGCTAATCGCAAACAGAGGGCCCTAAAGACAACTACTTAGCCAAATTACCTGTTCAAATGCATGGGCTTCACTACCAGGAACACTATACCAGCATTTTGGCTCCCCCCTGAAACAAAATTGTAGTCAATAGCATAACATTGATGGTTGCTTACAGCTAATAAAAGTTATGTAACATGTGTTTCGCAATCAAAAATGCCAACAGAAAACCAGAGTAATTTCTTAACTTCTACATAACTTCAGAATTTGGGATAGCGAAGACAATTATGGTCCTGATTGGGAACTGTGATATCCTACCTTATCTAAAAAAGCAAGTTGCCGGTACAAAGTAAAATTAAAAAATATTCAATAAAGGT